>OU015492.1:216225422-216228898 GCA_907164885.2 Dolomedes plantarius | reverse complement strand
CAGACAAGCTCTTTATATATATATATATATTATATATATATATATATATATATATATATATATATATATATATATATATATATTATATATATATATATATATATAATTCTTGTGAATGTGTAATGTACACATGTAGGCAAGTAACTTATGTATGTGTGTATGAAATGAAATGATGTTGTCAATATATAACATAACTGAGAATAAATTATTCGATTTATTTTATTATTTGTCCAAACAGGCGAATCCCTTATACTGAAGGCCTATAATCTACCAATAAATCAGCCAGGCAGTATCAGGAATGCTAATTTTTTTTAATTAAATCCCTCACAACTTTCAAAACATAAATGTCACTAATATCATAATATGTGAAATGCAAATTGAATTCCCATGGGAAATTTCTTGATGTATCTTTTGAACAAAATTCTAATAAAATCAAAAATTATTTTCAAGTAAAAAATCAAGAGCAAATTCGTTACACTGTTTTCTTATCATTGACATTTTGAGTTTCTTTCTTTCTTTCGAATTTTGACTGCTAGCTCGAAGTTTGACGCTGGAGAATATTTTCTTTTACTTAGAGTATCCTCTAATGAGAATTGGTATGTATGTTTATAGAAACACTAATTTGTGTATTAACTCGTGGATTCCTATATGAATTTCTCTCAAAATGTTCATCAATTGAGATGGTCCTAGCTAGATAACTGAATTTATTTGCTAGTGTTTGGGAGGCAAGATTAGCGTCCGATTGCTTCAATATGAGGTCTCAATTAGGGATACTTTGTACTCAGTATAGGAATACTGCTTAGCTAGTCGCCATCCCACAATGGTTGAAAAACGTTACCCGTAGGGCACAGTCATATAAGAAATTCCATGCAGTCTTGCAACGGATTAAAAAGTGCTGCAGTCGTGTATTGTGAAACTGAAATAGAAGATTTCCGTTTGTGTCTCCAGATTAGCATAATTTCTTTATTATGGAAATTTTGCGTTTTAGCCCAACTATCCCAATAAGTTTGTAATTGTTATATTTCTTTAAATACCCTAAAAGTAGGCGATCAAATATCATTTCTGTAGCTCTGTAGCCAAATATATGTCGACTTCTTTTTTATTTATATTATTTCATGAATCGAGGAAAGGAATGAATATTCTTTGTACATTACTGAAAAAAAACTAAAATCTCTTTACAACCGAATTCTTCGCCATTTTGTTCCGTTCCGAATGAAACAAACTCCAACACTCGCATAAGATCGTAAATTTACCGCAGAGACCAAATCATTAATTTTTCATGTAATACTTTAATAAACCTGAAGCGATGTATCTGTTCTTTATGCATGAGTTTTCCCCCTGTATAATTTGGGAAATTTTTAAATCTTTTCATGTAATAAATCAACATTAATGTCTCACGGACTGATAAAACTTATAAAAATGCTGTTCCACAAACGCTTTTCTATTATGGTTCATATTTCATTCTTTGAATTTATATCGTCTGTAGAGTTAAAATATTCAGTTCAAGATCTACTATTGCGTTGGTACTTAAATTATCCAGATATGAATTTCAATCATGAAGTTTGCTTTACGTTTTTTTCTTTATATATATATATATATATATATGTTATTTGTAGATCAAACTTCTGCGCTTGTCATTTCAAGTATTTATTTTCTTAATTGAAAGAATTTCTCTTTTCTAAATTCTATACTACGGAGTGCCAAGTTTCCTGTTAGCTTTATTCTTTTCTGTGTATACATCAACAGCAAAAAAATTGATTAAAAACATGTTTACCATTCATTTCAAGTATTTATTTTCTTAATTGAAAGAATTTCTCTTTTCTAAACTCTATACTACGGAGTGCCAAGTTTTCTGTTAGCTTTATTCTTGTCTGTGTATACATCAACAGCAAAAAATTTATTAAAAATATGTTTACCATTCTTTTTATGTATACAAAATCCTTGAAAGTTGGCGAGAATCTAGAAAACCTGAAAAGGTTATGAAATTTCAAAATTCAAGACAGAGCAAGAAGTAGAGAAAATTTCGTAAAATATTTTTAAAGTTAGGAAACTAAAAACATATTAAGAGAAACTTTAGGAACAAAATGTTTACAATGACTCTCCAGGTTGTTTACCTAGAGTATTACCTGATATTTCAAATTTGTTTCAGCCAAGAGCCAGTAGATATCAAATAGCATGCTGCAGTAATGATTTTCCCTTCTTTTTCTGCTGTGTAAGTTTTTCGACTTTCCATTGGTCTTTTATTGAGAGAATACAACAAACAAACAAGAGATACTTATATTGGAGAGTAAATATTGGATTGTTTTCAGACTTGTTGTAATAACTTAAATCTCCAAACAGAAAAACGAATATCATTCTGAAATTGAGAAGTCAGTTATACAGTATATTTTCAACAAAACGTAAAACTATCCCCTGGAGATCCTTTACCTTTTTGTTAAATAGTTGAGGAATTTTTTCTTAGGAATTCCAAAAAGGAAAAATATCATGAAATGTCGAAGGAGGTCATTTTTAAAACTGTTAGGGAACCAAGGTTTTTTTTTTCTGTCTGTTAGTTGGACTTAGGTTTAGGCAGAACAGTTCTCAAATAAATTAATTAAGATTCGCTTAATATAAAATACTAGAAGGTAACCCCTCATTTTGATGTCATAATACTAATGATGACGTCACAATGGAAAAAGTATGTGAAAGTTAAAAAATATCCCGAATTATCTAACAATATTGCATTTAATCCACACCTTGTAAAAGCAAACCCTTTCATTATTTTTTATTTATTTAGTTTTTTATGCGATTGGAGTAGTAGATTGCCATCCAACATGTCATTTTGACGTCATAATACTAATAATGACGTCATAATGGAAAAAGTATATGAAAGTTAAAAAATATCCCGAATTATCTAACAATATTGCATTTAATCCACACCTTGTAAAAGCAAACCCTTTCATTATTTTTTTATTTATTTAGTTTTTCATGTGATTGGAGTAGTAGACTGCCATCCAGTTTTTTACAGATCACTACGCGATATGAATACTTGAGCTACTTGATTAATTCACTTTCAAGTTTGCTTACTTTCAGAATTCATCGCAAAAGTAAACAGATTTTTAAAAACTGTTAAATATACAGCTAAAAGCATCCAATTTTTTTAGTTCTGAATGTTTTATAGAAAAATAGGCTGAACAAACGTGATTTGATGGAGAAGATATTAGTTTTTAGGTAAGAAAAAATTCTGATCCTTATCGGAAATTGAAATTAAGCCTAACCGGCTGTTTGTTTACTGAGGCCTTCAATTGAAAGATGAATACAGCCCGGAAGTGTTATACAGAGACAACGGCTATTATATATATAATGATACAAAGAGGCTTAATAAATCTGCTTAGCCAAAACAGCTTATCTCTCATACTAAATTAATCTGACTGACCATTATCAGGAGTGAAGTCAATCTTTTATTACCATGTTTTTATTAACTTGCTTTCTTGCTT
>OU015492.1:216135422-216220422 GCA_907164885.2 Dolomedes plantarius | reverse complement strand
TGAATATATTTATTTAATTACAATAGCACATACATAATTAATTTAATTATATTTACATGTATACAATTTTAACATTAGGAAGAACAACAACCACATTCAACGGTTAGAAGATCAACTACTAACCCCAACGCCTGTCTGGCGGGAGTTTTTCCCCGGAAGCCCCTCTCCCTTTTTAAAGACAAAAATAATAAGGAGAGGACGCTTCCTCGTGGCACGTAGCGCCCTCTACTCATTAGAGAAGATAGTTGATGAGGAAAAAAGGGTTGGTTAAACTTTTAAATTACTGACAACCAATATGTGAAAGACTAAGTGCAACGTTGTAACAAATTTAATTTCCGTTCAAGTTAAGAATGATATGACTCATCGAAAACTGCGCGAACGAACATAAACAGTGGCGTAATCGTCCGTAATCGACCGACTCCAGACCGATTTTGAATTTGTAAACTTTCATTGCAACGGACAGTTGACATTGTGCTCTGGAGGAAACAATTTGTATCACTCTTACTACTGATATAATTTGTAATCTGGAATTTTTGGTAAATTAACTATAATTTGTTTCGTAGTATGTAACACGTGTTGTTATTGTTTAAATAACACAAAACTTGTATTTTCTAAATTTCTTTATTCATTTCCAGTTCTTTTAAAAATATGACGACAGAGAACGAAAATAAAAAAAAGAAAATACGAGCAAGAAAAAAGAAGTTTTAATAATGAGTGGGAGGAGAATTTCTTTTTTATTGACAATAACGGAAAAGCATTATGTGATATTTGTAATTCTATGGTCAAAAATTATAAAGCTAGCAATTTACGTCGATATTATGAAACCAATCATCCTCTGTTTTCTAATCAGTATCCACCAAATTCCAAATTAAGATCAGATAAACTTGCTTCTTTAAAATCAAATTTAAATAAACAACAGTCAGTTTTGATGACCTTTAGCAATCAAGCTAATAATGAGGATGAAGCCAGTTTTGTTATTGCCTGGAATATTGCTCTTGCAAAACGCCCGTATGGAGAGGGAGAGTTTATTAAAAAAAACTTGGAAGATGTACTTAAAGTTTTAGATCCAAATAATGCAGCATTGCACAAAGTTGTTTCGCAAATTCCCATCTCGAGACACACAACCGAACGACGCATAACTGCAATTAATTCATCTCTTGAATATAATTTAAAAAATGATTTGAAGAACTGTATTGCATTCAGCTTAGCCCTTGACGAATCGACAGATATCACAGATCTTCCGCAATTGGCAGTGTTCATACGTTTTGTTTCACCTGACTTCGTTGTTAAGGAAGAATTATTAGATTTAGTAGCACTTCAAGAGTCAACCCGCGGTGTCGATATTAAAAATGCATTAGATTCCATAATGAAAACTGTTGATGTGCCTCTTAATAAACTTGTAAGCATTGCAACTGATGGAGCTCCGGCAATGCTGGGTAAAAAAATCGGTCATATTGGGCTTTTAAGAGATGATTCTCAAATTCCACAATTCACACCGATTCACTGCATAATTCACCGAGAACATCTCGTTACAAAATATTTAAGATATCCTGATGTTATGAAAACAGTGTTACACATTGTAAATTACATTCGTACCAATGCAAAAAATCATCGACAATTCAAAAATTTCCTTGAAGAATTAAAGGACGAAGAACTTCCAAATGACATTAATTTCTTTTGCATTGTTAGATGGTTATCGAGCTACAACGTATTAAATCAATTTGTTTGATCCGATAACTGCATTTCTAAAAGAAAAGGAAATAACCTATTTAGAATTAGACGATGACGAGTGGTTACAAGACTTAATGTTTTTGACTGATGTCATGGAACATTTGCAAACACTGAATTTACAATTGCAGGGGAAAGATAAAATAATATCTGATCTCTCACAGTGTATATTTAGTTTTCAAACTAAATTACAACTTTTTCAAAAGGACATTAAAAATAAAACATTTTGTCATTTTCCTCGAATTAAAAAAATTTGTTCCAATATTAAACAAGAAAAACTCAACGAGTATATAAAAAAGCTAGAAGGAATATTGACGGAATTCCAAAATAGATTTCAAGACTTGAAATATTTTAAATCGTCTCTTGATTTTTTTTCTGAATCCATTTGAAATTAACATAATTAAAGGTAAGTTTTCCATTTCCAATATAATTATGACCCAAAAAGCATCTGGAGAATTAGAATTAATAGAGATGCAAGAAGATCAAGCTCTACAATTAAAATATAAGTCGACGCCGATTACTGAATTTTGGAAATTACCAGAATCGAAGAATCCTGAATTAAAAAAGGCTGCTTGTCGAATTATTTCAATATTCGGAACAACGTACTTATGTGAATCATTTTATTCCACTTTAAAATTCGTGAAATCCAAACACCGATCAGTATTAACTAACCAGCATCTCAAAGAATTACTGTCACCAATTATTCACCAAATTGTAAAGAATTATCAAGAGAAGTAAAATAAATGTGTTTAATTTTTAATATTTAAATTCAATACACATATTTTGTACTTTTATTTATATGTTTTCAATAAATATAATTTCTGTCAAAAAAAATTTTTAATACCTTTTTTGCATACCTTTTAAATACGTATTTAATTGCGGCTCGCGAAAAATTTGAAATTTTGAAAAATGGCTCGGACTATCCAAGGAGCTTGGCCACCCCTGCTCTAATACATTCACATACGTACAATAATACAAATTTCAATTGATACAAACTTAAATATTTAATCTTGACTTTCTATTAAAACATAACAAAACAATTTAACCTAATTATTTACACAATTATACATTTGTTTACACTACTGCCTATACACTAACTTTTGTGTAATTTCTAAAACATTCCCAAATGTATAAACATTTTTGCAGCTACAGTGATTAGATAAAACTTTACCAATGCAATATATTGATTTTTTTTTTTTTTTACAAACTTATATTATTAACCTCTTCCTTACGGGGTGGGATAGCATGTATCCCAAGACTAGGGGCCCAAGAATGAATATATATATATATATATATATATATATATATATATATAGATAGATAGATAGAGATATAGATGTATATATATATATATATATATATATAGATAGATAGATAGATATAGATATATATATATATATATATATATATATATATATATATATATACATATATATATATATATATATATATATATATATATATATATATATATATACATATATATATATATATATATATATATATATATATATATATATATATATATATATATATATATATATATACATATACATATGCATATATACATATACATAATATGCATATATATAGTATTTACATATGCATATACGTATATATATATATGTATTATATATATATATATATATATATATATATATATATATATATATATATATATATATATATATATATATAACCCCTTAATAGTCCTTAAAAAGGAGTATGAATTTCTATACTCCTATATACAGGGGAATCGGAAAAATGGGCCCCGTAAGCTAAAGGTTAACCATTATACTTCTTACATACATTTATTTACTTGCAATACTGTGTAACCTGCACCAAAAAAATTGCACGTTATCTGCAAGCCTGCAACAGAAGAATACAGCTATTTGGCATTAGAGAAGGGGATACAAGTATCCATAAGAATACCGACCACCTTTCTAATAAAGCCTCTACAGTAAAAGTCGCAATAAAACTTATGTTTCGTCCATGTTCTAACATCCGCTGGCAATTTATTTCTTAGGTCCCTGGACTGCTGGCAGTCAAATAAACAGTGGTCTGGCGTTTGGATATCTCCACAGGTTCACATATCTGATTTTTGGTGAAATCTGCTCTGATATTCCCCCAACGCATCCATGAAACGTTATAAATTGATTAATCTTAAAGTCACCCATTAGTCTTTCTTCTGTTACTTCCTTGAATATTTCATAGACTCTTCTTCCTTTTAGACTTTCGTTCCATTCTTCTTGCCAATAATAAATAAACTAATAATAAATGAATAATAAATGACTTATAATAAATGAAACTGATCCAAATTTGTGTTTATGCATTACACAACATATATAACGAATTTCTACTAAAATATATTTATTTATGTACTATTCGCACTCTGCAAATATTATTTAGTGCTGTGTTGTTGTTGTTGGGACTCAAGCACCCTGGCTTAAGCATTCCTGATCTGGTCCATACAGGCTGCGGGCTGACGGATGCGGTTCCGGTTTTTAACGGCACCACAAGGGTCGGAGTCTGATTTAGTCAGGTGCCACTTCAACTTTGACCGAGCACCCCTAAAGCGACATGTGGGTGGCTCCTATACCTCCTTCCTTCCAGTGACATCATAGAAGGACACTCCGGTCTACGGATTTAACGTGCCCAAACATGGCCTAGACATGAAGGTATTGAATGGGCTGTCTTAATAGAATAGACACTAAAAATTGTGTCTATTGGGGTGTAAATAGAATAGGTACTAAAAATAGTATGTGTGTAAATAGAATAGACTCTAAAAATAGAAATATTTGGCTTCGAACATCTATTTTGGCAAAAGTATATAGCTTCAAACATCAATTAGCGAACAGAAAGCAGTTTCTCGCCATCAGTATAAAGCCATTGCGCCAAGCAATATCATGATCACGTGACTGGAACCGAAACGATAACTCCGCAATTCAGAAATGTGTATAATCACGTTCTCTCTCTCTCTCTCTCTCTCTCTCTCTCTCTCTCTCTCTCTCGTGTGTGTGTGTGTATGTGTGTGTGTGTGTGTCGGGCAAGAATTTGAATTTCGACCACTTAATTAATTAGTTTTGGTAAAATAACACAAATACAGCATTTTGCCCCCCCCCCCCTTCCAAGTGGATCCTGGGCTGGTGCCCCTGCCTAGTTACGGCACTGTATATATATATATATATATATATATATATATATATATATATATATATATATATATATATATATATATATATATATTATATATATATATATATATATATATATTAAATATATTATATATATATATATATATATATATATTAAATATATTATATATATATATATATATATATATATATATATATATATATATATATATATATATATATATATACACTGAAGTGTCACTGAATTAGGGATACCTACCTAGTAACAAGTTGGGCCTCCTCTGGCCTTGATAACGGCTGCCACACGACGAGGCATAGATTCAACAAGTTTCTGGAAATGTTCCACGGGAATGGCTTGCCAAATATTGGCTAAAGCTGTCCATAATTCAGTAAGGTTCTTTGGTGCTGTGTGATGGCCTTTCAAGCCTTGTTCCAAAACATCCCAAAGATGCTCAATAGGATTTAAGTCTGGGCTTCTAGGTAGTCAATTCATGACAGAGAAGTCAGAGGAATGCTCATCCAACCACCAGTAGCCAACCGGGACTTGTGAGAGGTACAGTTGTCTTGCTGGAAAACTCCATTACCGTGCGGATAACAGAACAGCATAAACGGATGGAGGTGATCACCCAGCAACTCTACGTACCGAATTGCATTGAGGGAGGTTGGTACACGCACCAAAGATCCCAAACTGTGCCACGAAAAAACACCCCAGACCATGATTGAGCCACCATGCCCTTCTAGAGTTCCAGCCAGGCATGCAGGATCCATGGCTTCATGAGCCTAACGCCATATTCTTAGCCTCCCGTCGGCGTTAAGTAGTCGGAATCGAGACTCATCACTTCATGCTACTCGTTTCCAGTCCTCTACACTCCAGTCTCTGTGCTCTCTTGCCCAGGCAAGACGTGCAGCCCGGTGGCGAGTATAGAGCAATGGTACTCTCGTAGGTCGACGGCTCCCGAAACCCATACGGTGAAGCGAGCGTTACACAGTCCGTTTACTGACTGTACGACTGGCACCGTCATTAAACTGGGTGGTAATTTGAGCTAATGTTTGGAATCGCTGGCTACGTACTATACGCCTGAGCCGTCTCTCACCACACGCTGTCAAGGCTAATTGTCCTTTGCAGTTTGCCCGATCGCTAGTTTTTTTTTCCACCATCCATGTATTCTTGGTATACTCTTGACACTGTCGACCTTGAAAATCCTAGCTGTCTGGCGATTTCGGAAATTGAATGGCCCATGCTTCACGCACCTACGATTTGTCCGTTATCGAAGGCGTCTAAATAAGGCAGTTTACCCATATTGGCAATTCCAACAACTAATTCAGAACAACCACAGTACGCGCTATATATGCAGTTACCACAGCGCTCTCACTTGCGCATACATGATGCGCAGAGCTACACAATTTGCATAGGCTTTGCTATCCCTAATTCAGTGGCACTTCAGTGTATATATTATATATATATATATATATATATATATATATATATATATATATATATATATATATATATATATATATATATATATATTATATATATATATATATATATATATATATATATATATATATATATATATATATATATATATATATATATATTATATATATATATATATATATATATATATATATATATATATATGTATATATATATATATATATATATATATATATATATATATATATTATATAATAGTTTGCCTTATGGGATGTCATTAAAAAAGGACTGATAGGAGAGATTATTATTTCATATTATTTTCATTACCTATACTTATTTACTCTACATTGCATAGAGTTGTCATTTGCTACAATGAATAATATATTCTTTTATTTCTGTTCTTCATAAATGCAACTAAAGTCATCAAATATTCCATGTCTGAACTAAATATAACAAGAGAAAAATAATATTATTCAGTCTATTCACTCCTCTTATTCATTTATAAATTTTCGTTTTTAGTCGAGGTATTCCTGTCTCAGTGCCAACAACTGTTGTTTAAAGCTTATTTATAACGCTCTTTAAGTCTTGGGAATATTTTTTTTAACGCATTGAAATAGAACTGTTGTTCAAACTTTTATTTGCTTCCTCTTTAGCTGTAAACCTATAACTTTTTTTTTTCCTGTAGAACACATTCCCCACTATTATGAATTATTTTCTTTACGCATTACCCTCTATTTTTCCATACTTGGTGTCTGTCCAATATTCAAATATTATTCTACTCTTGCAGACGCCGTTAATTTACCACACGTGGTCGGTCATTAATTTCGCCCCTGTGATAAAGTAATGGAAAGATAGAGAATTCGGAATGCAGATTTTGTCCATTATACATTCTATACTTATGTATAATTTAGTGTTTTTTTCCTTAATCCGTGTTGTAATCATTTAGTCTATCGTAATGAGATGCAGCAACTATTAAACTTGAAAAATTCCCAGCTGCCGCTACGAGTATTTTAATTTTACTAGCATGCCTTATTTCTGGTGAAATTGCTTGTTTCAAAGCGGTGGAGAACAGCATTTTTTTGTTGTTGTTGTAAGAAAGCCAAATCGGTGAAAGTGAAGAGGTTAATGTTTCTAGTCTTTTCTCTACTAATTTCACTTTAGCACAAAATATAAGCTGATAATTATTAGTGATCATTAGTTTTCTAAGTATATTATCCTCAACCAAGCATTATTGCGCTTAGTTAAATAAGACGAAATATTACAAAAGAAATTTCAAACATTCTGGAAAGTTTGAAAACTTTTATTTTATCAGAAAAGAGAGAGTTTATCTATATATATATAACTAGCTGAAAACCCGCGCTTCGCTACGGAGTACATTCAAATTAAATGCAACGGTCAATGTATGCAATTAATGCCAAAAACAATATATATATATATTTATAATAAATACGACGATCAATATATACAATTGACGTAGGTAAAAAATATATATTTATAAAAAAATCGTAAGGGATATTTTTATAGACAAAATAATGTCCAATCGTCTGCCGCATTAGCAAGAAAAAAAATATCATTTTGTCTATTTAGTTGTTATGCGCGTGACGATAAATTTATTTAAAGTGCCAGAAAACGAAGTCACGTGATCGGCATTTAAGAAATTAAATTCTAAAAATAAATCTTTAAAAATTCACCAAAAATCAGGAAATGGAGGTAAAAATTCGAAAAAAATTTCATTTTGAAGGAATTTTTATGATCTTTCTCGTGATATAAATTTTATAACCCTCAATGTATTATTTTAAATGCAACGTAAAAAAGTTTAAAAAACAGCTTAAAAATTTAATTTAAAAAAATCTAAGAAGAATTTTTGAAAAATCTTTCTTAGTGCACCCCTACACTATTAGAAGAATCGCCATGCAAAATTTCAGCCCTTTAGGTCCAGCGGTTTGGTCTGTGCGTTGTATGTCAGTCAGTCAGTGAATGAATGAATGAATGAATGAGTCAGTTACGGAACTGTTTTATATATATAGATACAGTTCCGTAACTGACTCACTGACTGACATACAACGCACAGACCAAACCGCTGGACCTAAAGGGCTGAAATTTTGCATGGCGATTCTTCTTCTGGTGCAGGGGTGCACTAAGAGAGATTTTTGAAAAATTCTTCTTAGATTTTTTTTAATTAAATTTTTAAGCTGTTTTAGTAACTTTTTTTAAGTTTGCATTTAAAATAATAATTTGAGGGTTATAAAATTTATATCACGAGAAAGAGCGTAAAAATTCCTTTAAAATGAAATCTTTTTCGAATTTTTACCTCCATTTCCTGATTTTTGGTGAATTTTTAAAGATTAATTTTTAGAATTTTATTTATTGAATGCCGATCACGTGATTTCTTTTATGGTACTTTAAATAAATTTATCGTTACGTGCATAACAACTAAATAGACAAAAAAATACGTTTTTTCCTTGCTAATGCGGCAGACGATTGGACATTATTTTGTCTATAAAAATATCCCTTACGATTTTTTTATAAATACATATATTTTTTTCTACATCAATTGTATACATTGATCGTCGCATTTATTATAAATATATATATTTATTTTTTTTGGCATTAATTGCATACATTGACCGTTGTATTTAATTTGAATGTACTCCGTAGCGAAGTGCGGGTTTTCAGCTAGTTTTGGTATAAAATGAAAATCCATTTGTTTTCAATGTGTTTTTTAAACAAAGGATTACATAATATTGTAGTGTTTCTGTCGACTATATTTGTGAATGACGACTCTAAACAACAGCGATGCAAGTTTATTTTCGTTTAACCCTTTGAGGGGCGTCGTTTCCACAGTGCAAACGCCTAAATCTAGTCTTTTTCTTACTTGCATTCAATGTATTCCAGTTAAATCGGCAGAAAATGGTTAGTACTGCCATCTGTTATCAGTTTAAAAAAGTAAAAAAATTTTGCAACCTCTAATTGGAAATTTTTTCGAGATTCTTTAGGTTAATAAAAAATGGGGGGGGGGGATCTGCACCGTTCAAACGGGGGAGGTTGTTGCCCCTCAAAAGGTTAAGCCTCAAAGAAATCACAAGTGTAACAAACAGTCACTAAGAACTACATTGAGTTTCAGAAAAATACTTCAGATCTAAAACAACCCCAAAAACTCAATAACAGGCCTGCCATTCTCACAAAGCAGACGAGAGTCAAATGAGAAAAGAAGGAATCAAAATTTTAGAAGCCGAGTTTGATATGCTTATATACCCTCGGCGACATTCTCAGTTGGTATGGAAATGGAAAATTTCATAACTCGATAACCACACCCCCTAGGTGAAATCTGAGTCTCCAGACTCCCAAAAGTCGGCAAATTTGTCGCCAAGCTCGCCAAAATTCTCGAAAAAATTACCTAAGGTCACATTTTGAAATCTAATGCTTAATGACAGTAATTAAATGGTATTTAACACAAAATTAATATAACTTAAGGAGAAAAGAATGTTTAGAAATATTCACGGTTATTTACAGCAAAGTGTACTTTTACATAAATTATGTATGAAATTTAAAAGCATATACATCTTTTGCAAAAATTGTAACTATTCGTCGGATTGTTTTGTGCAAAGAAATGAAGATCTGCTTAAATCGTTTCACGTGTAAGACAGAAAGCACGCAGCTCCATCTTTCATCCCGTGAACCAGGTTGCTTGATGTTAAGTAAATGTAATCCCTTTGTATCCAGTGTCAAACCGCTGTTGCAATAATTCGTAGTGAGTTGTTATAGAGCGTCTGACATATGGCTTAGATTTATATTACACGAAAAGCGTTTTGTTATTTTAAGATTGGGAATCAAATACGCTTGAATTTACGAGTAATATGGATTGGAGGAACACTGTAACAGAAATGTATCTGCGAATTATGACTTTAGATATTTTTAAATGAAGCTAGAACATATAATAATTAGAATATTTTGTATAGTGGCTTTTTTTTTTTTTTTTTTGCAAAATTATTAATTTGAGAAATACACTCTGACACATGTCTGAGAATAACTAAAGGACACGAACTCAAATTTAATATCTAATGTTACCATTTAATTTCTCTTAATATTACTTCACATTAATTTAAATACTGATTATAAACTTTTACAGAAATCATCATATTAATTGTTTTCATACATTAAAAAAATTATTAGAACACTTAAAATTCAAGTTACATATTTTCAATTAAGCACTGTACTCTCGCCTGGTAAATATAACACAAATAATTATGACTTACCACCACCCTCGTTTGAGAATGAAGCATCTGATCGTTTCTACTAAGTCGACCAGCGGAATCGGCAAAGCAAGAAAAAATGGCGGATAGTTCTAGATCGGACCACCACGAGGTCCTCTTCCTGTCGCTGCTTATTCTTCAACTCACTAAGAAAACGTTTTTCAAACTTTCTTTTAGAACCGGGAAGAGCAGAGGGCAGCTATGTCCTCGAACAAACACCTTTCAGCTCTCATTGGCTAAAAAGATGTTGCTAGGCCGTTGCTATGGGGACTCTAAGACCCCTTTACAGCCGAGAAGGGGTGGCAAGTCACTCTTTTATTCTGTGCACCTTTCTACAGGTTACGCTAAATTAGCCTCCGGGAGGTACATACCTTTCTTCCGGAAACCGGTACAAAATAAACCATAGACAAGATCCCAAGCACACATACATCTTAGGACATGCATAATAAAACAGATACACTAAAATGTGCATGGAACCGAATCAATGCTGTATCAAGACTATGAGATTAGAAAATATATTTACAAAGTCGAATTCCATGTCACAGATATGAATGAATAAGGTTATTTATTTAAAAACAATGCGGAAAAATAAACAGAAATGATCGAAAGGTAGAAACCCTCAGATTGACACTTATGAATATTTGCATCGTATATTTGTCAAAATGAAACAAATAATATTAATTCTCGGATTTGAAACAATTTAAACATAAATTATTGTATTTTGTGTAGACCTTTTAGTATTTTTTTGTATATTTTGGATAAATAACCTTCTATCTAGCTTCTATTATAATAATATGTAAAATTTCTTTATTCCACCCATATATCTATTCTGGTCCATGTATCTATCCCTATATATACTATGTAAAATTACTTTTACTTCCCATCTCATTCTCAAGCCAATGAGATAGATGTATAAATTAAATTATTTTGCATTTTTCTTTTTATAAAACTTCGGTATTTTTGAGCAAAGTTTACTTTTCACGATATTTTACATGAAGTTTATGATATTTTAAGCAAAGTTTTGCATTTTTCGCACCATCGAGTGCTCTTAAATTTTGCAGCACAGTTCGCGATAGAGATAATTCCTTCTGTTTGGGCAGGTAGACTACACTTAATCAGAAGCCAGTTAAAATTCAGAAGAAACCCGCATTTGGAATACTTTTCCCTCTAGTATACGCATTGACTGTAGAGACCATTATTGGGGGAGGGGGACACACCTAACTTCATGGCTCCTCCACATTAAAAATGAAATGCTGTTTTTTGCATATTACAAAATTGGAAGTATAGCTAGAGTGGCAAGAAAATATACAAAAGTTGGACTTGCAAAACAGGTGAACCCTCTACCCATACACATTACACCCTGAAACAGGTTGCTTTTTTTTAACCTGAAGTAACGTTTTGTTTCCACAGTGTGGGTACCCTGGAAATCTATATTTATTCATTCACTAGCCGGGATTCGCCCGGCTATGCTCGGGCCCCACAGAAGAAAAAATAAGGCCCTTTCCAGGGCCATACAAATGTATTAAATTCCCGTCAATTTTCATTCCCTTCGCTGCCAACAGATGGCTGCACCATACTGCTTGGAATGGAGTGCTTCTCCGATGGAGTGCTTTTAGAATTAAAATATCTGCAAATTATTAAAGTAACAGAATAACTGCAAGCAGAAAAAGTTATCAGTTTTCAAAGCTCTTTCCAAATATGTAAGATTTGTGTACTTTCATGAGAAAAATAATGCACCGATTTTCGACCAAAATGGCCGCCAAAATCGCAGTCTCAGGATGAGTGAGACCCGGAGACGTGACGGTCACGTGACTCGACAGAACCCACGACAAATACGTCTGTTACTTTATTTATATAGATTCATCAATAGCTCGACAGTCCTGGTTGGACCCTGGCTTTCTCAAGAAGACGGAACCAGTCCTTCCTTCTGTGCGCCACAGCTTTCCAGTCTCTGACATTGATTGAGACAAAGTCACTTTGGAGGCAGTCCGCCCACCTCAGTCTGGGTCTGCCTCTTCTTCTGACTCCTGTTGGCTTCGCCAGAAAGATTCTTTTCGTCGTTCGGTCATCATTCATTCTTAAAATGTGTCCGGCCCATTTCATGCGTTGGATTTTATGATACTTCAGAATGTCCGGTTCTCTGAATAACCTATAAGTTTCAGAGTTAGTTCTCCTTCTCCAAACTCCATTATCACAGAAGCCACCAAAAACCGGATCGGAGAATCTTCCTCTCAAAAATTGCGAGAGTTCTCTCGTCAGCCTGGGACAAGTTCCACGTTTCAGACGAATGTATATTTATGCAAAGTTTATTGTCTTCTGTTTCTATAAAATACTAGCTGAAAACCCGCGCTTCGCTACGGAGTACATTCAAATTAAATACAACGGTCAGTGTATGCAATTAATTCCAAAAAAAATAAATATATATACATTTATAATAAATACGACGATCAATGTATACAATTGATGTAAAAAAAACATATTTATAAAAAAAATCGTAAGGGATATTTTTATAGACAAAATAAAGTCCAATCGTCTGCCGCATTAGCAAGAAAAAAAATTTTTTTTGTCTATTTTTTTTTTGCACGTGACGATAAATTTATTTAAAGTACCAGAAAAAGAAATCACGTGATCAGCATTTAATAAATTAAATTCTAAAAATGAATCTTTAAAAATTCACCAAAAATCAGGAAATGGAGGTAAAGGCTCGAAAAAGATTTCATTTTAAAGGAATTTTTATGATCTTTCTCGTGATATAAATTTTATAACCCTCAATGTATTATTTTAAATGCAAATGTAAAAAAAGTTTTAAAAACAGCTTAGAAATTTAATTTTAAAAAATCTAAGAAGAATTTTTGAAAAATCTTTCTTAGTGCACCCCTACACTATTAGAAGAATCGCCATGCAAAATTTCAGCCCTTTAGGTCCAGCGGTTTGGTCTGTGCGTTGTATGTCAGTCAGTGAATGAATGAGTCAGTTACGGAACTGTTTTATATATATAGATTGACTAGCTGAAAACCCGCACTTCGCTACGGAGTACATTCAAAGTAAAAACATCGGTCAATGTATGCAATTAATGCCAATATATATATAATAAATACGACGATCAATGTATATAATTGATGTAAAATATATATATATATTTATAAAAAAATTGTAAGGGATATTTTTATAGACAAAATAATGTAGAAGAAGATATTCAAATTAAATCTAATATAAAGAATACTAAAGAATATAGTACAGTTAATATAGTACAGTTTCTAGAACATTTCTTTTACTGTAACTTTTACTGTACTTTTAATATTTTTTTGGATAATGTCCAATCGTCTGCCGCATTAGCAAGAAAAAAAAATTATTTTTTGTCTATTTAGTTTTTATGCACGTGACTATAAATTTATTTAAAGTACCAGAAAAGGAAGTCACGTGATCAGCATTTAATAAATTAAATTCTAAAAATTAATCTTTAAAAATTCACCAAAAATCAGGAACTGGAGGTAAAGATTCGAAAAAAATTTCATTTTAAAGGAATTTTTATGATCTTTCTTGTGATATAAATTTTATAACCCTCAAATTATTATTTTAAATGCAAACGTAAAAAAAGTTTAAAAAACAGCTTAAAAATTTAATTTAAAAAAATCTAAGAAGAATTTTTGAAAAATCTTTCTTAGTGCACCCCTACACTATAAGAAGAATCGCCATGCAAAATTTCAGCCCTTTAGGTCCAGCGGTTTGGTCTGTGCGTTGTATGTCAGTCAGTCAGTGAATGAATGAATGAATGAATGAATGAATGAGTCAGTTACGGAACTGTTTTATATATATAGATAGACAAATCAAATTTAATAAAATAAAAGTAAACTTAGACAAATATATATTTTATAAAAGTATGTAACAGATTTTATGTACTTATTTGTTTGTTTCTTCTTGCAGGTTTTCTTCCTCCAGTATTGTATTTTGCATAAACTACTACAAAGTTCTATATTTTTGCCAAACGCTGACGAAAGAGGATAACACCATTCAGCCGATGTCTTGATGGATCCTTTTCACTTGTGGGGACCCTAGTGGTGTTCTCGGATCTTCTGCTGCTTCCAAGACTGTAGGTCATGGAAAGTTATGATAGCCGTGTCATAATTAAAGATAGTAATATTAAAAATCCCTTAGATGACAAAAAAAACTTGGAAAATGAAAAAGATTCTTCCATTCCTCCTGTGTCACGCAGTAATAACGGGCAGTACAGGAATCTGGAGTGCAACGATGACATTTTCTGCAACAAAAGAACATATTCTAATAAGAAGCCTTTCATGATGCCTAACGAACTCTACATTGGTTTGAACTCGGAATCCTCTCAGTCGTCTAACATGTGTTCCAAAAATGATCGACTGGACTTCTTTTCTATAGGTTGTCATTCAACCCCGGCCAGTCCCGAAGAGACTGAGAGGGTTCGAGGCAAACAAATGAAGAAAGAGTTATCCTCTTTTCATAGCCCTAGCATCGAGAAAAAAATGCCTTTCAGCTACTCAACTAGTTTTGTTAGAACTTCTAGAAGCGAAGACCATTTACAAAAATCTTCTTTAACTACTGTAAATATAGACATCGAAGATGAGTTGGCTTCTTCGCTTGACACTTTATTAGACACAAAGGCTGATGAGGTATACAATGAAATTGGAGATGAAGAGTGCCTAAGCAGCTCTTGTCCTGGAGTTGCATATTCAAGGTCTAAAAGTCCTGAGGAACACCACAATTCATCGAAAAGTGATGTGTCGCATAGCTCCAGTGAAACTGCTTCACCTTCAAAGGTTAGCATAAAAGTCACAGATGTTCAGAATGCGAAGCCTAATCACTCTGACCCTCTTAGTGAGTCTTCGGAATCAGAAATCATTCCTTCCGATTCTTCTACTACCATTAGGAGAGACAGTGAAGGAAGTAATGATTGTGAGTGTACTAGCGAACAAATTTCGGCCATTAGCAGCTTGGACGACGCGACTGACTTGTCGAGGGCAACTGACTCTGATTTGGGATCTCCCGACGGCAGTCTTTCTCCGGGTTCAGAAATAAACCTCGAGGATGACTGGGTCAAGGACATGGACAAAAAAGACAGTGTGACTGAAGTATTTCAGGACATTACCAACAAAAGTAAATTATAAATAAGACTCTCAAGCAAGTGCCGCACCACTTTGAACTCAATTTAACCACTGGTGTACCTGAAATATATAAACAACAACTCACTCTACAGGTTGTGGCCGCGGACAAGTCACCAACATCTCGGAGTAGTTCTTTGTCTGTGCCAAAGGTTCCTGAAGAAAAAGTGGACGTCAGCATTGAGAGTCCAACATCTCAATGTTCGGAAGACACTTTCGCTGATGTTTCATACCACGAACTGACTGAAAGCTTTGATGAGGTTTCTGCCGCCACAGAGTCAGAAGAGGTTGTTGAACCTCAAATACAGAGGAGTGAGTCTCCACCAACGGACGATGAATCGGATATAGAAAGTCTACACAGTTTCCATTACAGCCCGAAAGCTGTGGATCTACCCTCTGCGATCAGGCTAGCAAAACGACTGTATAGTCTAGATGGGTTTAAGAAGTCTGATGTATCACGCCATCTTTCTAAGAAGTACGCTTAAACTTTCTAAATACTATAAGAGGAAATTTCTTTTTTGTAGATTACAGTAGCTGGATTCGTTTGTGGATATATAAATAATTCAAATATATCATATCTTATGAATTAAATATTTAGGTTATAGATATTTTCTGCATTTTTATTGACAGTTGATTATTGTTATTGTTTTATATGTGGATCTATAAATAATTAACATTTCATCTGTTGAGTGTTTGTCTGCTAGTAATTTCCTACTTTTTAAATTGTCCATACATCATATTCAGGAGATAACGGTTGATGTTTTCGTGTGTGAACTGGTAAATAACTTTTTATTAGTTGAATGTTTAGATGGTAGTTATTGTCTGCATTTTTCTCGCCTGTGATTTATGTTCACTAGAATACTCGTGCTGTTTTTCTGTATGGGTTTATAAATAATTAACATTTTATCAACTGAATGGGTATGTATTTGGTAGTTTTTATCTGCATATTAATTGCCCATGCATTATATTCAGTTGAATTTCGAAACAGACCTGGTTTCCATGATAGATTTACCCAAACTAGATATATTTATAAGGCACTCTATAAGAATTTCGACCCCGATCGATAATAATGAAAAATTATCCAAAATAATATATTAAAATCCAGCTTTCATCGCTAGAGTTCTTACCTAGTCAGGCCATGATATTTCTTGGTCACTTCTGAAAAAAACAGTATAAGCATATAGTAATACAACTTCATAAAATCCCCAATGAAATAAAGGGAGGCTGTATGTTTCGAACAAATTAATAATTCATCATCAGGCCGAGAAACATTAGGTGCGATTGTCATTATGGACTATTTACAAATGCGAGGATCCACAAAACTCTCTGATAAATAGGGAAGACAACCAAAAATTCTAGAAAAACGTCGTGGGGAGGCGGACCCTAGAAAAAAGAAAAGAAATGTAAGACGTTTTATGGCCACCAGTCCACACACGGGACACACCCGTTAACAATTCTAACAGATAAAGTAGTAAAAATTGAGCCAAAGGTGAGAAACAGAACCGAGAAGACAGACTAATGAAAGAGATTAAGAATGATAAACATAATATTAAATTATTTGAAAAAAAACGGACGGTCTCTGTAATAGTTTTAACGTCATTACCTGATCTGTTCCTCGATGTTGGCAGTTACAAAAGGTTGTACTGAAAATAGGAACTGCATCTTTGTATCCTTGTAGCTCTATAATTCTCTCAACTTTTCCAAAATTTTCCGTTTGAAATTCTGCGAACTATTTTGCTATCGCTGGGTCTGCGAATGATGCGTTACATATCAAAACGACCATAAATATCAAATAAATATTAATACTTGTCGTTAGTGTCCTCACCATAGATTTCTACAAATTTGTTTCTTCATTGGAGGAATATAAAGGATCAGAATAATAAAAATATGGCACGCATTATGTGATTTTAGTTAATTAATCGGTTTTTATGTTCGTTTTCAGTGCCAGAGACTAGTTAAGATCTTGTTAAAGATTTATCAAAATATCGTAAATGACTATTGTTTATCTTTTAGGTGCAATGCGATCGATCGTATTGAAATCGATGAAGACGAAAGTATTCAAAATAACTATCCTATTTTGGGAGTACTGAACTATAATTTTTTTTTATTCTTAGTAAATATTTTTTTAAGTTTTGCAGTTGCTGCTTCGTAGCTTCGTCTTATTCTATCTATACCTCACGGTACGTCCTAAGGAATTTCTGTTTTTGATCCAACCTTATCACTCTCTGGCTGTAATTCCGGAATGTAATTTAACGGCAGTGTAATAAAATTTTGTATCCTTCCCATTCTTTCACCTAAACTCAACTCGAAATCAATATCTGATATAAACTGAGCGCAAAATGAGAATCCAGTATTATTGACCGAAGAAAATCAATGTTAGGAGAATAGAAATCGGGGCAATTCTGTTGACCTTTATTGACCACTGTTTTTTTTTTCTTGTTTGTTTGTTCGAATGGACTTTTTGTTTACTCGGTCGTTTAAACGCGAAACAAAAATCCTAAACAAGATTACAGATTGTATGAAGAGAAATGCCGTCACTTGTGTTTCAGATCAATGTAGTCTTAGGAACTGTCATTTAATTATAAGTACTTATCGTATTCTGTTGATCATTCTTTCATCGGCTGTTTCTTCTTCGCGGTTGACGATAATAAGCTACCAAATGTTATCAATTTTATAAAATTTTTGTCGAACTTGCTTATTCAAAAGACATACACACATGTGTATAAATTGTGCAAATTTGGAACTAATATACTAAACCTTTCCTCATTTGTCCTCCAATTTGACATAAAATAAGAGTTTCTTATTTAATTGGATTATAAGGGTGGCCCAAATGAAAGGGAGACCTTCTTTTCCCAATGGTTAATTAGTTGGAAAATGTGAACATGTGGGAAGTAATAGTGATTCATGAACTACATATCCACTATACAGAGACTTCTTGTCGGTTAATGCAAGTGCCCAATCGCTTACTAGATTTTCGATTCGCTGAGAGAAGAACGTCCGTGATGGTTTGCGGAACTAGTCTTGAATGGCTTCCAGGACCTCTGCATCGTTAGCAAATCGGCGGCCTTTTAGAGCTTTTTTCAGTGGGCCGAAGATGTGGTAGTTACAGGGCAATTGGGGGGGGGGGGGGGGTCGAGGACGACCCAGCTGAAGCACCGCAGCAAATCTTTTTCCGGAAACAATCGATTCCATCACGATGTTACGAAGTGTGCTTGAGCAGGTCTGGACATGTTCCGGGCTCACGTCATTTACTAAATTCTCCAAACACTGCACACTGTAACAGATACTGATGCCTATACACATCCTTCATGCGACGATAAATTTCAGCTTCACTAGCACTTTCTGACGTCAAAAATTGAACACCCGCTCGCTGACCCTATTTGGATGAATCCATATCACGACCGTATGTAGTCACACGTCCAAACATTACACTTACACTTTCCGACGATAACAGCTTTGCTTCGTAACATACAACGTAATCGATTGGCACTAACACAAAGCTCTAAGTATTTAACCACTGCCGACACTACAAAAGTCTCACTTTCATTTGGACCCCCCTAATGTATGAATTCCCCTAGTGATTGCTCAAGGATGCGTTCAATAAAAAGCTTTATTCAAAAGCACCCCTATTCCTCGTTATCCCTTTGAATTTGAACATTACTTTCAAAACGCTGAAAATGTATGTTTAAACAAATCTTGCATCTATATCTTACTATTACAATGCAAGACATTCTATGAAACTGTAGAAACTTGAACTGCCTGAAATAAAAGAATGAAGCGTTTTCATTCTATTAGTTATAGTTATCACTAATTCGATACACATTTGAAAAAAATATCTCTCCTTTTAATCTCGATGTGAATATATCTTAGATGTCATTTATATCATTTTTCTTCCTTTTGCATTATATAACCGATCTGTCTTTTCATAGCAATGAGTTTAGCAGGGCTGTTGCCGAAGAATACTTGAAGTTTTTCGATTTCACAGAGAACAGCCTGGATGTCGCCCTTCGGAAATTTTTATATCAATTCTGTCTTGTCGGAGAGACTCAGGAACGGGAGCGAGTTTTGGTTCATTTTTCCAAGCGCTACCTGGACTGTAATCCATGCTGTTTCAAATCGCAAGGTATGGCTCAACTCCTTTAAGCAATTTTTAATGTTTCCGTTTAAACTTCTTATTTCTTAATATTTATAAACTCTGTAAGTAACTTATTTGTGTAATGTAATGGGGGCATGACGCTCACAGACTGTTTCCCAGTACACGCGATCATAACCTCTACACTAGACATTTAGCTGATAAAGTTGGGTTGCTCTACATTACCTGCAGCTACATGCTTCAGGGTATTCATCACATTTCATCGCGAAGCTGGAAATCATAAGCTAAACGTTGTGTGATGTCTATCCTGGATTGCATGTTATTCGGATAAAACAGGCGTATAGGATCTTAAGCAGGATTCCTTCCATAATATGCGAAAAAATATCTCTAACGAAAAATGATTCACCTCACTTGGAATTTCCTTGTCTGCCTCTAGTCATGTCTCTGTAGGGTTCGCGTACTGGAAAAAAATCCTTGTATGTGATACCACAGTAATGTGTGATTTATTTTTTCATTTTTTTCCTTGGGGCAGAGACGATTTCTGTTGCAGTATAAATGTTTAATTATACTCTGCAGTATTTTAAGTAAATATAATTATGTTTAGTGAGGATTAACAAATTTAAAAGATGGTCGTATCTGGATGACAAACTTTTTTATTGTATTGCCCTAAGGAGGGAAAAAATCCCTAGTCGCAGAAAATAAAAAGCCTACAAGCGCAATACCTCCATAAAGGGCTTTGTTTTAACAGTCCCGTTTTTGCTTCAGATGAAAGCATTTGATCTTAGTAACAAGCTAAATTGGACCCAACTTACAGCGCTCTTTCAATCCTGTATCGTATTTATAAGCTGAAAAAATCCTTTGAATGAAACTTAAAAGATAGAAATAGCATTTCTACCTTCTTTTATTTTTACAATGTAATGGATAAAAGCCCAGTACTTAACTGCCCAACTAAATCAACCAAAATATATTTCTCACGTGCCATTGTTCTCACAAAGCTTATGCTAAGTCTCAATGCATATTTTCGTCCACACTTTCACTCTTTTTTTGCTGAGCTATTGTACTGAGTAGCAAAGAGCCAAACCATTGCTTTAAATGTTCTCCGGAACAAAATCATACAGACGTTTTTCACATTTGTAAACTTCTATATGATTCTGACTGATTGATGGTCCTTTATGGTCGTGATATTCATCTATGAAAATGATGCCTTGTATTCCCAGAGCCACCAGTTTTCAAACCACGACTCATAGCATTGTTGTTCTGTAAGTTCGCACTTCCAACAACGTTATTTCTTTAGACCAGGTTATTGCCAGTGGAACTGTGAAAATTTTTACAGTCGGAATCAGAGTCATTGACACTTGGATATTTGTTTTTTCGTTTCCTTAATGCTGACCTTTTCTTTTCTTTTGTGCAGGCAGTGTTTTCTTTTCCAACTCGACAGGCACATTTCCTTTCGTTATTCACCCACTACACCGTTAGATTTGTTGTCTTCTTGTAATGGGGGCGTCGTATAAGTGAACCAACATTGTCAAATAATACCACCTCAATTTTGACCGTACGTCCTCCGGGGCTCGTACCGTCCTCCCAGCCTCCTACGATATGGAATAAATTCCGTCCTACGTATTTAACGTACCAATACCCAGCAGAGACCCGAAAGCCTGCAGTGGTACTTGTCGGGGTTCGAACTGAGCACCCTCAAAGCCGAATTTTGACGTGTTAACCACTAATATGTCATAGGGCGATGCAGGCAGTGTGTATAATTAAAATTGCCCAAAATGAGTTGTCATCTGGCTGTTCTTGTATGATGTTACTTTCATTCAACGCGAGTTCAATATATGTTTTTTAAAATTTGTAAGCGGATAGTACAGATGTGTATATTAACTGATGAACACTGGTAGGCACGATAGAAACATTTTCCTAAGAATTTAGACCTAACCTTAAATTTTCGTTAAAGACTATTTTGGAAATTTGGTCACGATGCCAGACTTTCCTATTGTTGAATAGTTTTGCTAATATATTATTATTGGTAGTAGTTGTCATCACTCCGAGGTTGTAGAAACTTCTGCTCGTGAGGTGTTCAGCTCCACCGTTAGCTTGATCACAGTTCGGCTTATGTGATCCCCCATCCCCCCAGCACACCTGTTACGTAGGTCAAAATCCCTCTGTTATTGTTTTCGGCATCACCCGCAACCAGGCCCGATTTTGAACCCTGGGGCCCCTGGGCAGATGCTATTTGGGGGCCCCTCTTTACGAACATTTATAAAAATAAGAACTATCTCTAGTCTATACATGTACTATTAGAAGTACTAGGTGCATACACCAAGGGGGTTTTGGGGCCCCCTAGCATCAGGGGGCCCTGGGCAAAGTCCCGATTTGCCCATGCGATAAAAAGGCCCTGCCCGCAATACCTTCTTCTATCATTCTTGTAATGTTGTGAGCGATCTCTACTTTGATAACCTCCCAGTGGTGCTAGGTTTGACGTAGAGTAATCCGCTACTGAAAATACATGTAGTCTCATTATCCATCCGGGCATTTATAAACACCACTTATCCCTAGTTTTCCAGGCATAACAGACATAGACAGTTTTTCTGACATAAACATCAACTCTTAAGTAGGATGTTAATCAGGAAATCCAGATATTCCCTCCCATTTGTTTTTTCTAAATCGTCCAAATACCGTACCTTCCGTTAGGACTACCACAAGCTTCCGACCCTATATGAGATCTTATCAGAGAGAAAAATTGCATTAGAAGGGACTGGCAGTCGTCCCTCTATCCTTATCTCAAAATAGACTTAAACCGTCTCCAATCCCTTATCGAGGGCAATATCAGGCACCATGCTCATACATCATTAACTCTAATATTGTAGCTTTTTCTGCATCTGATGACTCTATTTGGAGAGCAACTTCTCATGTTCTAAAAAAGGGAAACTACAATTCTTCTCTGAAAGGCCCCCACTCGGTAGCCCCCTCTAACTTAGATAAAGTAGATAGCTTCCATAATCAATTTACCCCTATTCAGGGTGTGAGACCAACCCCAAACTTTTTCGACTCTAGTTAATCATGGGAATGAGCAGCTTAATTTATATTTAATAATTCCTTAAATCCAATTATCTCATCCAAGCTATTGGTTTCTGCCTTTAAACTCAAAAATGTTAAAGCTCCTGGCATTGATCACTTCATTTCTAACATCCTGAAATTTCTCCCTCCTAACTACCTAATTTATCTATTGTGCATCTTCAGTAGTCTTCTACAATTAAACTATTTCCCGGGCAGCTGGAAGGAGGCCCTTGTGGTTCCTATTCTAAAGCCTGGATCCGTTTCTTCTAACCCAGTTAACTTCCGCATTATCAGACTGCTCTCGGTTCTTTCTAAGGTCTACGAATATATAATTACATGACAACATTAGACCGGTACAAGTAGGTTTCTGTAGTAGGCACTCCAATCAGCATCATCTCTGGAGACACTCATCTACGGTTCTCAAACCAAAAGTCCCCAAATTATTGTAGCATTCGTGGATATTAGTAAGGCGTTCCATAAGATTTCGGATGAAATGCCACATCTATATATTACTGAAACTTAACTTTGCTAAATTGTTACTTCATATCCTTCATGATTCTTTGTGTGGCCGTACTGCACCGTGCTAGTTGGAAATGCTGTCTCATCTTCCCGTCCTATTCTCAGTGGTGTACTCCAAGGTAGTTTTCTTGAGTCAAAATTATTTAACATTTATACAAATGCCATGCCAACCTTCCCAAAACAGTGAGCTAGCATAAATTCTGTTTATACTGCAATTATTTCTTCCAGCAACAACATCGCATTGTGTAGAAAACCCTTCAAAAATATTTAAATATATATTCTAAATGGCTACTCGAATAGAGATTTCAAATTAAAAACCGATATATGTACCGCCGTCTGTTTCCATGCAACCACCAATCTATCACCCTCATCAATAACTTTCTCCTTCAGGGCCTGTTCACATAGGAGTCCGTTGCGTTGCGTTAAGGAAAAGATGACGTTGAGACGAAAATAAACCAATCATATGCCTCCAAACGATTATCAATGAAATTTTTAACGCCTATGATGGTTTATTTTCGTCTCAACGTCATCTTTTCCTTAACGCAACGCAACGGACTCCTATGTGAACAGGCCCTTACAATCAAAGCGTTCTTTGGGCTAACTTATACAAATACTACTAAGGTTCCAAATTAAATAGGCGTCTCCAGATGGACGACTTAGGCCTGTTCACATAGGATTCCGTTGCGTTGCGTTAAGGGAAAGGTGACGTTGAGACGAAAATAAACCAATAATATGCCTCCAAACGATTAGCAATGAAATTTTTAACGCCTATGATTGGTTTATTTTCGTCTCAACGTCATCTTTTCTTTAACGCAACGCAACGGACTCCTATGTAAACAGGTCCTTAGTTCGAAAATTTAAGGAAGCCAAAGGTTCCCTCAACTATCTTTTAAATCACACCAGCCGCCTGTCAGTTAAACCAAGTTGTTATTGTACAAAGCTTTCATTCGCCCCCTTTTTACGTACGCATTGTATGGGAATTTTCCGCAGTTGCCAATCTTGGGAGACCTCAAGTCTTGCAGGATGAAACCCTATGTTACTGTGTTTCTGCTGAGAGACACGAGAGTAATTACAATATTTATTGTGATCTCAGAATTAGGTCCTTTTTATCTGAAATTAAGAAACGTGCCTGGAAGTTTTATTGAGGTATAAGACTAATTCCGAACAGTATTTTGTAATGGATGCCTGATCAAAGGCCTGTCATAGGTAACCGACCTCTGTTTAAAAATGTCAGAGCATTTTTAAGCAAAGGCCCGACATCTCCCATCATCTATCCGAGAGACGTAAGATGAGATTATAGAATGGTGTCTCGTTCCACATTCCTTGTGTTTCGCCCTCCCAATCTAAATTATATTTTCGGCCTTTTTTTTTCTCTATCGCTTGTCATCGTTCCTATTGTTTGGTCACACAAATTCTCCCTATCGTGCTCAGCTGGTCGTTTAATCAATTTGTTTACGCCCCTTCCCCTAAAGAATGGGCTACCCAGGTTTTCGGTGTACTGATTTATACCCCAATTTAAGCTTAAATCATTGTCAAAGTCGTACTCCCTGTAAACCCGCGGTCCATCTTTTCCTCAAGCAATCTGCTTTAGCCATGCCTTTGACTTGCTGTTTTTACTTTGTAGTAATACTACAAATAACACTCGTAGTAATACAGTGAATAACACTAGTAGTAAAACAGTAAGAAGTGTAACAGAATGGCAGCACGATTGGAACTATTATTCTTACTCCATGCTTTCACACATGTTCTTTTATCACAGTTAAGTGATATACTAACTTTTATAATAAAGAATCGTTCTGCAGTTATGAACGAAACAGACTGAACTAAAACATTGCCTTGAAGTATCTTTGGTATTAGTCAGGAAGATTCTGCCAACTTATTTTGGGGGCAGTTCTGTCTTCCTCAAATTGAAGTGGCCCTGTAACAACAAAAACAACCTCAGATCTTAAGCAACACATCTGGTACTTAAAATTAAGAACTACTAAGAACAAATAAATGAATAACTGTGTATTTTGTTTCAACAGGACCACGTCACGAATATTCTAATTAAATATATATATATATAGTGAAGCGGCCAGTCATGGTTCCGAAAGGAAGTGGCCCTTTAGAGGGGTGGCGGGCTAGAGAAGTTTCACTCTATGTAGATATATATAATTCTGTGAGATATAGCATATTATTTTGATTATATTAACGATATTGCACATAACATTGTTTACGGTTTCAACAATTTATTTCGGATTATTATTTTATATATATTAAATATGAGAGAATCTAAGAGCTAAATTTATGGAAATGTATAATTTTTACATGAATGGTTATTTTCAGAAATAGTAATAATTAATTTTGTTTTTTTCAGATGCTGTTCATACTCTAACATGTGCAATTATGCTTTTAAATTCAGATTTGCATGGAGAGGTAAAGCAGTTATTAACCTGTACCTTTCATAATTCTAAATATGCTCATAGTTCTCAAACTTATTTATGCTATGTTAGGTAACTAATGCTTGCGTAGCATCACACTAATAATCAATATTTAATACTATGCAAATTTTCCTATTTGACTAATATATTTGATAGCTTATGGCATCAATTTTTATCATGATGCTCTGTTCCATTATCTTCATTTAGTTTTGTATTAAACACTTCTGTACTGTTATATATTTGGTTAATTTTTGGTGCAAGAAGTAAAAGTTTAAACTGTATCTTGCTATAGAAAAAAAAATATGTGATTTTATACCTTTTAATAATATCCCTTTATTTTAAAAATTAAGTTGATTTTCCTAAGCCAGTGTTTCTTAAACTGTGGGATTTCGCTTTGCAACTCCATCTGGGGTCGCAAATTTTATTATTTTTTGAATTATTTTTTAAGGTTACTGGTTTTAAAATTAAAATTTCATCTCTAAATTGCCTAGAATAAATTTAAATTTATCATTGGCAAAAATATTTTTAAATATATAAATGAAAATTTATTTTTAAATATTTATGGTATATGTTTCCTTAGTAAAATTAATTTATTATATTTATCAAATAAATAAATTTTCTTTTTTCTTCTTCAAAGCTGAGTTATGAATATATTTCCTTGTTATGTTATAATATTCTTTGTATCATAGTTAATAGTAAAAATTATATATGAGCTTTGCATATTGTTTTGTTTTATATTGTCTTGTTTAATTAATAGAACTTACGACGAAAAATGGTTTGTGGAGAGTTTATTGAAAACTTAGCAGAATTAAATGATGGTGAGAATTTTCCAAGGGATGTTTTAAAAGCCCTGTATCATTCCATCAAATCTCAACCATTAGAATGGGCCACGTAAGTTTGTTATGAACATGTAATTTAGATCATTTGTAAGTTTATTTATGTTTCTCTTTCCTCGACATTAAAAATCGTTGCATGAAGCAAATATTTCTTCCTTTGATTATGACCTAAGTATTTGAAAAAAATATTACTGCATCATTGACCTACTTCAATATTAAATATTAATGTAAGATAATTTGTATTTATTTTCTTTATTTATGCTATTAATAGCACACTTCTTTTAATAAAATATATGTCTCTTAATTGCTGAAATTTTGTGTCAGAATAAGATTTGGATCAATCTTATGTAATAAGATTGATTATAATTGATGTAAAAAATAATAAATTTTGCCTTTGGAAACAAGTAGTGCTTCTGTTTACTGAGCTACAATAAGAACCTATTTGTAACTCTTTTATTACTATAGTATTCCTTATTTGTCTGTTATTTATTTATTTTTTTCATTACCTCTGTTAATTAAATTCTTATCACTTCTTTGTGAGTTTTGAGGAAGGTGTTTCAACAGAATATCAGATTTTTAAATCTATAATCATTTGATTACTAGCTGACTGCACTTACTAGTTACTTTTTTTTGTTCTTCTTGTTGTTGTTGTCTGTACACGATGTTTTGAAAACACAGAGAAATTTAATTATAAAACATAGCTCATATTTCTAGTAACTTTATGCTTTTTATACAATACTCTTCCACTTTTTTTTTTGCATTTCTCCCTTTTCCTTGTATATGAATGCTTTGTTGTGTGTGTTAAGAAGTGAGATAATACTCAATGTATTTCTTTTTTGTTCTTATTGATATTGATAACACTTTCTTTTGTGAAGTGTTTTACATTGCTTTAAAATATTGATTTAAATATTCTTCACTTCAATATATGACTGTAGTATTTTTTTAGAATCAAGATTACTCTTAACAAATATATTTTCATTAAACATAGTAAAATTTGAAATTTATGCATTAAGTTTAAAGATTTGACACAGTGTAATAATTGTTTTAAATGTTTGTTTCTGATAAATTTATATACATATTTATTGAAAAGTAAAAAGTTCTGCTAAATTTTTTGTCTATTTATTTTAGAAAAATGCTAAAAACACATATTTTTCTAATATACTTTTTTATACTCTGTTTATTTTTTGGAATAAATTTGCTTTTATTTAAGGAATTATCGTAACACTAAATTTTTAGTATTTTCACTGATATCCAAAGATCACTGAGAAAATTTTTATTACTTTTGATTGGTCAATATTAAGGCAAAGTAGATAATTCACTTTACCTTACTAAATGCACTTTGCATTGCTAATATCTGCACTGTAATATATTTAGTAATTTATTTAATTTAGAAATAGTGATAGAAGAATCAGAATGAGAGAAAAGGAAGTAGTAGTCAAAGAAAACAATTTATTATAGTTTTTAAAATATTCAAAAGTAGTAGTACTTTTGGACTAAAAAAAAAGGGATTAATTTTAAGGAGCAGTGCTTATGTTTAAGTAAATGTACAAAGCAACATTTTAATTTAATATTTCTTTAAGTATTTTTGTTGTTTTTAATTAGTTAAAATGTTTAAACTAAGGGGAGAATAAGCTTCATTTAGCTATTAATACAATAAAACTTTTTTGATGTTAGTAGAGGTATATTTTTCACAAACTTTTAAAACTTCATGTTTTCTTGTAGACATGCTTATGCTGTATAGTTATAAAAATTCAAGTTGTAAAAATTTTCTTCAAAATAATTTTAGAATACTTGTACTAGTTGCTTTTTATTACTTGATTGATTATATTTTGTTCACATTTTAGAGATCAAGATGATAAAAAGGGTTCAACTAAAGAAAAAGGTTCCTCTAATGATTATAGACAAAGTTTTATTGGCCATAATCCATTTTTAGAGGTATAACATTTTGGCTGAAAAAATATTTATTACTATTTATGCTTTTGTATTTAAGATGTCTAAAAATTTCTTCTTAAACATTTCTCTGAATAATTCTCAAATCAAATGAAATATTTAAATACAGTGATTGGGAACAAACCTTTTAATGTTATGTAATGTTAGGATAAATGTATATTGATTATTTACAATTGTAATAATAAATATTTATGCTGATTAGTATGTAGTGTTAATGTTATATAAGTAGTCTGTAAAATTTTTTAGAAACTATCTTATTTCAGTTATAATTCTTTAACCTTCTAAACTGTTTGTAATGAATCAGTCTAGATATAGAAGGCTTCTATTAGTGAGCTATGAAGAATGCATGTACTTTATTCTAAAAGGTTTAGTTTGAAATATTTAATCTTTTTAGAATGTTCTTCAGGTAGTTATTGTCTGTTCCTCAAGTTACCCAAATTCAACAATTTTAATCTTGCTAGGAAAATTATGTATGTATATTTAAATGAAATATTTGTAATCTCATCCAACAGGCTGCCACTTTTAATGCACACCCTCTTCCCCAGGTTCTGATATTATACATATACTTAAATAAATAAAAAAAATCCCCTGTTTCAATAACATAAAAATTAATACGTATGATTCTAAAATATGAGTTATTGCTTGCAATCTCTTTCAGCATTTTCCTAATTTTGTAATTCATTATCTAAGTTCATTACATATTATGCATCATCAATGTTACTTTATTTATATTATACTAATGCCCCTTTTGAAATTGACATCAGTATATCTGAATATAAAGTGTATATTATGCATTTTTGAAAGTCTGCATAATAAATTCATACTGTTCAGTGATTAAAAAAAAAATAAATAAATAAAATCACAGTTTTAAGATCCTTGAAAGAATGAAAATGTACAGTTGATTCTGGTTAAATGGACCACATCAGGACATGATCGTTTTGGTCCTAATAGCTGGCTGCTCTGATTACACAAACATGCATAATATTAGGCTTATGCAATAGGATTTGTTTTGGTTCTTTAGGATTTGGTCCGAATAAGCAGCTGGTCCGATTAACCAGAGGTCCAATTAACCAGATTCGACTGTATTGTAGAGTGTATTTAAAGTACTGCTTTTCTTTTTCCTTCTCTAGTTCACCCTTGTACTGTATTAGTTGTCCAGATAGTGCAAAAAACTTATTCAAGGTTGTGCATAAGCTAAATTTATAAATTACTTACAAAACTTAAATTTATGGTGTCAGATTTTTATAAAAAAGATTGGCTTTTTTCCTAAGTGTAGATGGATATTCTTTCATTTAGTGAGTATTGGTAAGATGTGTTTATGCATGAGCAATATATGTTTTTGAACAATTATCTTATAATAATTTTATGTTTAGGTTCCTAATCCTAATTGTGCCACAGAGTACAAAAAAGGATATGTTATGAGAAAGTGTTGTATGGATCCTAGTGGAAAAAAGAGTATGTTTATCCTCTATTTTCTGAATGTGTATTGCATTTTGTCATAGAGATTTTATTCAAATTCATATGGATTCCAAAGTATCAGCAGAAAGATTAAGAAAGAAGCATGCTAACTGAAAAACAAAATCTGAAAATAAATTCTTTGCAAATAAATGATTAATTGCTTTAATTTATATGTTTAAAGTGTTGATGTCTCTTTATACAGTCAGTGTATATTGTATGTTTGCTATTGTATATATATATATATATATATATATATATATATATATATATATATATATACAGTGCTCTATTTATAGAAATAGAGGTGCCGGAACTGTAACTTTCCGAGGTGTGTGTGGGGGAGGGGATATTCCAAATTGTATATATATGTTTATATATGTTTGTGTAAGTAATTGATATATATATATATATATATATATATATATATATAATAGGCCAGGCCCACTCACTAACAACAGAGTAATTATGTGATTAAATAAATGTTTTTAATTATTGTAAATTTTTCCTAAAGAGAGGTACCGGAACATCATTCTGGCATGTTCTGCCTCAAATCGAGCCCTGTATATGTATATATAAATATGAAATATTTATTCAATTTGATCCACAGTCAGATTTGATATTTAATTATATTATAAAAATTTTGTTTACATAAATGAACCCAAGTGCAGAATATAGCCAAATGACTAGGGTGCTGGTATGTGGTATCAGATTCTGTGGGTTTGAGGCCCATTGTTCACATGAAAGTTTGTTACCATTTAAAATTAGTTTTAAATGGTAGGTCCCAGTCTAATTAGTTTCAGATATTTGTAAGCATAAGATGATTGTAACACTCTCAACCAATCTACCAACCAAGTTTGAACTGATGGCTGTGTGACTAAAAAAAAAAAAAAAAAATCAAAATTCAAAGGACTTATAATAACATGAAAAAGAAATTTCTGTAATGTATAGTATGATTAAAGGTCTTATTTATGGGATACAATAATTTATAATTATTTAATACTTTATTGAAGTTTTGATGTGGCATACATTTATTAATGAATTCTCCATTACTGAATGTAAACTTCATGGATCCTGCATTTATGCATTTTTATCACAAATATTGAATTATTACCATGATAATTAATGATTATTTATTATCATGGTAATAATTTGATTTTCTAAAAAGTTTTAGAAAATAAAAAAATAAGTACTATATTAGAAGTAAAAGATAATCTATTGAATTATTTATATTGATTAAACTTTTAGATCTATTATCTGTTAATATTCCTGTTAAAATAATGGGGAAGCATGCATTTTATCACTCTCATCGTTTATAAAATTTACTCCTTCTGCAGAGATAAATAGCTTTCTCCTTCTGTAAAATTGATTTTTCCGATACAAAGTCAAATGATCTCAGTCAAATATTTAATGTTACATTTACTTCACTCATTCATTTTTAATGTTTTAGCTGAGAGCTGCAGAATATTTTTGTGAAATATAACTTATAAATTTATTACTTTTCTGGTACATAGATTAAAATTTTATTTCAATTTATACTTTAAATTTTTAAAAATTATTATCATTATTTTTATCCTACTGCATTAAACTTAAGCATTTATATAAGGAAAGCAATTTTTGATATTCTGCATAAGCACATAATATAAATAGTTTCTGTTATGAATATGAGATTTAAACTAATCTTTGGATATTGTATACTTCTTAAATTTCCAAAAGTTCACTATTTGAAAAATTTTCCATGAATGAATTATCTAAGGGGGAATTTTCCTTATTGAGAACAGAATGTAAAATTGAAAATGATCAATATTGTATCGATTTCTATTGCATTAGAAATTGCTACACCTATTTCTAACAGATTAAAAGTACTTGATTTGTTTTTTAACCCGTCGTTGGTTGCACCAATTTGAGTAATGCCAGTGGTCGCGCGTGAGAGTTTTTCTCACACTACCCATTTCCGCTGTTTTAAGTTGTCTGCTCAACAATAACACTTCAAAATTGTTTCTTTTCAAGGAATTACATTAATATTAAGCAATCATGAACAAGGAAATTACAATTAAAATAATTTTTTTACAACTATTATTCAGGAAAATTAATAGCGAAAGTGAAATTAAAAAAATTATACCTACTTTATGAATCAAATTTATAAAAAGCATATTATTTGTACTTTATTAGAATGTCAACTGCAAGTCTTATAAATTTGATGACATGGACCAGATAAATAAAATATTATACTATTAAGTATTTATTAACACAGCATTTGGGGCATACGTAAGTTGAATGTTCGGTACAAATAGGTCGCACACAGGTAACACAACTCTTTTTTGACTTCCTATTTTTTTCTTCGAGGACAGAATGCACAAAATCCGGCTGTTTCAACATTTCGTTTGATTCTTGAGGAGCCTTCAACTCCTGTTATTTGGCTAATTGCACTTCGCAATGCTGGTGACAAGTTTGGAACTGAATAACGGTCACCAGGTGAGGTTTCAAGAGTTCCAATGCTAATTCCTTCAAGAAGGCTCATCTAGTCATCGTATTGTTTGTATTTGCAGTATATATAATTTGGCTGTTGATACCACCAATGTTCATGATCGAAAAAATAATGTCAATGGCCATCTGCGACTTATTCTCGAAACAGAGTACTCACCTTTGAGTTCGTCGACACCACCCTTAGTGAGATTATAAAAAGTAATAATCTTTGGTTTAGAGAGGACGCCAGAATCTTTATCTATTTTTTTACCATTGTGCAAGGAGGAATAAAGAAGAACATTCTTCCCTTTCTTTGGAATATAAGACACTAAAGTGCCAGTTGACGAAAATGCAAACACACTGCTTCTCAAAAGTAAAGTTCCCAAAAGTAAAGAATAACAATGATCAAAATGCGCTTCTAACAAACAAAATTTGCAAATAAAATTAGGAGATATACGTACTCACATCATCACGTTATTAAATGACACAAATGCTGGTGGTCTCTTCATGAGAAACGCTCTCACGTGATGCAAACACCAGTGGTCGCACGATGAGAGAAATGCTCACACAAAAAGACACCTAAGCAAATAGCAGGCTGTTTGAAGGTCAAACTCACCCTTATTTTTATCGGAACTGATAACAGATTGTTGAGGAGATTCTAAAAGTCAGCTAGACAGGGGGTGGTGTACCCAGGGTCATTTACAAATAAGGCAATTTATATGACAAGCGTGAGAGAAATGCTCATAGCGTGATCAATGACAGATTAAAGAACTTCACAATTTTTCTATCATAATTTTTCTGTGTGCTATATCTACAAAAATGCATTTAAATGTGTATCCCTCTGTGGTTGAAAATATATTCTGGATATTAAATAGAATGATTGGTTTGGAAACAGGGTGGAAGTTTCATTCCTGGAATAGATGTTAAGGAATTAATTGGCTGTATCGAAACTTTAATGTGTCATAAATAAGGAAGATCTACTATTTTTTTTTTCAGGACAAGTAAGATTTCATCAATGTATTAATGAAAGAATTAATTATTTGATCATAACATGCAAATACACACACATTGTGGTTTAGTGATATTAAGAAATTATATTATGCTTTGACTATATTTGTTAGCTTTTCCTCAATGTTATATAATTATGCCATATAGTTCTGAAATGAATTGTCAAGGTCATAAAAAGCCACAGGATTCGATGGTTGGGTCATTTATACAGGACTGAAGACACAAATCCAATAAAAAAGCTCACATTTACCAAACCTATGGGAGCTAGACAGCGAGGAAGGCTACCAAGTAGGTGGCTTGATGCCGTTGAGAATGATATAAAAACTATATATAGGGGAGACTGGAAGAGTATTGCCTTAGATAGGGTCAGATGGCGTAAACTTATTGGGACGGCCTTGGCCAGCAGTAGGCTGTAGTGCCCCAGAAGAAGAAGTTCTGAAATGAAGTCATTGATCAAAAGTATATTTCATGAGGGATTCCTTGCATTCATTATTTTCTTATAAAATATTTATTGGCCTGTGTTTTATATCCTAAAATGTGTAAATATACTTTTCTACTTGTTTTTTGTTATGCAGAGTTATTTCAAGTATATCTTATATCAATCTTATAATAAACTTGAAATTAAGGATATGAACTAAATAAAAATTAATGATTTTACAGTCTTAATGGAGTTATGCTTATACAAACATTTACATCTATAAACTCAGTTAATATTGTATAATAGAATTACATTTTATTTTAACAAAATGAACAAAATAGTGGATGGATGGCAAGAAATCAGTAGCACAATATGCAGTTTTCATTTTATGTCTGTGTTTGAAAATTACAACAGCTTCATATCACCTTTTAAACAAATTCTTACATATTTGTTTGAAAATTTAGTAACATCTGAGAATGGATAAGCCATTTATCCAGTTTTTCCCTGGGGGAAAAAGAAGGTGGGTATAAGGTGCCACCTATAAAAATATTCAACGTTGTTAAAATTGCTGATTACCTGAAAATAAAAACAAGTAAATTTTTTAGTCTGTTTGTTATTGTAAAATTTATTTGTTTGATTTACCTAGGCTTTGTCTTTATAGGTACACTTATACCTCATTATACGGCCGCTCTTTATACGGCATTTTGCTATAACAGCCTTTTTTATTTATGGCCCACAATGTTTCGTTATACGGCCACAACAGCGGAAAGTGATGATGGCAGCATATTAACTCTTAGTGATTCTTCATGTTAATGTTCGTCATCAGATTAAAACAGTTTTTAAACATTTTATTTTATGTTTTTTATTATGTGTATACATATGTGCATATGATTTTGTTTTTGTTTATATGTTTATTTTTTGAATTTCTGTTTATTATTACATTGTTTTGTACTTTTATTTTTACGTAAGCATTTTTATAGGAAATAAAAAGAATAAAATGCTTTATGAACTAAAAACTATATTATTTATAAAAAATTGGAACAGATCCAATTAAATTTGTATTGGTTTGTATCAAAATAATTGATTCGTTATACGGCTTTTTGCTTTATGTCCAACTTTTCCGGAATGTATACAGGCCATAAAGCGAGGTATAGGTGTATTTATTCCTTCCCATGACAAAAACTTGTTTGTTTTTCTATTGGTTGTCTACATTTATATTGCTCTGTAAAAGAAATATTAAGATATTGTTCATGCTAATAAATTTTATTTTATACTAGCTCCACTGGGAAGAAGAAGTTGGAAAATGTTATATGCAACTCTAAGAGATTTAGTTTTATATCTTCATAAGGTAAAGTGAATTTTTACCTTTATAATTTGTTGATATTATTAGTAAAATCTAAAAAATAAGACTTTAGTTTGATACTATCCCTCATTATTTTACTTCATTTCAGGATGAACATGGATTTAAGAAAAATCAGTTATATGATAGCCTTCATAATTCTATACGAATACATCATGCCTTTGCTGAGAAAGCAATAGATTATACAAAGAAACAGTATGTGTTTCGGTTACACACAGCAGATCATGCAGTATATTTATTTCAAACAAGGTGATAAAATATCCTTTGCTTTTCTATTGGAAATCATATATTCATGCGGAATTTTTTATGCATAACCTCTATACTTATTTTTTCAACCATTTACCTTAAATTTTTTTTAATTCATTTTTTAGTAATTTTTATTTTGGCCAAAATATAAGTATTAGACTTGGAAGGTTTATTTAATCATTTATCATTTACAGAAGATTCATTAAGTTGTATAATTTATAGGAAATGCTATTTGTGCTGTGTGTTTTCTTACAGTTGTACAATTCTTCAAACAGTTCAAAAAGAAAAAGTCTTTAATCTGTATGTATAAAACAGTTCTGTGACTGACTGACAGGTAATGCACAGACCTAACTGCTGAACCTAAAGGGCTGAAATTTTGCATGGCAATTCTTCTTATAGTGTAGGGGTGCACTAAGAAAGATTTTAGAAAAGTTCTTAGATTTTTTTAAAATTAAATTTTTGAGCAGTTTTTGTAACATTTTTTAAAGTTTGCATTTAAAATAATAATATGAGGGTTATAAAATTTATATCGCAAGAAATATCATAAAAATTCCTTTAAAATGATATCTTTTTCAAATCTTTACCTCCATTTTCTGATTTTTAGGGAATTTTTAAAGATTAATTTTTAGAATTTAATTTATTAAATGCTGATCACAAATTTTTTTTCTTTTTGTGTTACTTTAAATTAATTTTGCATCGTGTGCATAACAACAAAATAAACTGACAAAAACATATTAAAATGCAGTAAAAGAAATGTTCCTCAAACTGTACTATATTCTTTAGTATGCTCTATAAGATTTAATTTGAATATTTTCTTCTACATTATTCTGTCTATAAAAATATCCATTATGATTTTGTTATTTATAAGGAAATCCTCTAAAAAGCAATTTCATTATTTATTCATTGTAATTATTCTAAATTGTACTTCGTAGCAAAGCATGGGTATTCAGCTAGTCATATATATTGGACTATGTCACCATGATAAAAAATGTTATTCACCAAGAAAATCTCTTTTAAATGGTTTTGAATTATACTGCAAGAACAAAAATTTAAATAAAGTTCTTATAAGATCTTTTTGTTTCTATGTAACTCTAATAATAGTAATCAGGTACAAAAATTAGTCTTTAAGTTCTATTATTTTGTACATTTTATACTCAAAAACATATTTCTTAAAATTCTTGTTATGAAACATCTAACATTATATCATTTGTTGCCATTTCATCTTCCCTTATCTGTATTCTTTATGGTCTTAGCTTAAATACAAATTCTTAAAAAAAACACAAAAAGTTATTTTTAAGATTTTAGATTACTTTTATTCTAAAGAAATGTAAAATAATGAAGCATAATTTAACCCTCAAACAATAATTATAGAGAATGTACTAAACATTAACTTTTTTATCGCAATAGCTTATATATGTTTGCATTGGATTTTAATGTTGTGTGACCTCATTTTTTATCCTGATTAGATAGTAATTACTACAAAATTAAGCCTTCCATTTATGTAATTATTATAAGAGCTCTTAAAAAGCCTTATTTTGTTGTTTTGAAGTATTAAAAAAGTGTCAGTTGAAGTTGAGCCATGCATGACTTTCCTTCTGTTAAGTTGACATTCAAAAATCCCAGGAATATATACTGACTGAATAAACAAAAAAAATTATTTGGTTTTTCCTGATGATTCATCTTTTATTGCTTATTGATATGAAAATATATCTTTGGTTTGCTCTAGTAACTTTTGTTTTATATAATGAAATTATTTTACTTCATTTTTTGTTTCAGAGTGAAATAAAAATTTACTGCTTTTAACTTTTTCAACCCTTAAAAAGCTTAAAAAGCAAATATATACCTTTCTTTTATCTAGTCCAATAATTTTATGTTATAGTAATCATTTACTAAACCTTTCTAGCCTTTCCTTTACTGATTGTATTTGATTAAAAATGATTCATCATAATTTGCTGAGTAAGAAAACTTATTGACTATATTGGTATATTAACTATTAAACTGTCCTTCAATTTGATAGCTAATCCAGATGTAATGGTAATGTATTCTAAGATGTGATGTATTCTAAGTATGTTAACATTTTTACTGTTTTATATTGTTATTTGATTACTTATTAAATATAAATTAAAATTACTACAATCCAGTTATTTACATGGTAATTTTGTTTAGAAAAAACTTAGTTTGGACAAATGATGAATTGGTTTAATTATCATCATCGGCTGCACAGCCTTAAATACAAGCCAGATACTGCATCAAAAAACCCTTTGAAAGGCTTTAATTGTCTGCTGAAGAGAAGTGTTGAAATCTTATAAATATTTATTAAAATATAATGTTACATTTTAAATGAAAATAATAGAAACTGTAAGCCACATTATACAATGTGTGCCCATAAAGTAGCCAGACAATTTTTTATAAATAAGAAAAATACTACTCACCTTCAAAATAATCACCAAAGGAGTCCATACAATTTTTCCAACATTTCTTCAAGTCATCGAAACACTGTTTATAGGCATTGGAACTAACCATTTGCAAAATACGCATAACATTTTATTTAATATCCGAGATGTTTTCAAATCTCTGTCCTTTCATGATCATCTTAAGTTTCTTAAGGAAAAAATCAGCTGGCAATAAGTCGGGAGAATAGGGTGGGTGATTTTTCACCGTAACTGAATGCTTAGCAAGATGTTGTACAGAAATTGCTGTATGGGGCCTAGCATTATTGTGTAAAAGAAACCATTGCCCAGAATCAAACAGTTCCTTCCTAACTTACCTTATCCACCACCACCTCGTAAAAATACTGATTGTTTGATTTTCAGGAACAAATTCATGGTGAATAAGTTCTTTGTAATCAAAAAAATGCAATCAGCATCACCTTAGTCTTTAATTTTGACATTGGTGTTTTTTTTTAGGGGGGGGGGGCATGGGAGAAGATGGTCCTGTCCACTGTGCACTTTGTTTTTTTGTTTCTGGGTCATATTCTAGACATCAGGTCTCATCTGCTGCTATAATACACTTTAAGAAAATGTTGTGCTGTTGCACAGTAGTCAGTAAATCTTCACAGCAAGCTTTTCTGTCTTCTTTTTGCTGATCTATCAAAATCCGAGGCACAAATCGAGAACAAACATTTTTCATTTTCAGATTTTCAATTAAAATTAATCTACAGCTTTCTTTGCTTATCCCAGGCATGTCTGAAAGTTGCTGAGTTGTTACTTATCACCAGCTGATTTTTTTTTCCTTTTTCCAAAGCTTAAGCCATGAAAGGACAGAGATTTGTAAACATCTCAGATATTAAATAAAATGTTCCACGTATTTTGCGAACGGTTTGTTCCAATGCCTATAAACAGTGTTTCGATGACTTGAAGAAACGTTGGAAAAATTGTATAGACTCCATTGGCAGTTATTTTGAAAAAGATAAATTTATTTGAAGGTGAGTAATATTTTTCTTATTTATAAAAAATTGTCCGGTTACTTTATGGGCATATCTTGTTAATATTTCCTGAAATCAATGCAATGAACTGAAATCAAAATTTTAAAGTGTCTGAGAGTGACATTTAAAAGGGTACCTTGATGTATCTTTGTACTACATATATAAGTGATCATTAAAGCAACTCAACAAGCACTGTCCTTCCAGTTAGCATTCACATTATCTCATAACTATCCCACACTTAACCATACTTTCTTTCTTATTTCGATGATATCCAAAAGTAGGTAATAGCATGCATTCACATCAAATTGATTAAAGAAACATTAATGGGACATTAAAGAAAATGGTGCTAGTATTGCTTCTTTTCCTAATTTTTCAACTAAATATATTCTTGTCATAAAATTATGTGATATTCTAGGAGAGAAGAGTTTTAAAGAATGTAAAGACCTAGGTTAGCTTAATAATTAACAGTGCTAATAAAGTTATTCTAATAGAGTTTCTTGTATAGCCTACTTACAAAAGTAGTAGTATGATGCTCATACTACTAAGTAAATTAACACTGTTGACTTAATAAACCAATATCGAAATTTTGATTAAGAGGTTTATGTTGATTTTTAGTTGAGAATTCAATTGAAATACTTAACTTATATTTAATTATGTGTTTCCTTACAGGTTAAATAGTTAGCAAATTCTCTTGCATTTGTTCATTTTACTCATGAAAATGTACTATTATAATAATTCTTCAATAGCTCAGTGTCTTGCTTGAAAGTTGAAGAGTTATTGCTTGTTTATTAATTGATTTCAAGCTTTTCTTTACACATCATATTTAACACAAAGCATAAGGCTAACTATGATGACAGTGTATTATAATTTATATATATATATATATATATATATATATATATATATATATATATGTATGTATGTGTGTAATAATAAAATGCATCCTCCTATTAAGTTACATTTAATGTGTATTCTAAATTATCCTTTTAACAAAGCATGACCCCTCTTCCAAATTGCAACCTAAAAATTTTGTAAGTTATAATTTATATTAGCCCTGCAGATCATTAAACAAGCATTTGAAATATCTTAGTTCAATAACATCCCTATAATATCTGAACCTAACCCAAAGGCCTCATTATATTTGTATACAATAAATAAGGCATGTGTTAAAATTCTTCCTTTTTGATAAAACACATAGCAGCACATGATCTAGCAATTAATTAATCCCCATGAGAACCACAACATGGACACGTGAACTCCACGAGACTAAATTTGTCCAATTAAATAATTAATTTTGGCCCCCTGGTGGTAAGATCAGTATACAGTCATTTGATAATAGCTTGAATGGAAGACTTCTCATTCTCCTCTCCTAAATTTCCTTGTATCTACATACATTTTGCATGGATGGACATTTTGCATGGATGGCCACTGCAGCTAATGCCTTCTGATAAATAAAATATGTCTTGGAATTTGTGTTTCTCTCCTAAATTTTTTAAGTGCTTTCCTGGATCAATGACTGCCATCATCTCTTGTGTATTAATTGGGATTATTATCACATATATATCTTTATGTGTAACTGTGATCATTTCTTTATTAATTTTTTTTTCACTGTGTTAAAAGTATAATTTTATAGTGTATTTTTGTATAATTATATTATTTTCTTCTAGTGATTCCAAAGAGCTCGAGAGCTGGGTGGATACAATCAATCTTGTTGCAGCCAGCTTATCTTCCCCTCCTTTGCCTAGTGGAGTTGGATGCCAAAAAAAGTTTCAGAGGCCTTTATTACCTGTTAGCCACACTAAACTCAATCTGGTACCTATAAATATTTTTTTTAAATTTATAATTTTGAATGTAATTATATAAATAAAGATTTCGATACAGTAATCCAGTATTTGAAAGCATCCTGAAAAGTAGCTCCCCATCTATATACTCATTAAAATAAGGTTGTAATACATATATAGGAATAATTCTATTTATATATTTCTGAACAAAGTCTTTAAAATAATCACCTAGTTAAAAATAGAAATTCATGACAAGAAAATATAAAAATGTAAGATGGAACAGTAGTATTATTGCTAAAGATTAAATGCTATTTACTTTTTAGAGTATAATACTTTATTTATTAACTTTTTGTCTAAACTAATCTCCTCACTAAAATATCTTTCCATTTTACAAAATTAAATTTTCTTGTAAAAATTGCTCTTACATGCATAATTTTTACCCCATTCAAGCTATTTAGTATATTTAATAATCTCTTTAATTATATTTCATTTATATGCCTCTTTAAAAATGTTATAATAATTTAATGGGTGGAAGTAAAATATATCTTGCTTTCAGCTACTGTTAGCTTATTTAAATTGTCATACTATCACAATGTGTATTTATTTATCTCTAATATTTTTATTGTTTTAACACACTGAGAAGATTCTCTCCCTTATGCAGAAATTTAAAGTGTATATTCGTATGTATTATTTTTTTTTGTGAGGGATAAGAAATTTTGTTTTTTATTTGAGTATTATTTTCTTCTCAATATCTAAGCTGCTAAAATTTGTGGAATTTCTAAATGATATGTAATCCTTTGTTTGTGCATATAAGGGCACTTTCAATTATGCGAAATTTTTGGAATAATTTATTTTAATTATAATTATATTATGATCTAACAATTTGTGTTTCTTTTATTTATTATGATTAAAGATTAATGTTTTTATTTGCGAGCTAAGATTTCAAATTAATTTTGTACTGTTTCTCCGGTTTCCTCGAGCCCCACAGCAATGAAAAATGTCAACGAACTTGGGAAATTAACCCTTGACTGCGTATTCAGGTATTGCTACGTAAGCGACTGGTCTTCAGTGATTCATGGGCCGATACACGAAAGCGGAGGGGGCCGAGATATCAATGAGATTTACACCTCTCCCTGTCATATAAATTTTGTTTAGTTGTAAATTGATCTATATAGACACCTTGTTTAATATCTTCACATTTAATAGATTTCTTTATCTTCTTTTGCTTTAAAACTGTATTTTATTTTGCTTGTTCTCAAGTTCATTAAATCACAGCTGTATCTAGGAACTTTGAATACATCAAATTTATTCATTAGTTTTTTATATACAGGGTGGTCATAAAAGAACTTTGCCCATATATGGACCTCTAGAGGCTGTTCCGTTCAACCGATCAAGATGAGAATTCAGATATAGTTATTCAGAGGTATGAGCTCGGGATTCTGTGAACAATTATGCACAGAATCCTGAGCTCAAATTATTACAAAGTGGCACTCACAGTTATGGTTATAGGTGCAGAAACTCAAAATTTTCGACTGGCAACACCCACTTTTTCTCAGAACAGCTCTGCAAACGGCCACGAAAAACACGATTGAGGCACACAGAGGAAATTTGCATATGACAGAGGCAAGACACCAATCATTGATGACAACACAGATCGGACAAAAGAAAACTTTTATTTGGATTACACATTTTCCACATGGATGCCATCACAGGCCGTTCGCAGAGCTGTTTTTTGTATGTACATAATGCATCCATTTTTTTTCTGATGCACATACCGTTCTAATGTTCTTTGGGGTTTTCTCATACACTGATCATTTTGCAATGGGAAAAAGTGGATATTGCCATTCAAAAATTTCAAGTTTCTGTACCTATAACCATAACCGTGAGCACCACTTGGTTGCCGTTCTCAGAATCCCGAGCTCATACCTCTGAATAATTATATCTGAAATCTCATCTCGATTGGTTGAACGGAACAGCCACTAGAGGTCTATATATCGGCAAAGTTTTTTTATGATCACCCTGTATTTTGGATAAAGGGAATTGTATCTAAATCATTGTAAGGGGATGAAATTTTCTATAGTTTATTTCATACAATTTCAATGATGACAGTTTATTTTAAATTAAATAAATTTTTGCTTTTTATAATTTTTTTCTTTCAGCGAGAACAGCTTCAAGATCATGAGACAAGGATTGTTTGGCTAGAGAAAGAATATGAAGAACTTCTCTCGAAAACACCTGAAAAAAATTTAAAATCTCGATTTGCTCAAGAGTATGCTGAGAAAGAAGCACATCTTCAGAATGAAGTAATTTTAGTTTGCATTCTTTGAAAGATAGATAAATGTATAACATAGGATCCCCAAACATCAGTTTTTTTATAAGTTTGATTTTAACTTAATTTAAATCAGTGATTTAGATAGATTTTCCTCTCTCTCTATTTTAATCTTGATGATCTTGGTTTAATGGTTATATATTCAGTTGTACATACATAAAAAAACAGGCGAAAGCTCCAAAGGGGTGGCCCTTGATACCAGTGAATCATTGGCAACCCCTTTGGAAATGTGACTACTTTCCAGGTCAATTTGTTTTTGCAGAGGCTAGACACAGGGCCTTTTTATCGCATGGGCAAATCGGGACTTTGCCCAGGGCCCCCTGATGCTAGGGGGCCCCAAAACCCCCTTGGTGTATGCACCTAGTACTTCTAATAGTATGTATTTTTGTAAATGTCTGTAAGGGGGGGCCCCCAAATAGCATCTACCCAGGGGCCTCCAGCGTTCATAATCGGGCCCTGGCTAGACAGTATTTAATTCTTCCTTTGTTGAAGAGGGCCACTCCAGGTGTTGTTTTATAGACAATTTTGTATTGGCTACCATGCACAAGGGATATTCTGAACCTGTTTTGTTTTATGCTTCACTGGTGCTTCTGTAGTGGAAGCTACAAAAAATGCTAATGCTGGAGTCTAATCAAGATTTTTTTCATCTGAGCAAATCTGGGGGTGCTTGGTTAAATAAGTTTGATGGAGAAATCCACTCTGTCCTGTTGGCTCTTTTAGCTACCAAGACAAGGCCAGAAAAAAGATTGTAATCTTTAATGACTCTCAATCCATGATAGAAACCTTTGCTAGTTACTTTTTCTTTCCTGCATGTGCTCTATCAGTCAGTTATTGACTTCAGGAAGAAGGATCATCTTTCAATGGATCCCTAGTCAGTGTTGGTTTTTTGGCAGTGAGATGGCACATGACTTGGCCAAAACTACATCATTCAGGTATCCCTTTTCTTCTTCATATTACCAAATGGCTGATAGAGAAGAAGAGTTTTGCTAGGAAAATATCTCAACATTATTATTTCTCTGCAGGTAAGAAGTGGTCTTGTCTGGTGGACAAGCATAAAAGTATTCCCTGTGACCTCCTTAGTGCTATTGACTTTGTTTGTTTTAGAACCATAACAGGACATGATTATCTCCAGCCCCATTTATATTTTACTTGACTGTTTGAACCTTGACTTAACCCCTTTGTGGACCATATGGATGTGTCCTTCGACCACCTTGGGGTTGGCCTCAAACTTGGTGGCATTAACCTTCTAACTGTCGTGCCTGAGATAGTCTCAGGCACGGCACTTGCGTTCCAAAATGTCATGTCCGAGATAGTCTCAGGGTAGATTTTTTTTCTTGCATCTTATTGTCAAACCCGAATCTATCTTGGGACAAGTTGATTTGGTCTTTATTCAATTGATGGGCGCACTAGTATTCTTTACCATATCTTGGGAGGTGAATATTTGCTTTATTCAGTAGATAGCAGTTTATGTACATTATTTTGTACTAAACATTTAATTTTTGCAATAAAAAAAAATTGACATTTTCCATTCCAAAATCATCAAAATAACTTGGCAGTTAAAAGGTTAAGTTTTAGCTATATCCTCTTATGTAAAAACATTTCTACTTTACTGGACAGCAAGACACCACATGCTCAAAAGGGGAAAAATGGACGTAGGATTAAAAGAAAAAAAGTTGTATGTATTGTCATGTATGCCAGGTAGACCGAGAGACGATACGATTCGTTTTACATACACGCAAAGAACATTTATTAGCATTAAGATACACAGGCACGAACGAGCATAACAACAACTACACCGAACATGTATAATACGAAACTACGGAACCCAAAAAGGTAAAAAAGCATGCGCGCGTCACACAGCTTGGAAGGTTCTCTAATCTGGCTGTTGCCAGATACATAACATGTATATGTGTGTATATTATGTGCTAAGAGTTACCAAATATGCCTTGCTTCTATAGGTAAAGAGCATTCCATTTTCCTTGCTAATTTTATTAGAAAGCAGTATTAGAAGTGAACTGAATGAAAAATAAGTCACTATGAATGGCATCAAGTAATAGTTGTACTTTTACAACCAATTTGCTGATGTTGTGCTGAACATTCCACATTATGTGCTGTCATTGTAAAGCACTGACCCATAGTTTAACTAAATAAGTTTAGCAACGGAATGTATATATATTTAAAAAATATTTTAACTATTAAATTATTAGTATTTCAGCTTCTATACAGAGTTTATTTTTTAAAATTTGCTATGATTCAGAAAGATAATACTGTCCTAAAATGTGAATAGTAAAAATATTAATTTTTCTGAATTGCTTTTTGAAAAAAAAAGTAATTTAAATCAAAAATCCTTTTTAAAAAGAACTACTATTTAAAAATATCACATGCGTATATCAATATTAGTTTTAAAATTAAGAAGCAGTAATTTTTGGTTCAGTTTTCTTACATTCAACTTTAAAGATAAGGGTATGGTATGTATATATCTTTACTTTTACAAATGTGTAATACAGTAACTGCTAGTTCTATTTCATAAAATTTCATTTTTTTTTTTTGTAAACATGAAATGCATGTCAGTAAGAATGCATATCAATAAGAATGTTCACAATGATAAAAAGCTAGAATCTACTTTTTCAAAGGAACTTAACATCTGTTCACAGATTTGATTCTCTTGGTAAAAAGAATTCCAAATCTGAAGCTATATAGTCGATTCCAGTTAATTAGACCACATCGGAACACAATCATTTTGGTCCTAATAACCGGCTAGTCCAATTGCACAAACATGCCCTATTAGGCTAATGCAATAGGATTTGTTTCGGTTCTTTAGGATTCGGTCCGAATAACCTGCTGGTACAATTAACTGGTGGTTCAATTAACCAGATTCAATTGTTGATAGATATTTGGAGAAAACAGATATGCACATATAAAAGGTATATATCTTTACTATACCTTGGTGATCACTAGGGTATGATCACTTAGGTGATCACTAGGGTGATGATCACTAGGGTATGATCACTAGGGTGATCACTTGGTATTTACTAAGCTTGGTGATCTAGTTTTTACCTTGATGGTAGGTATTTATGTCTGCTGTAGATGCGGAATGTATAAGGGATTATACGATTTTGTAAGAGGAATTGCTTTTTATATCAATTTTAAGAGCCAGTTAAAAAAGAAGAAAGCAAAATTTATGTTTCCTTTTTAAAGGTATGAGACAGGCATGTCTGTTCCATGTATCATACAAGGTGTGGCCATTAATTTCAAGGACTGATCTAATAACTCCAGAAAATATTACATGAAATACATACCTATTTAATATGTTTTGAAGTAACTCCCACCTGCCGTAATGCGCTTTTGTGCTTGGCTGTATAAGTTTCAGAAACAACTTTTTAAGTCCCTCGTTTGCTCTTTAATGTGGACATCACATTTTCTTGATGGCTTCAACATCCTCAAATCTTGTCTCCTTCAGCAAATCTTTCAGTTTTTGAAACAAGAAAAAGTCTTCAGTGCTAAGTTCGGAGAGTGTAGAGGATGTTGTATCTCCACAACCTCTTGCTTGGCCAATTTGCTGAAGGGAATAAGATTTGAAGATGTTGAAGCCATGAAGAAAACGGTAACATTCACATTAAAGAGCATTCCGAAAGAGGACTTTAAAAGTTGTTTCTAAAACTTACCGAGCACAGAAGTGCATTATAGCAGGTGGGAGTTTCTTCAAAACATATTAAATGGGTATGTATTTAATGTAATATTTTCTGGAGTTATTAGATCAATCCTGGAAATTAATGGCCGCACCTTCTATTTTGTATCATTGTAACAAGCTTTTTTATATTTTTACCAATGTATTTCTTGTACATCAATGTATTTCCAGTATTTTCAAGCCATAATACTTAGAAACTATGTTTTTACAGTTAACTAGGTATCGTACATATGCCTTTTTACTACGGACCAGAATGGCCCAGTATCCTGAGTTAGAAACACCTTTGGTTCAAACAAGCATTGGTGAGCTGGAAGAACCTGTAGAAAAAGTCAAATCTAACAGCCCTGCAGGCTCTCCAGTCAAAAGGGTTCAAAATGCAACAGCGGCAGTAGTTGAGAGTCACTGCATTTTGCCTGACAAAATAGCCTAAAGATATTGAAAACTGTGATTGATTGTTTTGGTATATTTATTTCTGTGAAGATTATTATTTTCTAGAAAATGTCATATGGGTAAATATTTGCCTCCTTACTGAAGAGACAAAAAACATCTCACCAAAAAATTTCACAACTGTATTTATACATTTTTTTATTCATGATTAATTTCTTCACACTCTTGTGTGCCAGATGTTTTGGACTCATTCAGTAACTTGGTGCTCAAAAGTGATTGATTATCACTGTACAGGTTTTATCATAAAGACTATCAAAACTCATAGATTTTAAGGTGCCAACATTCTGCATACAAAAACTGCAGTTCCAATGTTCCATCATTTCCTATGTATCGTCACAAGCAAACACTAGTTCAGTATTGTGCTACTGAGTGTTTCATATAGTATGAAACAGAAAACTTTTAATTTTAGTCTTTTGGAAGTATTTAATTTACTTGCCTTTGATATATTTATTATTTATTTTTAAGTTGAATTTTAAACATTTTTTTTCTTGTTATTTCTTAAATATAACTGTATTTTTATTTCTTTCTTTATGTGATATATTTATTTATCTGCTAGATTGTAAGAATAAAACTTTTGCATGAGCTTCTTTTATTTCATGTTTTTACTCATCATGTTTAACAGTTTCTGTATTGATTTTAATCAATAGAATATTTAAATTTCACACTTAAAAATATCTGAGTTCTAATGACTTTATTTGCTTGATTTTTATTTTTACAATTCAAACTTTCTTTTTGTATGCTAATTTTTTCCCAAAGTTAAGAATAAAATGTCCTACTTCCGTACTGAGTATGTTTCTAAAAATCAAATCATTTTCATACTTTTTTTATTTGAATACATAATTTATTTCTTGTGATGTATTTTGTGCTTCCTCAATTTATTGAATATTTTATCATGTCAAACTGAAAAACTGTTATTTTACTATATTTTTCAATATATTCGTGTAAAGAAATCTCTAAAATAAAACCAGAGCAGATTCTGTTATAATAAGTATATGATGGAAGCAAAAATCTTTTTCCTTTCCCCAAGATCGTTCAGGATGTGTTGTGTACATAACCAATGCAGGAAATCATTGATAATTTTTTAAGAAACGTCAAGAGTTGCATTTAATTGTGCTGTGCATTTAGATGATGAATATATACTTTTTAAAAATCGTAGGAAAGTTATAATAAAAGTTAAACTATCACTGTGTCACTTTTAATAAAAAAAAATATGTATACCTTAAAATTGTTAAGGTTAGCTTTTTTAAACTTTTGTTTTTTAATATTAATTTACCAGTGATTTATTTGAGTATTTTATTCACATGCCACCATACTGATATGGCCTCATGACACTTCTGGTGCATTCAGTCACTTGTCAAATACAAATCAGTCAAAATAAAGTGCCTAGTCATGTTTACTTAAGTTTTATTTTATCATTTTGAGTTATTTTTTGAGTTTTTTAATTTTTTTTATTTAAATGTATTTAGTATTATGATATTTCTTTTCATATGAAATATTTAAAACATTTATTTTTCAATTGTTTTAATTTCTATATAGAGCACAGACACATAATTTATACAAAGAACTTTATATAATGTGTATATTATTTTCCTTTATGTAGTGTTTCCCAAAAGATACATAAATGGCTATGTATTTCTTGATACAGGAGCTATGCAATCACTAAGTACTATTTAATTTAAGGAATTTTAAATTTACGTATAAAGTCAATAGTTACTTTATCATTTAAATTATCAGTATATACATCTAAATGATATTTAGACAAGAAAAAATAATGGTAATTCTCAAAATTTGGGACTTGTGTATACATACATATGTTTCACAGAAAAAGCCTCAGTATTCAATATTTTTTTTTCTAAACTTACTGTCTGAAAAGAGTTAATTCTAAAACATTGAAAATAAAAGTGAAGAATACTAAAGTTATGTATTTTGTATCAGCTTCAATTCTAAAATGGGATTTTTTACCTAATATTACCAATATTTATTTTATCATTAAATTATGATAAACAATAATCTTTCTTTTTTTTCTATACGTTAACAATAAAGTAATGGAACGAAAAAATATTGGTATTCTCAAAATTTGGGACTTGTGTATACATACATATGTTTCACAGAAAAAGCCTCAGTATTCAATATTTTTTTTTTCTAAACTTACTGTCTGAAAAGAGTTAATTCTAAAACATTGAAAATAAAAGTGAAGAATACTAAAGTTATGTATTTTGTATCACCTTCAATTCTAAAATGGGATTTTTCCCACCTAATATTACCAATATTTATTTTATCGTTAAATTATTATAAAAAATCTTTCTTTTTTTTTCTATACGTTAACAATAAAATAATGGAACGAAAAAATATTGGTAATTCTCAAAATTTGGGACTTGTGTATACATACATATGTTTCATAGAAAAAGTCTTACTATTCATTACTTTTTTTCCTAAACTTACTGTCTGAAAACAGTTAATTCTAAAACATGGAAAATAAAAGTGAAGAATACTAAAGGTATGTATTTTGTATCAGCTTCAATTCTAAAATGGGATTTACCCATCTAATATTACCAATATTTATTTTATTGTTAAATTATTATAAACAATAATCTTTCTTTTTTCTATACGTTAACAATAATCTTTCATTCTCTATACTTTGGGAAGCACTGCAATGTATCTAGAATGAAAAAACATACTAATGATGCAAAATTCTCAACCAAAAAAAAAAAAAAAACGTTTTAAAGCTTGAAATTTACTGTAAGTTAGATAATGATTTTGTTCTCGTTCATAGTAATTTTAAAATGTCATTCAACCCAGTGCCTGAAAGGGTAATTTATATTTTTATTTTAATTATGGGGAAACTTATATGTGCTAGCATGAGCTTATTGTGAACTAGAAATCTTTTTTTCTGAAATAAAGTAAATCATGTATTTTAAAATTTTTATAACATTTCGCAAAGTTTTCAATACATCTAATTTGAAATTCACTATTGCATTTACTTTTGAACTGTAGTGACTTTTACAGTTTTGTATTATATTCATTGAAAGGTTGTTTACTTATTCTTTCATATCTGCATCCTGTTTTTGTTGAGTTTAGTCTTTCTTTGATGTAGTAGGCATAGACAAGCATTTCTTGAACTTTAAAGATTATAGTGATGTGTAAAAATCTGAACATATATATATATATAAAAGTAATTTTCAATGTATTGTTTTTAGCTTTGTAACTCCATTAAAATTTTTTTTAATGCCATGTTTTTAAAATAGGACAAAAACTGCATTCCCATTTTGTTTTTGTTGGTACTTGTAAATATAAATCCATTTGAAGTATCAGTTATTGACTTCTCAAAATTGAAAACAAATTAATTATAAGCATATTTGTGCCTTAAATGTATTTAGTATTATGGTATTTTTACGACATTACTGGCATGGCTGCAGTTTTATTTTATCATATTATGTCACTTCTTTTTTATTACAATTTTCTAAAGCATGTGATTTCACCAGGACAATCAAGAATGTTTTAATTATTTCAAATTCGTGTGAATTGTTTATAACATTGCAAAATGATATGATGCATGATCACAAAAGTTAGTGTATCAAGTCTCCATCACATGGGCATGGGTTCAAAATCTTAACTAAGGCATGGATGTGCTTTTGATATCTCATAGGGAGTTAGTTGGTTCTCCTTTCGAACTCTCCCATTGTAAACTAGCCATCAGATATTTCTGTATATATGGTTGAATGTCTTTTGACTTGGTGGTAACTACATTAAAATAAAAAATAAGTAAATAAAAATTCATCACAAATGTATGTACTATAAGGATGATAAATTGGATAAACTTAATTATCTCTGCATTTCTCTGTAGGTTATATGCATTCTTTTATATCACAATAATTATACAAATGCTTATATTAATTTCTTATCTTTTCTATACCATTTATTAGAACTCTTTGATATTTATAATCCTTTAATATTCTGAATTCCCCTGGTCTTAATGTTTTTTAGATTACTATTCAGTAGTAAATTTTAAATTTTGTTACACATATTTATCTTTTCAGGCTATTCTTGTTATCGTATTATTCAAATTCAATAAAAATTATTTAATTAGTTTCACATTCAAAATATGTTGAAAATGGCAAACTAGGCTTTATGCCAGAAAATAGAATACATATTTTTTTTAATATGTCAGTAATGGACATTTTTCTCAACAAAGGGATTCACTAATAATGATAACAGCAGTTTCTGTTTTAAAAATTAATGCAATACATTGACAATAATTTCTTTTGTCTTTGTGCATCATCTGTTGGTAGCAGTTAATAATGTTCTGAAAATTCAATAGCAAAGTTTTGTCCTATTTTTTAAGAAACTATGCTCTTTATATACTTCACTTTTTATATACATTTTTTTTTTTTTTTTTTATTTAACAGTATATCTAACCCCTTGCAAACAAAGTTTTTTGTATAATACTTTTTTTTTCTTTTAAAGCAGTTATGGATATTTACCTTTTTTATTCACTATTTATTGAAAACCAATTTTTGGACTGTGTTTTCATTTAAATGTAATAACATTTCACTTAACCTATTTAAAAACAAATCATCTATTTTTAGAAATAAAAAATCGAAGCATCACTTTAAAATCAACAAACTTTTATTGAATGAAATATTAAATAGATTTCTATTGTCAAAATTAATTGATAATAAATTAATTTTTATCTTTTGGGTATATTATTTTAAATGTTATATATATATATAATCACATAAAATTTGCTATTTGGTTAATCTGAATATTGAAGTTTAGCCATTTGTTATCTTGTATTAACATAATATGCTTATAAGCCTAACATATTTCTTTGCTGATCGAATAAATGTTTTTAATTCTGTTTCATAGCTGTTGAATAATTATTTTTTCTTAATATGTGTACTAAACTAATCTGTTAAAAATTTAAGGGCAATTAATATATAATGTTGAGCATGGTTTTCAGTTTAAAGTTTGATTATAATATTATAATAAAATGAAAAGAGATAAAATAGTTTAATAATACCCTTCATAACATTAAAAAAAATGTATATTTCTTGTATATCGTTGTTAATGATGAGTTGCAAATACTTCTTTATTACTAAATCCTCTTTTACCTCATAATAGTCTCTTAAAGTTTGAGAAATGTTATATTGATGTATTTTCTTATTAATAATAATGACAAATAGTGAAACCTCTGCTACTTATGATCTAACCTAACTGTGAAAAATTTTTTGCATGAATGTAGTTTTGAACAAATGTGAATTTTACTATTTAAAGTGACTATTGTACCATTCAATACCTTACCATATGACTGCAATAGGCTACGCATTTCACATTCTTACTTTAAAAACTGTATGTTTTAGAAAGGAACTCTCAATATCCTGTAGGGATTTAGTTTATGAATGTATTTGATGTATTAGATTTGGATGTTAGGCTTGGGTTTCTCAGCATTTCATTAACTTCCTCATCTATGTTTCTCTGCTGTAGCATACCTAAATGCGGTGATGTTGTGTTCGATTCTGTGTACATTTTAACACATAACACGACACATTGTTTCTATAGGCTGTAACTATTACTTAAGAGATGAACAATATTAAGTGCCTCTAACATTTTTACCGTTATTTTATGTTTGAAGCACACACATTATAACATGATTTTTTTTTTTTTTTTTTCAGTTTTATGGCTTTCATTATTTATTTCTTCAGAGATTTCATTCCCTGCACACGAATACATGATGTCAAAGTTCTGTATGTTCATTGCAATTTAATATTGGTGACAGCTCATCAGTTTAAAAATTTTCTAATTTTCAGTGATTCAAGTTGTTTAAAGTGATAGTATTTATGTCTTGTAGCTTGTATCGCTTAATATGGAAAATCAACCCTCCTCTAAAGTATTGAAATTACATGAAATATTATTTTTTCCCTGTTTGGGTTCCATGATAACCTTTTCCTTAAGGGGTGGGATAGCATGTATCCCATGAATGAATATATATATATGTATGCATTTATATACATACATATATATATATGCATACACACACACACATATATATATATATATATATATATATATATAAACCCCCTTAATGGCTATTCTTACAAAGGGGGTATGAAATTTCCTGTTCTAAAGAGGGAATCGGAAAAATGGGCCGCGTAAGCTAAAGGTTATTCAAAAGTATTAAACTGTATTTTTTCTGGAAAAAATGCATTATTATCTGTCCAAAACTGTATATGGTCAGCAGTTTTTAAAATGAAATAATTAATGGTTTTTTTTATAAAGCATTTATAAAATAAATATGCATCATTAACATTGGATTTGTGTTTTATTTAATTATTCTTTCTTTCTTGACCTCAGATCAAAACTTCTCTCAAGCACTTACTAGCTAATACTAGCTAATGTAAGACGTCCAGAGCTAACATAACAAAGTCTGCTTAAAACCCTGTCTTACTAAGAAAATAACATGCATTTTAGCATTTAATCCAACGGCTAAATATATTTTATATTTTTCAGTTTATTATACAGCAATTTGTTAAATATTAAATCATTTTAAATTGATCTTGCTGTATTGTAATTCACTCTGTTGAAAATTTGAATTGTCAATGCACATTCGAAATTCAGATATTTGAAAAACTAATATTTCTTTCCTGACTTTTGAAGTCTTAGCTTGAAATTAAAATTAACATGACATTTTATTTTATTAAATAATTTTTTCTTAATTTTAAATGTATTGTGGTGGTGCCGGTACATAATATTTTAGCTTAAAATAAAAGTTCTAGACAATTATTCAGAGAAGGTTACTGGTTCCAAAAACCTCTAGCACTTATCGCATATGTTCGCTCTCATGGGCTGTTTACAGTGTATATCAGTCAATACAGGAGGCTTGTTATTTAAGACAATACATTTAAGACACCAGTTGATGAAACCTGTTCATAATAACTGGTATGCAGGGCTCAACTTTGACCCAATGGGGCCTTGGGCAAAGCAGACTTTGGGGGTCTCCCCTTCAAGGTCAGATCCAAAGGGGGGCAAGTGTCCCCCCCAGGACCAGATTTCCACAACTCAACCAGGCCCGCCATAAATTGGGACCAGAAATTCAAAAAATTTTCGACCATCAAGTGAAAAATTTGAAAATAATGATAATAATAATAAGTGCTAATTAAGTAATTTACTTTTTAATGTTAATAGATGAATTCATGAAATTTTCTTTCGAAATTCAAAATAGATCACAGTCTGGAGTTATTACAACCCCCCCCCCCAAAAAAAAAAAAATATAAAATAAAATAAAATAAAATAAAATAAATAAATAAATAAATAAAATAAAAATAAATAAATAAAATAAAATATAAATAAATAAAACCAGAAACGCTTACGGATGTAAGTATACTTTCACTTGCTTTAAATTTGTATAATTAGATAGGTCAAAATCTTTGACTGTTTCCATCATTATACTTTCAACCATATTAATGTTGATATAAATTTTTGATAAAACTAAACTTACCCTCCCCCCCTCCAAAAAACAAACAAAAAAAAAGAGAAAGAGAAATTATGGTCTTTATATTATGGAAAAAATTTTTAAAAATATGGAAACCGTTTTTAATTTACGTACATATAGGAAATTTCCAAAAATATGTACAACTTAATACTAAATTAGAGGGCCCCATAATTTTGGGGCCCTGGGCAAGTGCCCCACTTGCCCATGCGGAAATCTGGGCCTGCTGGTATGTAATAAAAACATTGAAAACTAGCAATATTGCAATAACAACTACTATTGCACTCATAATTAAAAACACAAAAATAAATAATATTACTACTGATACTAATAACAACAATAAAAATAATACTACAACTCGTCCCGCTTAATTGGAAGTATAGGAGTTCTGTGAGACGAACTCAGTGGACAGCTTAATTCGAACTTAGTTGGAGCATGGTGAGGCACATGCTGGAACTCGGGAACACTCTTCAGTTGCGGAAGTTGAAGCATCTGGTGCTACCGCAAATGACGATAACTATCAGAAGTATTCGGTATCCTGAGCACATGAAGAGTTCGATGGGAACACTAGGTTGAGAGTGTGCAACCAGGCGGATCGCTGTTTGAGTCGAGTCGAGTCCTTCAGCTATATATGCTACTCCGGGGAAAGCTTGCACATGTGCAGGCGATCACGCTAGGAATTTGCATGGAAATCTACTAAATAATTTCCTCTTCTTCACGTGACCACCACACACTCCAACGCAAGTCCTAGATCGTGTTATTTCAAAACCATACAAAAAGAGAATTGTGTGTGTGTGTATGTATATATATATATATATATATATATATATATATATATATATACATGTAATATTAATTGAAAAAAAAATCTCTGAAAAAATCATTAACTTCATTAATTTTTTTAAAACCTGTTGGTGTCCAGTTTCAACTCATATTTGTGTGTTATTAAAACAGCTAATAATATTCAAATAACTTCTATGATGCATTTTGTGTAGAACTTATTAAAATCAAAAATTAACTATCAGAATAACACAAAATCACTTTTTTTATATAAATGGTAAAGCAATTAGAAATTTTATAAACTAATCATTAGTGGTTATAACATTATTTGAAAATTGTTAAAAGGCAAAAAAACCTAATTTCAGTTTGCTGTAGGTATAGATTTACATGAGTAAAAATAACATTTCTAAATAAAAAGATTTAAACTGTCATTTTTCAACAATTGCAATTATTTTCTATAAAGTTTTTCTATTTTTCTGTCTACATCTTGAATACAAAAGACTAGTGTTTATACAGAATGTTATGTTACAAAGTGAAAATTATGGTACTTCATTTCTGACAAATTTGAAATTATCACAGTTTTTGAGTTCATGTTGCTGTAAGCTAAAGGAGTGTTTATTAATATATTTTGGATTATAATTGTGAAAGTACTGCTTGAGCTGCCAACATTTATCAAAGATATATTGAACTTGCAGTCTGTTTGACATCATGATTATGAGTTGCATATTTTTATTTATTTTTTTTCAGCTTTTGACACATTAACAATAACACAGAACTTTATGCATTTTGTGCCTAAATTGAGCAAGGTATGCTGCAGAATGTATTTCTCATTCATTTGTTTAAATTTATTTTTAGACTGCATGCATGTTGTTGTTTACAGAAGTTTACCTAGCCTTCTTGCAGAGATGTAATGATTCCAGATGATCTTTTTTGAATTTCACTTAATTTTGTACCATTATGTAGCTTCATACATTAGTTAACTCCAGAGATGTGGAAGTGTTGAACTTTATGAGCCAAGAGATAAAGGGTGAAAATATTTTAAATAAGTTGAAATAGCCTATCACAGTGAACACATTTCTAGTATGTTGCACAGTTGAACGTTAGTAGATATAGTATAACTAATGAGGAATGATTCTCCGTATGTCAGTATAGTTCTGTTTGGCAACTTTTGCTACTAATGTATATAAATGTAAAAAAAAAAAATTGTAAAACAGATATATTTTATTTTTTATAACTTGAGATTTAGTTTATTTTAAAATATAATTGTGTTTTGCATTCATAAAATGTTATATTTTCACTTCATGGATATCTATACATTATGTTTTTGTGTTTTTGTAAGATATATTCCTGCTGCACATAAAATTAAAAGTTATTAAAAAAATAATTTTAAAATTTTATTTTTAAATTTTTTCTTGGATTAAGGAATGGCTGGCTTGATTTAACATAAGAAGGTTGATATGAGTTGAAATTGCTTCATATGTAATAAATACTTAGTTTTTCTAATCCCTGATTGACCCTACATAAATTTGTTTTTTATTGAGCAAATGCCATTATGTTAACATAAAAAAGTTAAATGTTTCCTAGAACAAAAAGTTAACTTATCTATATTGATAAATGATTGATCTATCTCTAATAAAAGCAATTAAAAGTTATAAAACTAAATCTTGGGAGAAATTCCTGTTACATATGACTGCAGCTCAAACTGCTCCTCTAACTTTGAAGCTGTGCTGCTTCAAAGTTACAAAAGTCTAGATCAAAAGTTTTCATAGGAGTTATAAAAGACTAGATGAAAGTGTATAAACATTTAGTTTAAATGTACAGTTTTTGACACAATATAAATACATATTTTACTTTTTGATATTCTGGATATGTTTCTATGTTAATTATACTTTCATTTTACTTCTACATGTGTACTGTTTACTTCACAATAATTGTAATAAAAAGATTAAAAATGAGATTTCTGGTTATCATTTGTAACTGTGTGAAGTATCAAGAAGGAATAATGAATGGCATAGTGTTCCGAAATTCATACTTGAGTTTTGTTTTTAAATCTATTTTGTGTCGAGATATTTGTGTAAAATGGTATAAGTATAGTTTTATATTATATTACCAAGCAGTCAAATATGTATAGTGCTAAAACTCTTATGTGGACAGTTTGAAAAACTCAAAAGCAAAAAATAACGATTCATTGAAATTAGGGTTAACTTTATTTGGAGAAAAAATAAATATGTGAATTTTTAAGGACGGTTCTCTACTCTCCAAAAAAGGAAAGTATTCTTTTTGGAACATTAGTGGAAACACTTGTCCCTTTTCTTAACTGATTAAACTGAATAATCCCTACTAAACTTTGAATTTATGGTTATCTGTAAATGAATAAGTAAAAAATAGATGTACATTTTAGGATTCTGAAACGTCCAGTAATGAGAGTGTGGTAAAAATAATTATAGATTTCTCCCAACCGTCCGTTATCTCGTGCCATTTTACAGTTGTTAATCAAGTTTTCCAAAAATTTCTCTGAGTCTGTGGTCCATTTTTATTGCACCCGTTTCAATTTGAATGTGGAAAGTCATGTATCTTGAAATATTTCATTATGACCTTTTTCCTGTTAAGTGTTCACTGTGATGGCTACAGATTTTTGTTGCAGTTAAACTTGTCTGAGAAATACAGTATATTATATATGTTTTTTACTATAATTGGAAAATAAAGTATGGATTTGACTACATTTGACACTCATTGATAAATCCTTTAAATTATGGCGAGGGGGATAAAATTGAGATAAATGAGAAAATGTTTTGTGATGTTTTTCATTTAATATTATAGTTATTTTAAATTATCAAAATTCAAACTCAACAACTTTATTCTATATCAAACTCAATTATTTTCATAGCACTTAGAATTAAGTTAATATTAAAGTAATTCTTTAACTGATTGAAGACATACTGAATGAAATCAAACATTCCCAGTCTTGTGAAAATAACATCTAAATGTGCAAACTTGACTTTGTCTAATTAAGTCTAATTATAGAGAAAGGATTTATTAATAGATTACTTTGAGGAGTTAGTTTAAAAATTAGGCATTTATGATGATATTGAAATATTTATTATTCAATAAACTATTAAAGGAAAGTTTAGTGGAAGGTAGAATAACAAATTCTGCCATCCTTGGGATCAGCCCATGAAACAACAACTCTTCAAAAGTGTGTCCTTTGTTAATATCTCAAGTTTCTTCTTGCTATAGTTTTTCAGGGGAATTTTAGACAAAATTTAATGTCTCATATACGTTACGTTCACTTTTTGTATAATGAATAGAAAAAAGTAATCTGTTCAGCTCTGTTAGATAATAGATTTATGGAATTAGTTTTATATATTTACTCATAAGAATTATCTCAAAATCTTTGTTTTATCAAAATTATGGCATTAGATTTAGTATTTAGGTTCTGTAATAAATTTTACTTGTTTTAGAAATAATACTAATATTGATTAAATCATACGAACATAAGTGAGAGTTACGTTCGGAAAAAGGAATATACAAAATATAAAATAAATATCAAATGATAAGAAAAGACTTCACACGCCATAGTTTTACGTATTTAAAAAGTAACGTAAGAAAATTTTTAAATTAAAAATGTGCCTCTCTTATCGTTTATAATAGCACGATAGGGAGCAGGATCGTTATTCATGTCGCGGGAAAATTTACTAAATCATTCAATGTCAAAAGAGAGATTGCTTTAGCTTTTGCGAGAGGTTTAAATGCTTCTTTTAAAGTGAAAAACTGATTGCAGATGATTAGCCATACCTCTGATCGAAGAGTCTCAGAGTTTACAATATTTGTTTGGTCTTCATAGCCTTCGAAATTATCATTTAATTGGGGACAGTTTAGGCCATTTTCTCTTCATAGTTTTATTGGAAACGCAATGCCAGTCACTCTTTGTTACCCGAATGCGTCTAAAATGTTAAATCTCTACCAGAACACTTTTATATAAATGTTTTCATTTTTATCAGTTGCTTCTATTAAAATTTCGAAAATCCCAACGAGATTATGTGTTTTAAACGTCGCAATCACTACTTGATACACTGGTTGTAAAAGAGAAATTGCATTTGAAGGTAAAAAGACTTTTTACATTAGGGCAAGAGTAAGCTTCACAGTGCTATCCGCTTGGTGACTGGTAATTATTTCGTATTTTTTTCCTCTAACGTAATTACTTATCTTTGTTTCCTTTGCTCATCTTCTGTTTTTGCATTGTTAGACATAGTTGAAAAAGTGAAAGGGTTATAGTCAAAAATAAATTATCAGAAGTTATTGATAAAAACTACGACGCTTCGCCAAATCTTGTGAGTTGCTGAAGCTCGTTCCAACTGTTCCTTACGTCTTTACATACTGCATGATTTCTCGCACACGCCACTAATTGCCTCCGCCTCGCACAATTGGAAAAAAATCTCTAATGTCAGACTGCCTATATATTTAAGAGTTCTCATCTTATATTCCTAAAGAAAAAAAATCAATAATTTAAGCTAATGTATCTAATTTTAGATTTTTATGTGTATTTTTCTTTTACGCAGTTAAATTAAAAACCCGAGGGTAGTGCCAAAATATTCACATTATCGTGATAGCTGAATTTTATGTCGGTTTGCTGACTGCGACTATAATTACGCAGTAGAAATCTTTTGCATTTCTACTATAGTTTATATGTTCAGTGAGAAGGATCATTTTAAGCATAATACAATTTAAATGATCTTTTGTAAGTGTATTAGCGGATTAAAGTGAATGTATGAGTTTCAAATTCTTTAACTATTTAACGGGGGAAAAATAATAAAAGAGACAGCATTATTTGGTAAAAGTAAGAAAAAGTAAATGAAAATGTAAAATAAAGTAAATATTTGTCTGAACAGAATAAAAATGTGACCATACTTTTTCTTCCAATTACTTTCAATGTGAAATCACGCAAACGAGAAGAAAATATGATTTAGGGTTAAATTTTTATTTTTGCTTTGTATGCAGTTATTTAGAACTGATTAATTAATTTTTTATCATGATTACTAGTTAATAATAAGTAAAACATAAAATTGTTGGCAAATATGTATAAATATATATATTAAAGACCAAAAAACAATACTTTTGTGTCAAAATATGTAAAATTTAAGCGGGTAACACATGTGGTGTATATCCTGTAGAAAATATGAGTTTGGTGAACAAGGTGATGTAAAAATAAAATAAATTGATGCTGTAAATAAATTTATTTATACTTTAACTGTTTTTAGTGTTATCTTCATCTGTGATTAGCCATTTATTTATCCAATGTGCGATAATTAATGCTAAAGCTCAGTAACAGATAAGTTAATAGTCAGTTTGCGGTTTGGGACCAAGAGGATTCTTCCTTTAACACTTCAGCATGCGCTCCAATTTTTGTAACACCAGCAGGCGCGCGTGACACAAAGTGCAACGTCTCTTTCAACAGCGCCTGCTCTAGCGGTTACGTCACCCCGGACAAAAAGACAAATTGCCGCCCCTTAAGAATATATATATTTAAAACTAATACCCTGTCTTAACCCTGTCTAACACCTTCGACAGGGTTTGGAAAAACAAACACCTATATAAACTATATAGCAATTTTAATATCAGGGGGGAAATCTTGCCGTGGCTCTAACTTTTTAAGGGCCACATATATTAGAGTGAAGTTTGAAGACAGCGTTTCTGAAAGGTTCAGACTGAGTCAAGGAATTCCCCAGGGTTCTGTGCTTAGTCCTACTTTATTCTTTCTTTTTATTGCTGACTAGCGGCCCGTCCCGACTTTGTCCGGGTTGAACAGAAAAAATACCAATAAATTTCCAGTTGATAGCCAATAAATTGTAAATCTTTTTTTACCTTAATAATAACCTAAATAATACCTTAAATTAATTTTATGTTAGATAATAATTAAAATAAATTTTTTAAAAGAAAAAAGCGTGCCGGAGAACGGCTAGGTTCGAACCGCTACCGTCAGAACAGAAGCCCACTGTGATAGCACCACGATAAGGACCGTTGAAATCTTCGGAACAAAAAGCGGTAGAAGACAGTAGCGGAAACAATTGAGATTGTTAGGATTAAGCCCCTAAATTTATTTCTACTGATCAGATATACATAATATATGGCCTATGTCCATCTGGAATAATGTACCTTTCAAACAGTGAAAGAATTTTTCAAATAGGTGCAGTGGTTCTGAAGATTACCTTCCACGTACAAAATCGCTCTCTCTCTTTATATATAAGTATAGATATTGAGGCCGGGACTAAGCCAGTTACTGTAAGGGATTGTATGCTGATGATATGATAATTTGGGGTAGCAAATCGAGTATTATTTCTACCCAGGAAGATATTAATACTTCCCTCCTTAATTTTGAGCATTTCGCTGAGGAGCATAAGATCGTTTTTTAATCCCTCGAAGTCTGTTTCTAGTATTTTCCCCACTAATAGATATCTGTATAACCTCTAGCCTGACATCTTTCTTCTGGGCAGGAGACTAAATTACGAAAAACATACCAATTATTCGGGGTTCATTTTGGACCAGGAGATTCTCGGCCATGCTCATATAGACAATTTGGTTTTTAGAGGTAAAGAGACTCAGAATTTTTAAATATATTAATGGTAGAGATTGGGGTGTGGATGCACGGACCCTGAGAAATATATGCACTGCTCTCTTATTCGACCGGTACTGGAATACGGTGTACAGGTTTAGCAGGCTGCCTGTGTTAGCAACCTAGATAAATTGGAAAGGGTTCAGCTTTCTGCTGCTAGAGCTATTAGCGGTGTCCGCATTAGCTGTCCGGGGGACATAGTACTGTATGAGGCTGATCTCCAACCCCCTGGCCAAATACTTTGCAAAGCTCATAAGTTATTGAGATTAGCACAGAACTAGTTATGTGCGTAACTGGAGCAACAATCGTCGCCTTAAGAGTGAGAGCCTGCTTATCCGTGCTGAAAGTGGGGGTTGGCTTCATGGCGAAGTTGAACATGTCTCTCTGGCATGCTGTATGGAAGTTACTGCTTCGTTTCGAGATCGGGTCTTTTTCAACACTGAACTTTGCTCATACACTAACAAAGGCACGCAACATCCAGATTTTCTTAAACAGATCGCTTTGGACCCCAACTACTGCTCAGTTTTTCAGGCGGAACTCTTAGCTATTGAGGAGGCTTTGAATTATTGTGTCAGTGAGGGAGTAAATACAGGCATCTGAATTCTGAGTGATAGTCGTAGTTCTATTCAGCACCTAGCTGATTGGTGGAAACATGGTGACAGAACCATAGTAAATATTGTCCGACATTTGGGCTGCTTGAGTGCCCATAATAGGATATTTATTCAATGGGTACCGTCACATGTAGATATTTACGGTAATGAGGATGCAGATGGTCTGGTCAAGCAGTAACAAAACAGTAAAAATAAACAAACCTTTCTACCTAGCCACAAATAGTTAACCATATAATATTTTACATTTTTAAATGCTATTAAAAATGTGTATTATTGCACATACAATCAAAATGCCATTGTTTTGAAGATAAAACAAGGTAACATCAACTACGCTAAAACCACAAAACCCTCTTTTTTTGTGGCAGTCTCAAGGGTTTTGTGGCAGCCTCAAGGGTTCTTTTGACGGCGGCTGTATTTCTTCCTCGGATCTTGCTTCTCTGGTCAAACTTGAAATCAACTCCTCTTGGAAAAAAGCCCCCGTTCATGAGTCGCATGATTGCGGCCGTCCTGGTGCAGCTTTGAATGGGGCAAGCAGCAGGGGAGATCAGACAGCTCTGGCCAGGCTCCGCAGCGGTCATCTTCGTGCTCTACGGTTTGTGTCAGGCTTTAAAGTTTACCCCCTTTGCCCGAGGTGCAGTTTTGCTCAGGACACTCCTGCCCATATCTTGACATGTATTGGTTGCCAGAGAAGCCAGCTGTACTCCAATCCTGGCGCGGTACCTCATCTTTTGAAAACTCACGCGTTTATGAACCTGATCTGATGTTACTGTCGATCGGGTGGATAAGCAACAACAACATATATATATATTTTTTAATAAACGTACATAGTTTTCATTTTCAATAAAAATCAAATCATTTTATTTAAATTTTAATAAAATCATATATTTAGAAAGAAACATAACATAACATTGATAATCAAGCAGTAATTAAACAGTAAAAATAAACAAACCTCTCTACCTAGCCACAAATAGTTAACCATATAATATTTTACATTTTTAAATGCTATTAAAAATGTGTATTATTGCACATACAATCAAAATGCCATTGTTTTGAAGATAAAACAAGGTAATATTAACTACGCTAAAACCACAAAACCCTCTTTTTCCCTGACTTTCAGTTCTGCAAACTTTATTACATCTTTTAAATTTACTTGATCAGCAATTTCATGCTCAATTGCCAAAATGGCCAAACCATGAAGACGATTTTGTCTAGAAGTCGAACGTAAAATGTTCGTAATTAATTTTACCTTGTAGAAACTCCTTTCACCACTTTCTACAGTCATTGGTATCGTTAGCAATATTCTTAAACCAATAGTAGGGTTTGATTCAAAATTTAACTTTGCATCATCAAACTCAGTACATCGCTTAGACAACTCAGCATTGGAACTCAGTACATTGCTTAGACTTTAGTTTTTGCCCCAAAGCGCAGATACTGCTGAAATTTCCTCTGCTAATTATACACCATTTATGTCAACAGAATCGTGCAACAGAATACATGCAAGAATAATGCTATTGTGTAATAAAACCTCTGTTCTATAATTAGAGGTAATAAGCAAGTCCATGCATGATCAAACATAAGTTGAAGCAGCGCTCTGCTCGCGTGCTAATGCTATTCTGTTCAGAGAAGTATATGCATGTTCAAACAAGTCCAAGCAGCCTCCTTTACAAATTCTGTGTTAATTTTTCAATAATACTGTAAATATTTTTAGCTTTTATACATAAACAATATAAATACGCTAATTACTGTAAATGTTTAGCGAACGAAAAAATCGATATGGGAAATTTTCTATTAATTGGATATTTAACACATCAATATTTTTCTCCCACTTACAACCAAAATGGCGCCCCGGACAAATGTCCGGGTTGCCCGCCCCTAGAGCGGGCGCCGCTTTCAACCTTCATTATTCCTTTTTTTTAAAAATTTTTTCTTCAAATTCAAAATAATAATTCTGCGTATTATGAAAAGATTTAAAATGTTGATAATCTATATATATAAAGCAGTTCCGTAACTGACTCACTGACTGACATACAACGCACAGACCAAACCGCTGGACCTAAAGGGCTGACATTTTGCATGGCGATTCTTCTTGTAGTGTAGGGGTGCACTAAGAGAGATTTTTGAAAAATTCTTCTTAGATTTTTTTAAAATTAAATTTTTAAGCTGTTTTAGTACCTTTTTTTTTAAGTTTGCATTTAAAATAATAATTTGAGAGTTATAAAATTTATATCACGAGAAAGATCATAAAAATTCCTTTAAAATGAAATCTTTTTGGAATCTTTACCTCTATTTTCTGAGTTTTGGAAAATTTTTAAAAGATTAATTTTTAGAATTTAATTTATTAAATGCTGATCACGTGATTTCTTTTTCTGGTACTTTAAATAAATTTATCGTCAAGTGCATAACAACTAAATAGACAAAAAAAAATTTTTTTTCTTGCTAATGCGGCAGACGATTGGACATTATTTTGTCTATAAAAATATCCCTTACGATTTTTTACAAATATATATATTTTTTCTTCATCAATTGTATATATCGATCGTCGTATTTATTATAAATAAATAAATAAATATATATATATATATATTTATTTTTTTTGGCATTAATTGCATACATTGACCGTTGTATTAAATTTGAGTGTACTCCGTAGCGAAGTGCGGGTTTTCAGCTAGTCTATATATATAAAGCAGTTCCGTAACTGACTCACTGACTGACATACAACGCACAGACCAAACCGCTGGACCTAAAGGGCTGACATTTTGCATGGCGATTCTTCTTGTAGTGTAGGGGTGCACTAAGAGAGATTTTTGAAAAATTCTTCTTAGATTTTTTTAAAATTAAATTTTTAAGCTGTTTTAGTACCTTTTTTTTAAGTTTGCATTTAAAATAATAATTTGAGAGTTATAAAATTTATATCACGAGAAAGATCATAAAAATTCCTTTAAAATGAAATCTTTTTGGAATCTTTACCTCTATTTTCTGATTTTTGGAAAATTTTTAAAAGATTAATTTTTAGAATTTAATTTATTAAATGCTGATCACGTGATTTCTTTTTCTGGTACTTTAAATAAATTTATCGTCAAGTGCATAACAACTAAATAGACAAAAAAAAAATTTTTTTTCTTGCTAATGCGGCAGACGATTGGACATTATTTTGCTATAAAAATATCCCTTACGATTTTTTACAAATATATATATTTTTTCTTCATCAATTGTATATATCGATCGTCGTATTTATTATAAATAAATAAATAAATATATATATATATATATATATATATATATATATATATTTATTTATTTTTTTTGGCATTAATTGCATACATTGACCGTTGTATTAAATTTGAGTGTACTCCGTAGCGAAGTGCGGGTTTTCAGCTAGTCTATATATATAAAACAGTTACGTAACTGACTGACTCACTGACATACAACACACAGACCAAACCGCTGGACCTAAAGGGCTGAAATTTTGGCGATTCTTCTTATAGTGTAGGGGTGCACTAAGAAAGATTTTTGAAAAATTCTTCTTAGATTTTTTTAAAATTAAATTTTTAAGGTTTTTCGTAACTTTTTTTAAGTTTGCATTTAAAATAATAATTTGAGGGGTATAACATTTTTATCACGAGAAAGATCATAAAAATTCCTTTAAAATGAAATCTTTTTCGAATCTTCACGTCCATTTTCTGATTTTTGGTGAATTTTTAAAGATTAATTTTTAGAATTTAATTTATTAAATGCTGATCACGTGATTTCTTTTTCTGGTACTTTAGATTATTTTATCGTCACCTTCATAACAACGAAATAGGCAAAAAGATAATTTTTTTTCTTGCTAATGCGGCAGACGATTGGAAATTATCCAAAAAAAAATATTAAAATACAGTAAAAGATATGTTCCTCAAACTGTACGATATTGACTGTACTATATTCTTTAGTATGTTCTATTACATTTAATTTGAATATTACTTCTACATTATTTTGTCTATAAAAATATCCCTCCCGATTTTTTTATAAATATATTTTTTCGCTTTTTTTACATCAATTGCATACATTGATCGTCGTATTTATTATAAATATATTTAAACATATTTTTGGCCTTGCATACATTGACCGTTGTATTTAATTGGAATGTACTCCGTAGCGAAGTACGGGTTTTCAGCTAGTATTGAGATATATTTATAATTAAAGGCCAAAGAATGCATATACAATTGCCTTATTTCAAAACTGTCCGGTTTATTGGATCTGAGGACAACTAGCGAATTCATTCCTATTATGGCCAAAAACTTAAAAAACAATGAGATTGTCCACCTTCGTGATATGCGGGGTACCTTGTAATAGGGGCAAATTGGATCGACTTCATAAACTCCCGCTTTTGTCGTATTGTATTCCAGTATAATCGGTGGTTTACCACTGTTAAATCACGACTAACAATAAATGGAAAGGAATACAAGGGTCAGAAAATCAGACTTGCATTAGAGAGGGTGTAGGTACAAATAGAAACTGATGCTTAGAGCAGGGGTCGGCAATGAGATGCCCGCGAAACAGTTTTAAAGTGTCCGCCGTTCAAATATCTAAATTTTAGGTATTTGAGATTAGAAATTTGATTTTAGATATTTCTGATTGTTTGATTTTAGATATTTGATTGAGAGAGATCAGTAGAGGATAGGTATTTGAGCGGTTTTTAAATTTATTACCACAGGTGAAAGAATTTCAATTATCCAGGAATGAAATTTGTTTAGAATTAGAAAAAAAAAAACCTTGGTTGATTGAGCTAGGCTTTCTAACTGATGTAACTGTAAAATTGAAGGAACTAAATATGAAACTACAGGGTAGAAAGCATCATATTGCTTCTATGACAAGTACGATAAATGCATTTTAAGCTGAATTGGCTCTCTGGAGAATGCAGATGGAGAAAGATAATTTTTCACATTTTCCAAATTTAAAAATGGTGATAGAAAATTATTACGACGGAAATTCTACTAACTATCAGTTTGCCAAACATTTTGATTTCTTATTGGAAGAATTTAATACCAGATTTGGAGAATTGTACGAATTATCTTCCTCTGCCAATGTAGCTGCCAGAGCAACGTCAGTATTAAATCGAGCAGCTCTTCATTTGAAAATAAAGCTTAAAATCATTTTCACGGTTTTGAGCTCTGCCCAGTTTTGTTTATACCTATCTACACTAGCTCGGGAAACTGGAAAAATGAATTTTTCAATTCCTACTATTAGTTCACACTCTCTCTATATATATCTTGTTAAAATTTTCAATCGTTAATAAAAGTACTTTTTATTCATCCATTCAAGTTCAAATACATTTTTTAAACTTGTAGTGAATGACACTTGATGTTAATACAGTTTTTTCAAATATTAATTCATTAATTAAATTTAATTAATCAATTTTAGTTTTAGACCTAGAGCGTCTCTTGCTCTTGAATAGTAATTTCCCTCTTGTTACTGTGTAAACGGTAGCACTGCGGTATCGCGGGCTTCTCCCGTCCTGTAGGTTGCGAGATCGAATTCCCAACCTGACAAACTTTTTCTCTCTCTTTCCCCCCCCCTCCTAATCTCGCACAGTAGGCAAGGTTCTGGCAGGCAATCCTTTTTTTCAATTCCTACTATTAGTTCACACTCAAATTTTTCTTTGTTGACCTAAGTAGGAATTGACTTTAAAATTTTTTTTTTATATATTACTTGTTTCACTGAGAGCACGTTTTGCTTGAGTCAAACTGTGAATAATTTTTAGCAACAGTACCTGTTTGCCCTCACGCGCGACTGAGACACATTTGAAGATGGTGTATTGTGTATGATTTCCAACCTCTGAAGTCACAGCAATTGACTGGAGATGAAAGGATGTACGCCTATCCCTCGTTTTACACGATAGATGCGTTCCACGACAAATCGTGTAAATCGGAACCGTGTAAAACAAGACACAGCATTCATATTAAACAAGGGGATAGGAGCAAGCCGTAGTTATGTTTATAATAACAGAGTAAAAATGCAAAGAGTTTATCCGAAGTGAAGACAAAGTAATTTAAGTAATATGCAATGATAAGTTATTTATTTACGTATGTATTTCAAAAATTAACGCCTTACCTTGTGTAGAACTGAACTAGGAATGGCAGTATGGAAATGAAACAAAATCTACTTTGATGATGCCAATGCTAAACGCAGTGCAATGCACTTGTGACGTCTGTGCAGATAATTAATGAGTGCGTTCAATGTACAATGGTGTAAGAAATTAAGAGAATTTGCAGACTTGGTCGATTATCTCTAGAACTACTGTACCGATTTTAATGAAATTTTATATGCACATACATTGATACAATACAAAAAAAATAACCATTCAATAATTGTAATACACACGCATGATCGTGCGTAACACTCGTTGGAGTCGGAAGGTATGAAACAGCGGTTGCAGAATAAACAAAAAAAAATGGGTTAATAGGGGGTATGGTCCCCTCTTTCAGATATACAGGTCTCGCAGCGTGATTTCATACTCGAAATAAGGCAGTTTATCATTTCCTGGGGCAATTGGTCCCACTCGTTCAGCAACGTTGTTTTCATTCCCTGTATGGTTCTCGGAGGGGGGTTACGAGTTGTAATTGCCCTCCCCAGAGCGCCCCAGACATGCTCTATAGGGTTAAGGTCTGAAGATCTGGCTGGCCAATCCATCCGGCGAATATCCTCACTCTCTAGAAATTCGACCAGAAGAGCTCTATGTGCCCTCGCGTTATCGTCCATTAAAATGAACTCAGGGCCAACTGCACCCCTGAAAAGGGGACCATAGGGCTCCAAGACCTCATCTCTATACCTCACACCACTCACAGTGCCTCTTTCAAAGACATGGAGAGGTGTGCGGCCATCCAACATGATGCCTGCCCAGACCATTAAACCTCCTCCGCCATAATGGTCGATTTCGCGGACATTGGAGGGTAAGTAGCGGGTCCCTGGTTCTCTCCATATGAACGTACGGCGAGAATCGGTGTTTAGGCTGGACCGGGACTCATCAGTGAAGAGAACGGTCGCCCATTGATCCATACTCCAATCTCTATGCTCTCTGCACCATGATAAACGGATTCTCCTGTTCGTAGAAGGGAGCGGGACGCAAACAGCAGGTCTTCTTGCAAACAACCCTCTCTCATGAAGTCTTTTGGAAACAGTCACCCTTAATACACGGGTTCCTGTGGCTGCCTACAAGTCACGAGAGAGCTGAGAATCTGTAGAACTTCTGTTACGCCTCGCTATAATCGACAAATGGCGATTTTCTCTGGCCGTCGTGGCTCTTGGACGACCTTGCCCAGACTTTCTCTCGATGGATCCGGTATCCTGGAACTGTTTCCATAAGTTACACACGACGCTGGGCGTTAAATTGAACTCTATACAAATTTGGACTTGAGATTGGCCTGCTTCTAGCCTCTCCACAATTCGCCACCTCATTCCATCATCTAAACTAAACGTTGGCGGTTACTCATTTTTACTGTTACAATTTGAAATTAACCGATTGCTGCAAAATAACACCAAGAAATTCGCCGAGGTGTGCTAGCGAACGAAATGTGCCTTAACTTATGCGCGCTTATAAAGCCTGTTTCTATACTGGATCCGGCTACACACACGTGTACGCTTACGTATTTCACGTACAAGATTTGCATTTTTGTCTAGAAGCAGTGGTTTTACATTCAGTTCAGTTCTTTTCATGAAATTCGATAAAATATACAAATTCTCTTAATTTATTTCACCAGTGTAAAACACTCAATCAAATAATACATCGATTTTTATATATATATAAAATTTATAAATAGTGTAAAAGCGAAACCGTGTAAACCGATTCAAACAAGTGTCTAATCCAGCAAAAAGGACAAAAGGATTAACGTAAGACATTTTAATCAGGTATGATGATAAAAGGAAAGAAGCATGGAAGATACTTTCTATTGTTATCAATCAGGGGACAAAAATATAACGATTCATTCACCAAAGATTCAGATTTTTTACTTAAACGTAAATGCGTAAGTTCCTGAAAGGACAAGATGTGCCAAATGCAAAACAACAGCAGAATAATTATTTAAATAAAAAGGTGGTAGATTCCAACGATGATTAAAAGACGCATAAAGGTGGTAAAACTAATCATATACAAAGATGATAACAACAGTGAGGGAAGATGATAACACAATGATAGTCATAAAAATGTGTAAAAGAAATCTAAAGTATAAATATGATAAAATCAATGATATAATACAAAAGTGATATAGTCGTGTAAAAAGGTGCTAAAAATAAAAAAAAAAAAACAATAACCTCTGGATAAAGTTTCTCCATACAGTCAAGCACTAGAAATCCATAGAAACACGAGTAAAAAAGGGAAGATTAGATTAACGGATAAAAACCAGTTTTCTTTAAAAACCGGAAAAAAGCAGGGTAGGGTGTCTATTAAAGAGAACAGATCTTTTAAATGTTTCTGCAAGTATGCTTTCATTGGACTTTGTTTTTAAAATGCCAATGTGGAAAAGCAAACAACTATTTCTCGTAACTTCCTATTTTAAATGCACTTTCCATCCAATACGCTTTGCAAAAGCTGACAAACAAGATCATTATCTCAGTAAAAGTTAGAGTTGTGGTGGGGGGGGGAGCTCTAATAGAGGTTTCTGTACATTACCCATCATGTGCGGCTCAAATCCTACGTGGAAGCTCTACGCAGGAAAAATCCAACCAAGTAGTTTTAGTTGTCAAACATAGTTTATACACGCATTCTCTCTAAGATCCTGTTCACATAGAATCCATAAGTGTCAGCGTTACTCGCGTTGAAATATTTTTAACCAATCGCAAACCTCCAAACGATTAGCCACGAAATTGTTAAGATCTGCGATTGGTTAAAATTATTTCAACGCGTTGACGCTGACAGATTCTATGTGAACAGACCCTTAAAGCAGTAAGGATTTAAGAATGGCCATGCTGCCATCATATTCAAAAACAAAATTTTATTAATAGCCTAAAATAAACAGAGTACCGAAAGCACTGTTGCAGATACTGTGTTTTCCCATTGTTGGGTTAACACTAAGCATTTCTTAGCATTGTTAATCATCAACAGTATTTCACATTGTTACAACAATACTGCTACGCAACAGACGTTTTCTAACGCCGCCATTTTAAACCGTGCGCTCATTTGTGATGGTTTAAGCGTCTAAAACCTCGTTGAATTTTCTGCTGTTTCATACGACAGTGCTATCAATTTTTACTATATTTTTGGCGTTCATTTTGATTTATTCCCAACTGTTCACAAATACATCATTCGCCATGCTATTTCTTATAACGGCTGTGTTCTTGTATGCTATGTGGGACGCATATTGGTTTTTGCTTGCAGGAATTGCAATCTTCCGTCTGTATGCTTTTATCGCAGAAAATAAAAGGAAAGAGAATGGTGTAAAGGAGGCTGGCCAAGATATTGCTGAAGATGAGTCCGATCTTTGTTACGAAACTGCCACACAAAGTTCTAACGACGAATATTTCATGGCTAGACCTCCGAAACCTCCACGAAAACCTCCAAAAAAGCCTCTTAAACTTCCTAAGCGTCGGTACAAGCTCATGAACCGGTTCTTAACCGACTGTCTTGACTATATCCAGACCGAAGACGTTGCGGGGACCTCAGATCCTTGTAGCAACCTACAAACCGAGGAAAAAGAACTGAAATCTGCGAAAGAACTAAGATTCCGACTTCGGTTTAAGAGACGAATCAAGCGTCTCATTTTCGGCTGTATTTCGTCTGGAATTAAGGACTAACAAAATTTACGTAAATGGACAAAATTTCTGAAGACATTTATTGAAAAAAAAAACGAAATTTTGAAACAGCATGTTTTTAACACGTGTAATAAATCACTGTCTGTTTACAAAACTTTGCATCTCAGTACAATTTCTGGTTTATGATGTTTTTGCTCATCGCTCCTTTCGGTCAGTTTTATCATCCAGCAATTCGAAATCCTCAATTTCACATGTCTTTCACTGACTATCTGTTTCTCCGTCACCACTCTGAAGCCATCCTCTTCTCCACAAGAGCCGTCACCATCAGGCTCAAATCTTTCTCTCCACCGCAGCCGACAACACCAGGCTGAAGCTATCCTCTTCTCCACAAGATTCGTCACCATCACGCTCAAATGTTTCTCTCCACCACAGCCGACAACACCAGGCTGAAGCCATCCTCTTCTCCACAAGAGCCGTCACCATCAGGCTCAAATCTTTCTCTCCACCACAGCCGACAACACCAGGCTGAAGCTATCCTCTTCTCCACAAGATTCGTCACCATCACGCTCAAATCTTTCTCTTCACCACAGCCGACAACACCAGGCTGAAGCCATCCTCTTCTCCACAAGAGCCGTCACCATCAGGCTCAAATCTTTCTCTCCACCACAGCCGACAACTCTAGGCTGAAGCTATCCTCTTCTCCACAAGAGCCATCATCATCAGGCTCATTTGCTTCTCCTCTCCATCAAAGCCGACAACATCAGGCTCATATATGCTTGCCTCTCCCAGAGCCAACAACATCGGGCTCTAAACTGTAACCATCTTAACATCGTGCATCTCCACACCATCAAAAAGGCGAGAAACACGCCAGCACACCACCATCGTGCTGCGCGGAAGGTCTCGCTGTAAAGGGGAGTGTTAAACAGCCTGCCTCCAAGTGGTACTCCCCGGGCAACGTTCCTTCCTCAAAAAAGAAAGGGCTGAAGTAATATTTCATAAGCACGTCAAATCGAAAAGGAACTTAATCTGTTGAACTGGGTGAAACCTTTCACAAAGGACTACCTCGATAAATTGTCGATGATCGCTCGAAGACCAGTTTCTTTTCACGAAAGACTCTTTGAAAACACTTTTACTAACTGCAAATCATTCTTTTTTTTTCATTGTGCTTTTGAAAAACATTGTGTGTACTGTTTATTCTTATCAGAAATTGACAAAATAAAAGTTTTTGTACGTTTGTAATAGGTTTCTGAAGTGAATGAATTTTTTGAGTTTTTGTTGTGCTGTGGAAAGTTTTGACCCACATCTTAATAACAATAACGAATTTAATGTAAAAGTAAACTTAACAGGTAACGTAAAAGCGTATGAAAGCTCAAAAATGCATGAGCTTTTTTAGCTTGCATTTGCTTTACTGAATGTAAAATTTCTGAGACACTAAGAAATTGTTGCGCCGCGTCGACTCCCCGTCACAGAAAATATATTGCAATGTCCCCCAAATTCACAAATTTACCTCTGGAGGTGCAGGGTCAAGTGTTCCGGCCTCGTCACTTGACTCGGTTCAAAATTACGGGACCGGCCCATAGGGGGGGGGGGGGGGTTATGCTGATTCACCTATACGGTGCTCCCCGATAAGTGGCCAGCAAAACCGTGGTGTCACATGACGGTAAGGATAATGACGGTAAGGACATGACGGTAAGGATGTCCAAGTAACTGTCTGCCGCGTTAGAGAAGTTTACCTACAAATTTGCATATTACAGTTAGCTATTTTCCTTGGAAATGTTCTCTTCTATCTCTAGAAGACCATACTTTGTGAACATCACCGACATTTATGATTGTGCAGTTACTTAAATGCTAACTAATTCTCATAAGGTCACTTAAATTATGTACTTAAGGTTTGCTTTAAAGTTTCGTTTTAAATGAAAGCATGACAATAAGTCACGCTCGCAGCTTGCCTTTGATGCTTGTAATTAAGAAAGAAATTTTGAATATGTCTGCAAGTGATCGAATTTTTTTCTTATTAGTACAATCATAAATTTCAATTCAGAACGTTCTTCCGATATATTTTAGATATTTAACAACAATACTGTTATCTTTTGAAATACCGTTGCCACTCTGCAAGCAAACATAACCAAAATTTATGCCCATAATACTACGTAAGCTAAATTAACACAAATATAATAAACAAAAATAGTAATTGAAATGTTTAGTGTGCTACCTACATATAGCCGTAATGCATCATTTGTAACGCCAAGCTACGTCTGCTGTCGGCTGTGTTAGCGTAAAAGCACTTGTGCAACATAATACAAATCATAATGCGTTGCATACCCTCGCTGCTTATGCTCATTTCACACGCCTCATTTTACCGTTCATTATGCATAGACAACTAAGCTTCTCTCACACTACAAAAAAGTGCTCAACACGACACGTAAGGTTGCCTTGAGGGATGAGTGAGGGTTGAACAGAATGCAGTAGTTATCTCGCATGGAGTGCTTGCTACTTCACAATTAACACACATCGTTGGTCCAAAACGAATTTTCGCTGCATCACCGTAGGGAAATTGTTACCGTTAGCAGAACTTTCAGAAACAAATATCGGTCTACTGCAAAATGTCTATGTTGGGCCAACAGTTATAAAATTGTGTTGTCCCATCTGCAAATGAGTGTTGTCTGACCAATAATTGCAAAAAGGACGTTTTCCCAACTACGGCCAATTAATTACCATGAAAGAAAGCCCGTAGGTCATTCTCTCGGAGCCAAAAATAAAAAAGAATCATTGGAACTAAACTTATGTAAACACATATGGCCAATTACAAAATAAAAGAATCTTATTACTAACAATTGAAAATTATTGTTCCCAAACGACAAAAATAAAACTGTATGGTTTTATTTTTGTCATTTGATCTCGACTAATGAGAAATTTCTCATTGGTCGAGGAAATGTTTTCCGTTTCTGGGGGCAGTATTTTCCCACAGCAGTACTGTTGCGTTGATTTTTGTCGTGCGATAGGAGCTTTTACGCAGCACGACTCTGCCGTGTGAAGAGTTAGTATAAGGCAGTCGTACGCAGCATGTCACATCTCAACTCGGACAAAAACGAAGAGCAAAATGGTTGTTGCTAAAGGCATAGATTACTAAAACTCGTAGAGAAAAGTATACCACAGATCCACGCGTAAGACTCACGACATCAGTATTCTTCCCTTCGTGTCCTTATGTGACGTTTCGTGAGACTGCCTAATTGACGACTAGACGAGTTCGCCACATTCTAGGAAACAGTTATTGTAGAAGCTATCTTTACTTGTCAAATGACTACGACTACCGGAAAATGACGCAGTGAGAGCAGTGATGATGACTCATCTGATGAAGAAAGATAACCCCACTGAAGCCACCATCAAAGAGTTTGTGATTATGAATACATTTTCAAATGAAGTTTAAAAAAGGAGTTCGAATTTCCACTTGGAATATGGAGGTCGCTTTGCAAGGCGACCAAAGCAACATCCTTCGCTGGAGCATCCTGGAATAAATGGCTGGCCACCTACTGAAGATCACCTCTTTGGAGGAATTAAAATTCCTAACTCCGGGAAACATTCCATTACTGGAATATCCTCATCTGATTACTGCCATCCAGTCAACGGAGCTACATTTATCAGAGCTGACTTTTGACCTGAACAAGTATCCATTATCCCCAATCGTCACCGATGAAGAAAGGGCCTAGAAACAGATTTACCTAATCCCAACTGGTGATCTTTACAATTTGTTTTGTGCTTTGAAGGCTAATTTTCAGTTAAGAGACGACCCCCCTCCCTGTTAAAGGTTGTATCTGATTAATGATTATTTCCTTTATGTTTGAAATTGGTAAAGATAAATGTAAGGAGGCGTGTTGGTTTGTGAGTACATTTCTCTTTGCCATGTTGGCAACACTCTGTTCATCACTGTGCGTTAGAAATGGTTGTTCGTTGTGTATGTATAATGTAGAGCACGTTTTGTTAAGTTTTAATAAAAAATAAGAAAAAGGTTATGCATCTATAATTATTTCATCAAGTAACATGTTAACATAGTTTATTTAACACTCTGGATGAGCCTGTCCAAGTTCATATATATATATATCAGTGGATCTGTTTTACGTGGTAGGATTCAAAAGTTCCCGGACTGAGCTTATAACTAAAAGAATTTTTGCAGCAGAGCGACTACGATAATGTTTCTGTGTTACTACGTTCTCCCCCTCTTCTAAAAGTGGTTCGACCCAAATATCGTGGATGGTGGCTCACCATGGCATCGTATTTTGTAGGTGGGTGCATTTAGTAACCGGCGATTGAAAGAAACGACGTTTGTTGAGCAGAGAATCAATATCAAATTTTGTGTTCGCTTGGGAAAGAGTGCTACGGAAACTTACATCGACGTTTCAGAAAAGGCAGGGAAATTGCCGACGAGAATGCGTTGGCCGTCGGCAGTCTTCCCGCACCGCTGAAAACATCGAAAAGGTGTTCTTCGATATCCAGGGCATTGTGCATCTGGAATTTATCCCTGAAGGACGCACTGTGAACAAAGAACTCTATGTAGACATCCTGCGTCGTTTGCGTAAGTCGATCCGGAAGAAGATGCTAAAATTGTGGGCTGAGCCCTCATGAGTACTTTTACATGACAACACTCCTGCACATCGATCTCTCCTCGTCGCTGACTTTCTTGCGAAAACGAAAACAACTGTTTTGCCACACCTTCCTTACTCCTCTGATCTCGCCCTCTGCGACTTCAACCTATTCCTGAACTGGCAAGTCGCTTGCAGGGTAGTCGATTTCAATCTGCAGATGAAGTTAAAAGTGCATCGCGGGCTGAATGAAAGGACATGGCTAAAAATGGATTCCAGAAATGTTTCAATGACCTTTACAAGCGATGGCAAAAGTGTGTTGTTGCGCAAGAGTCTTATTTCGAAGGAGGATGTGTTTCAGCAATTTTATTGATAACTAGCATTATTGCCCGGCGTTGCCCGGGTAGATATATATATATATATATATATATAATTGTTCATGCATTCCATCAAAAAAATACTGGGCTGTACCCCCCGCTCTTCATGCTCATCTGGGCAGACAGAATGCGCTTAGCGCGTTTCTACTGAAATGATATACCCAGTATTCTTTTGATGGAAAGCATGAAAAAGTTTAGATCTGTATATCTACCCAGGCAATCATTCTTTAAAAATAATTTCTTTAATTTTCTTATGCCTTAATATAACTAATGGACTAATAGTTCGGAATGAAAGTTATGTGTCGTTATTTTTCTCTGCTTAAAGAGCTTTTTCTCCTACTGCTAAAAAACCCCAAAACTCTAAAAGATTTATGTTATATGATTTCACGGAGTAAGTAATTCAAATACATATCGTATGTTAACTCTGTTTCGCGAACTTAGGGGAAAAACCTGTAGAACTCTTAAACTTCTTCCCATTTTATGATCCTCAAACAATTAATATATTTAGATCAACAGAAGGCTTCAAAAAACTGGCCATGGGACAAACTTAATTCTTCTTTTTTTTTCTTTCTTTTTTTCCCAAATTTTATTAAGTTCTATTAGTTTGAACGCCATTGTCTAAAATTGTCTAAAGCAGCGGTTCTCAACCTTTTTAGACTCACGATTCCACTAAACATAAGAAAAATAAACACCTTGTCCTCCTCCCCCGTTACCCCCAGACCAACTCTCAAACCACCCCAGATCACCCCTCAGAATAAACCCCTTTTCCCCCGCGTATCGAATTTGAAGGGTCGTAGTTAAGGGGCTATATCCACATTTAAGAGGTGCGCTTAAGGGCACAAAAATCATTAAAAAATCAATTTAAAAAAACTAATTGAGCCCCAAATTTCGTTTTTCCTGATTTAAGTTTCTAGGGTCCAAAACATTAACTGTGCCGAATTTGGTCCCGGTGGGTGAAACAGTCTATGATTCTATAGCGGACAAACAAACAGACAAGTTCTTTTATATATATAAGATACTTTTTAAGTTATAGACTCAGTCCGGGAACTTTTGAATCCTACTACGTATAGCTGTAAACCTTAAACCAATTTGAAACTACTATATTCCAGAATGAAAGGCATCATGTGATTTGAATTAGGTTATTTGGGAATTATTCTGCCTTTTCTTACACCATTAGAAAGTAATATCAAACTCGAACTTTAAAAAATATTTAAAGCTTATGGTCGTGTTTTTGCCAGTAGGAAAATTGGACACTTTCCAGTTAACTACTCTGTAATTATCATGTGGTTGAATCCGAACGGATCTAGAAAATCAACAGAAATGTAAAATATCCAAAAAAAAGGAGAAGGAAATAATTAATGGTAGTTCTGCAAATGATCAAAACTTCTTATGTCGTCAAAACGCGAGTGAAAATAATTTATAGAAATCTCCTTTTTTAAGTTTAGGAAAGCAAAAAAAGGAAAAAAAGAAACAATGTTTCGTGTTTTGATAACAGTCTTATATGCCGTAATTGATATAATGGATGAAACGAGATTATTAAAAAAATTTTATTAACTTATGATACAAAAGTTTTTCATAAAAACATTTAAAAGCGCTTCATGCTCGAAGCAGAATACACCAATAAAATAAATTAAAAAAATTCTTAGGAATATTTTACAGCAAGTTGATATATCTACGAACAGCAGCATAAAATTACAAACTTTCCAACATGAGAAAACATGTGTGTAATAAGCCCTCCAAAATCCTCATCAAATTTCTATTAGTTCGTGTTATTCTTCCCATAAATATCTTTAAACTTCCCATAAATATCTTTAAACGTCCGAAAAAATCTCTATAATATTCTCCGTGCTTGATTTACCCCAGTTATGAATATAGTTGCTTAATGCTGAGAAGGAATTAGTTGTTAAGAAGTGAGTTAAAATGATATATGTTACCAAATTTGAACCTTTGTGTCTAAACAGTTCAAAAATATCCTCATAATCCTTTTACAAAAATCAAATTTAATACTTTACAGATAAAATCAAAGAAATCTCTCATAAACCCGATATTTTTCCGGAGCAAAACGAAAATTAAAAAATTTTATGGATGGAAGAGCTAAATTTGAAAATTTTAAGAATAAAATAATAAGTAATCCTAATTTACTAATTCGCGATACATTAGATAAATATTATCTCATTATGTTTCATGACTAAGAATCAGAAATCATAATTAACTGGGGGTATGGAGCCTTCGTAAAAAAGATTTTTAATGAAGTTTTTTGGATAAGGGGGATTTATAGCGAGATAATATTTAGCGGTCTTGTTTACATATTACACACTACCTGCCTTAAAAGTCCTGAACGATCCATCACATTGTTAATATGCCGTACTGCAAAGCAGCCAGAACACTTGCCCCCACAATTATAGCGAAAAATTTCGTCAGTCCCCTCACGCAACTTGAACCTTTGTGTCTAAACAGTTCATAAAACGTTGTGTAAAGTAAGGCACCACAAGCTACAGCCGAGACAATTCCTCTCGCCAAATGTGGAATTCCTTCAACAGAATCCTTTTCGACCATCGCCGCTATCATTCCGATGGGAGACACCGTGGACAGTAGACCGATAAAGAGTCCCACGTAAGAAAGCTCCATGTTTCCAGCTGCAAGATACGACCCGGCAGAAAAAGTGAGAAGGAAGTTCTGTAGACATGCCACAGACAAATAAGACCATCTTCTGACGTGCCTCGTTCGCAGTCCGAGGTGTATTCCCAAGAAAACGAACTGCAGTGACAGTTCTATGACTATCAACATGCTACTTATTAGGAACTTATTCTGATCTCTTGCTGCGGCTTGCTGTTCCATAAGGAGTCTTCTCTCCTCAGCTAGCAAGACGGGAGGCGTCAAGACTGGCAGTGGAGGGTCTAAGGTAGGCTCTGTTACGTTAGTCACAGTTCCATAGTTTGGTATGGCTTGGGAAAGGATGGATGACCTCAAAAGTTCTGAGTTTGGTGTTACCTCTGGTTCTGGAAGTCTGTAAAATTAAATTCAAATCGATAAAAAAAACAAATAAAATTTATTTAATATGTTTCCTAAAATTATTTTCGAAGATAAAATATAAACAGTTATGCGTTGAGTCAAAATAATCTTTTATCAGAAATTTTTATTTAATCTGAAAAAAGTGTTGTTTAATAAAACTTTTCTCAATGCCCCAATTTAATATATGATCTATTTGAATATTTGAACTTTTAAAACCAATTTTAAGATATAAATGTGTTTCTGTATTGGTAGAGTTTGTTTAAAATGCCCTCCATTTTTTCACAAAGAATCTTTGCAAAAGATGAATATAATACAGGTCAAACACCTGTATACTGCTCCCAGCAAAAAATATCTTTTAAGAACTTCAAGGGAAAGTGTATTTTACACATTTCCCAAGATTAAAATACAGCCGCATATTTAACTCTTGCAGCCCTCCATAATACGAAGATGACAGTTTTTCCTTTGCATTGGTCTTAGTATGATGTCTCTTCTGAACTTGCGTTTCAGTATATTTAAATACACACACACACACACACACACACACATATATATATATATATATATATATATATATATATATATGTTACGGCCAAAGTCCGAAGTCTGGCCAATTCGCGAAATGGCTGACCACTTCTAGTGTTGGCCAAGTGACTTGGCCAAAGCCCGAAATAATGGAGAATTTACTACTACTTCTGGCTTTGATCGGCCAATTCATGGTGCGCACGACAATGAGTGGCCAGTTAGTGAATTATCCAAGAAAAATTGTCCTTTTGTCATTGAATTTGAAGGGACAAGAAAAATTGTCCTTTTGTCATTGAATTTGAAGGGACAAGAAAAATTGACCTTTTGTCATTGAATTTGAAGGGATTTTTTTTCCCTACTTTGATTAAACTAGGGATTTTCACAGTGTTAATAATATGAGTTTGAACTGGTGTAATTAATTCCTGTAATTGCATTATCCAGCTCTGCAAAATTCCTAGCTTTGGCCACTTTTTCTCAGACAATTCGTGAACTGACTATTCATTGCTGGGCGCATAGCGAATTGGTTGGCCAAAGCCTGAAGTAGTCGTAAATTCTGGATTATTTCGGGCTACGGGCAAGTGACTTGGCCAATATTAAAAGTCGCCAGCCCTTTCGCGAATTCGTCAAACTTCGGATGTAATTAATATATATATATATATATATATATTGAAGCGTCTTAAATTGAAGGTGAATAAAAATGACGCTTCTCTGACTCCAATGTAATTATTATTTTATTATTTATCAGACGTTATTTGTATAACTTAATATTTAATCTACATTTTTGACATCGAATACATCTAACAAGCACAACCAAAAACATTGATTCTTCTTTTTATATGTAGACTTATGTTGCCACACATGTTCAACTTATTTAATTAAAATCTTGATGGCCAAACGATAAATTGATGTGGATTTAATTGTCGTATGCCGAAGCGATACTACACCCCCCCTTCCCAGTAACAGCGATTACGGAAGATAATCTTTTAAGTGACTGGGAAACTTCACTTGTCGGCCAGTTCTGGTAGTCTTTGAATTTTCTTCGGCAGCCTTGAGTTCAGGTGTTTCGTCAAGTTTTGTTTTCTTGGAATGTGGTTCATGGTAGGGGATATCTGATTCTTTCATTAGAAAACATAATTTTACTCTGTCGATCGAAAATCTTTTTACTTTTCCCTGGATTTCAATATCGAAATACTTATCCTTTCTTGCCCTTACAGGATATGGTCCAAAATAAACAGGCTGTAGTGAAGAATTGTTGATGTTGTTGCATAGGAATACGTGAGAACAATTGGAAAGTTGTTTAGAAACAAAGACTTTTGTATTTCCGTGGGTTGTGGCAGGACTTGGCTTAATTTCTCTTATTATTTTCTGAAGGTTTTGAGAAAATTCCGATTGTTTCATGAGAGGTGCTGTTGAAAAGAATTCCCCAGGTAATGCTAAAGCGGTTTCGTATACAAGTTCTGCTGATGAGCAACCCAAGTCTTCTTTGATGGCAGATATTATGCCTAAAAGAACGAAAAGTAATGCTGACAGCCATGACTTTGATCCCAGCAGGTGACATTTTAGGCTTGCTTTTAAAGTTCTGTGCTGTCTTTCGATCAAACAATTAGCCTGCGGATGATACGCAGTCGTAGTATTCGTATGAAAACCGAGATATTTTTCCAAGGCTTGAAAAAGTTGACTTTCAAATTGTCATCCTTGGTCGGATGTTATGCGATTCGGTATTCCAAAGCGGGAAAACCAGGTATGAACCATAGCTTTAGCGATTGATTCTGCTGATTGATCTTCCAACGGCACCACCTCAATCCATCGAGTATAACGATCGATTATAGTTAGGAGATATTTGAATCCTTTGCAAATAGGTAACGGTCCAACCAAATCTATGTTTAGTTGTTGGAATCTATGTGGGGGTATTTTGAATTCTCCCAGAGCTGACTGTGTATGCCTGTGGATTTTGCAACGTTGGCATGATATACATGCTCTAGTCCACATTTGACAGTCTTTTATCACGTTGGTCCATATAAAACGTTTCGTAATCAACTTTATTGTGGATCTTATTCCGGGATGATATAAGTTATGGATTGATGAAAATATTTTCTGCCGAAATTTTGCAGGTATGTATGGACGATTATAATTTGTAGAAGTATCGCAGTAGATTTTCTTGTCGCTGTCCGGCATAGGAATTTGTAAGATTCTTAAGTTTGGGTTGTTTATCAGTATTTCCAAATCTTCATCTTCTTGAACGTTTGCTATAGTGTAAGTCTATTGCAGATGGCACAGAAATGGTGTCTATACGAGAGAGTGTGTCATCAACGGTATTTTCATCCCCTTGAATGAATTGGATATTAGTTGAGAACTGGCCAATGTATGACAGTTGCCTAGCTTGCCGTGGCGAGGCTTTTTACAAATCTTATTGGAAGGCAAATGTTATTGGTTTGTGATCCGTATATATTGTAAAAGATCGACCTTCTAAGACGTATTTGAAATGTTTCACTGCTGTGTAGATGGCTAATAGCTCTCTGTCATAGGCACTATATTTTCTCTGTGTTGGCGTGAGAGATCTAGAAAAGAAACTCAAGGGTTGTTTTTCATGATTCACGATTTGATGCAAAACAGCTCCAATAGCAGTATCGGAGGCATCTGTTGTTAATGATATTTCAGCCTTTTCGGATGGGTGAGTTAAAGTCGTAGCATGACTAAGTGCATCTTTTAAAGCTCGGAAAGCGTTTCTTGTTTCTTACGCCCAAGTTATTTCTTTTCTGCGGTTCTTTTTGATACCACTGAGCAATGCTGTTAAAGGTTGTTGCAATTTTGCATAATTTGGTATTAATCGGCGATAAAAATTCACCATACCTAAAAAGCGTCTTAAACTAATGAATGACTTAGGTTCTGGGAAGTTATTGATTGTATCAACTTTCGTTGAAAGAGGTTTAAGCCCTTCATCTGACACTTCGTACCCAAGAAATGCAAGTTTAGTTTGACCGAATTTATATTTTACCGCATTAATGCATAGACCATATTCGTTTAGTCTTTCGAGGACTGCTCGTACATGTTGCTGATGAGTTTCTTCATCAGGAGAGGCTATTAGAATGTCATCCAAGTAGCAAAATTCAAAATCTAGTCCATTCAGCACCGAGTTCATGAAACGTTGGAACGTTTGGGCCGCATTGCGTAGGCCGAACGTCATGAAAGGGAACTCAAATAAGCCGAAAGGCGTTAGAATTGCTGTTTTAGGTATATCTTGCTCGCGAACCGGTATTTGTTGGTACGCTCTAATGAGATCAATGGAAGAGAAAATTGTTGTTCCCGCTAAAACATAACTGCAATCCCTTAAAAATGGAAGAGGGTATTTATCAGGGATCGTAACATTGTTTAATGCTCGATAGTCCCCACAAGGTCTCCAATCTCCGGATTTCTTCATAGCCAGATGCAGTGGGCTCGACCAATTACTTTTAGACGGTCTGCACAAACCCATTTGAAGCATAAATTCAAACCCCTTTCTGGCTGCTTTGAGTTTTTCTGCCGATAACCTCCTAGCCTTAGCGAAAACGGGTGGACCTCTGGTTTCTATGTAGTGTTCGATGTTATGATTTTTGACCTTATTGTTAACTACATTCAGTTTTAGCAAATCCTGAAAATCGTTAAAAATATTTTTATATGGATCATGTACGGCATTTAAAAAGTGAAATATTATTATTATTTTGAAAACAAGGAGTTCCATTACTTACTAACAATGTAGTGTCATCAATCAATTTGCGATTTTTGGAATCTACCAAAAGATTAAAATTTGCAAGGAAATCTATACCTATTGTCGGTCTGTTCACATCCGCAATTACAAAGGGCCAAATGAACAATCGTCTGAGTCCAAGATCAAGCTTGAGCAGCTTTTGGCCATATGTTTTAATTTTCGTGCCATTTGCAGCAAACAGTTCTAATTTCGAGACGACTCTTTTATCTGCGGGTAATGGAGGTAAAACGGATAGTTCTGCCCCGGTATCTATTAAAAACTGGGTAGCCGATTCTTTGTCACTGATGAAAAGATGACTCAGCTCTACCCCTTGTCTCCCTGACGTCAATGAGAGACGGGGGGCTAGTTTTCCAG
>OU015492.1:216122922-216130422 GCA_907164885.2 Dolomedes plantarius | reverse complement strand
ATTACATTGTGTATTATACGTTTACAATCACTACGGAACGGCTTATTCTGAACAGTTGTGTTGGGTAAAGGATCCATTAATTTTAATATAATAATCAAAAGAACAGACGAGGAAAAAGCAAGCAAGCGCAGTTAGTAACCGATTCTAAAGAATGTCGAGAGAATACGAGACTTTCCCCCCCTCTTTCCTCAGCAGCCTTACCTACAGAGTGAATAGAATCGTCTTGGCACTATGCCAACCGTGGTTCTTCGTACTGTGGTCGGACTGTACATCTATTTCTTTTACCGCATATTTCAGTAATTTTACTAACATATTCAGAGGCTGTTCACACATTTTTTAGACGATGTATATTGTATTCACAAAACTAAATTACATAAAATTCTTGTGTTTTAAATGTTCTATTTGACATCCCTTATTCTGAACTATCTTTCGACACCGCTATTTCCAGGATAATAATGCCTTTTGAAGTGTCAGAAGAGGTATTCTATCCCATTCCTCCTGAACAGCTTCCCAGAGTCCTGTAAGGGTTTTGGGACGACGTTTGAATAATGCAGATTTTAAAAATCCGAAAAAACAAAAATCCATAGGTGATACATCGGGAGATTTAGTAGGGATATCAGTGAAGGCATTGATACCAGTTTTTTGTTCCATTTCTTTTAGGAAATTTACAGTGGATTTTGATGTGTGACTGCTAGCTTTGTCCTGATGGAGTCTCACAGATAGATGACACTGTGGGTAAAGCGATGGTATTTCATTCAGAAAAATTGGCGATAAAATATGTTTCTGACAGTATTTGGAGTTAATCTTGGCATTTTTTCCCACTCTCTTTATTTTTAACTTGCCATTATAAGAAAAACCATAATCAACCAAAACAACAATCATGAATCCCTTAGAAAAACTTTCTTTCGATTCTTTGAACCATGTACTTAAATTTTTTTCTCCCCTTTTATGATAATAAATGGCTCTTTTTTTGTTGCAATCATTTAAATACACCCGTGATTCATCTATTGTGACAATTGTTTTCCATTTTTCTTTGGATAAGTGTTTCTCATATAGAATTCTGCAGCGTGTCTTGCGTTCAGCGATATGATTTGGAAGAAGACGATGCACATTGCGTTTTTTCGCTTTCTTATGATTTAAATCAACGTTTATCATTTTGTTTACAGTGGACACCGAGCATTTTAATGATTTTGCAACTGTCCTTTGACTAGGGGGATTTTCTTTTAACATTAAACAACGTACCTTTGCAATAGTCGAAGATGTCCGTTTTTTCCTTCAATATTTGTTTGGAATTTTTGTCCCACTTGAGAATCCAATTTGACGTTTTTTTCCTTTCTTGTTGACGATATTACCTATCGACGCTTTAGATATCACAAAACCATGATTTTCACATCGTTTTTGGATAACGGAGTATGCATATTTCTCTTCGGAAAGAGCATAAATGTAGCCTTCGAACCACTGCTTTGTTAAAAACGCCATTTTTGAATAAAAACAAAACTTTCAAGCCGTAGACGATAATTTTGATTTTTAAAAACATAGTACAATTACAATTATTTCTTTTGCAGCAAACGATTTTTTATTACCACTTACCAAAATCGCCTAAAAAATGTGCGAATAGCCTCTGTACAAGTATGACAATACTGAAGCTATCTCTGATTAACTATTGATATTCTAATTTTAGCTCATGTCTTATTATTATCTACTGCTTCTTTGAAATAGCATTATTTTGATACTGAAATCAAAATTTCCAAGGACTTAATTTTCTACTTACACGGCGTTTACGTAGCAAAAAGTAGAAATAATTTAACTTTCCGCAGTTCCTGAGAAGAGTGAATTGTGTTCGGAAAGCAAGCACGATTTGTGGCACAAACTTTATTACTTTGTATAAAGTTTAAAAATACTTACGGATTGGTTTGGAGAGCTACGGTCAATTTTTTTGGATACGAGGGTTAATTAGACCGGGATCTACTGCCGATTCCGAACGGCTACAAACGTCCATGGTAAAAGGGAGAGTCGAACCCACAGACTCTAATACCGACGGCCAGCGGCCTAAACCATTCGGCCTTTGTCTGACACGAATACTCATGATTTAAGTATATTACATATAATTCCTTAACCTGTTTTAGTTAATCGTGAAACTCGCCCCTTTGCACTGATTTAATTTTGAGAGTCAACCCTTTCCATCTGAGTTAAATCAACTTGAGATAAGAAGTCTCAAACTTAGGCCGTCTGCACACGGAGCAACTCAAAAGAAACTGATAACTGACTCCAATCACAAACCAGTCCGTGATGAGTCGTAACCCATGTAATTGAATGGAGCCACGCACACGGCGCAACTGGTTACAAACCCGTCAGCAACGCGTTTGTAATCAGTCGCAGGCAACTCAACGTGTCGAGTCGCTAGCCACTTCAGTCGCCAGTTTCTCTTGCGTTGTGCGTGTTACACAATCTATGTTAGAGCCGCTCTTTTGGCAAGCTGCCAAATGACGTACACGAGTCACGTGACTTCTGCCTAGCGATGAAATGAAATTCTAACGTTTTTTGTTGTATACAGTCCATATATACAGTCCATACCATATATACAGTCCATTTTTAAACGATTGATCAAAGACAATCTATTGTGACGATTTTTTAAAATAAATTAATTTCTGATAATAATTTAACTAAAAATAATGCCCGGAATAATGATGTTCTTCCTTCCATTACGGGTCGCAAACTATTGATTTGAATCACTTTTGAGTCGGCCCGTGTGCGGAGCCGCATCACTAACGAGTTTGCAACCGATAAGCAATTTCAGTCGCTAACCAGTTGAGTTTCCTTTGAGTCGCTCCGTGTGCGGACGGCCTTAAGCATAAGTAAAATCACTCAGTCGGAAACCATGAAGCAGAATATTCAAAATTATATTACATTTAATGTTGTTGTCGGTAAACAAGCTGCTATTTATTTGATTACTTGAATGAGTGTTTGGTAAATTGCTAATACAACCCCCGCCCAGTGTTTTCATGGGAGGATATAGTGCAAAGAACATCACTATATGTACTCACTTTATGTGATACATGTAATTTGAGATAATATGAAGCAGGAAATCTAATATACGTATGTGGGTAAAGTTTCAACCGAACTTACACATTTGATGCAACACCTTCAGCGCTTGGATCACAGCCGGACTCCATTAACTTCTTTTGCAATCCAAAAAGAGTTTGGTCGGGCCTGGCGTCTTTGAAAGTGCGGCTACATTCCGTGTGTCTCTTAGCACAACTGCAGAATCTGACTTCCGGGCTTCTGGCCTCCCTCGAAGTTTTGTTGAACCTGGACAAGAGGAAACAGAATGTTTCTTGCATCACGAAAGCAACGAAGAATCCGCACAGGACGGTGAATTCTGGCATCGGGAAACTATCATGGTGATGTCCAGAGTGTTCTTTTGGGGGACTTTGGAGGACGGAAACACCTGTAAAGTTAAATGAATATCAGGATTATTAGCTATTGGAGCAACTAAAACGATACTGTTTATAAGTATCAAAGAGAAATCAAAGGGTGCAGCTTACTTTAAGGGTCACTATTTGAGCAATACTCTCTCTATACGCACACACACACATATTATATATATGTGTGTGTGTGCGTGTACCTCGTGTCATATAAAAAACATAAAAAAGCTATACTTGGCCTTGCCAAGGCGAAAACATTAAAAAATCTTATAAAAAAATTAAAATCTTGTGTGCTATCCTTAAACTTTCTTCTCGCATTTATATTTCTCGCACTATAATACTTGTCTTAACATTCTCGTAATTTTTGGAGCAGATCCACTCGTGGAGAAGCTCCAAGCGATAGTGAATAGAGCCCTTTACACGTACGTTCTTTCGCGACTGCTTTTCGGGATTGCGCGCACGCTCCAAGCACTCACAAAAGAGCGTACCGGGAGTGCGCGCGGGAAAACTTCCAGTACGCTCCAAAGCAGCTTTCCCTTCCTCGCCGATACCTTCACACGTGCACTCAATCGCGCAGGATCGTGGTTTCCAGCGGGAAAGAACGTACGTGCAAAGGGCGCTATTGAACTCACGGATCCTGAACCTTGAATCTTTCCTTCCTCATTAACTAATCATTTTCTTTCCTCCTTCTCCTACTTGCCAATAGAAATGAGGCTTACAGACAGCCAAAGACTTCACCTACCTAAGTACCGATTGAACTGGAAGCTGCTTCACTTTGGTGAAGAAATCTGAAGGATCCTGGAACCGACCAATCAGATAACTCCGTTTTCTGACATCGCCGAACACTCTCTCTCCGATGTTATTTTACAGAAATATCTGCGTTAGAAAGAGTGGCCTTGGAAACGCAGTTCATCACATCTTCCTATGGTCCTATAGCGTGTACGTTTGTATGTTTAAGTGTACTTTTATTGTGTTATTTTAAGCTTTATTCTGCTAAAAGGAAATCCAGTAAAATGTACATTTTTCTTGCTTTTAAAAAAAAATTATGGTCGAACGATAATTCGATCCTTTAAGCAGAGTATACTCTCGTTTAACCGTGGGCGGGTTATTCCGTTTGAGGATTATCCGTGCAGGAAAAATGTGAAATCTTTATCAAAAATACAATCCAACAAAGAACATTCATCAAGTCAAATGGAAGAAGAAACAAGTGAAATGGCCGATTTCACTTGATTTATTGGCAAATTTAAAAGGATTTGAATAAGATGATGAAGAAAATCTTTTAGAGTGGTTAGAAAGTGAATGAAGTAAACCAGGGTTGAACATATGACACTGATGTCATAAATGCTGCTACGATTCAACCCCAGGAAGATGTTGAAGAGAGTGGAAAAGAGTCTGATGATCTGATCAAATATAATCCAACGAAAGTTCATCAACTCAAATGGAAGAAGAAACAAGTGAAATGGTCGATATCACTTGATTTAAAAGGATTTGAAGAAGTTGATGAAGAAAATCTTTTAGAGTGGTTAGAAAGTGAATGGAGTAAACCAGGGTTGAACATATGACACTGATATCATAAATCCTGCTAAGATTCAACCTCAGGAGAAGTTGAAGAGAGTGAAGAAGAGCCTGATGATCTGATCAAATACAATCCAACGAAGAAAATTCATCAACTCAAATGGAAAAAGAAACAAGTGAAATGGCCGATTTCACTTGATTTAATGGCAAATTTAAAAGGATTTGAAGAAGTTGATGAAGAAAATCTTTTAGAGGGGTTAGAAAGTGAATGGAGTAAACCAGGGTTGAACATATGACACTGATATCATAACTCCTGCTACGATTCAACCTCAGGAGAAGTTGAAGAGAGTGAAGAAGAGCCTGATGATCTGATCAAATACAATCCAACGAAGAAAATTCAACTCAAATGGAAAAAGAAACAAGTGAAATGGCCGATTTCACTTGATTTAATGGCAAATTTAAAAGGATTTGAAGAAATTGATGAAGAAAATCTTTTAGAGGGGTTAGAAAGTAAATGAAGTAAACCAGGGTCGAACATAGGACATTGTTATCAAATGCTGCTGCGATTCAACCTCAGGAAGAAGTTGAAGAGAGTGAAGAAGAGCCTGATGATCTGATCAAATACAACACAGCACTACTGTGTGGTTGCGACTCTTTGCTAGATTATACAGTGGAATTAAAAATGCAGTGATAGCCTAGCTGTTAGGAAATCCGCACTGATATCAATACACACACCAAAGATTCGGTGAAACATAAAAGAAATACGGTTTACATACCTAAATTAAATTAACGAAATAGAAAAGCAAGTACAGTATTTTATTTTGAATATACAATAAAATTCATTATAAATCGGATTATCCTTGTTTTTCGATCATTCGTGTTACTCCTCCCCTCCATTAAAACCGGAAAATCGGGAGTACACTGTATTTCGATTAATTGCTCCTTTGGATAACGACAGTCGTCGTAACAAGTAAATAGGGTTAACTCGGCATAATCTATAATTGTTGTGTTCAGAACCTAAAGCTAAATTTAAGATATTCGGTCTACAAAATAACAAATATTAAAGTTAGTTATTGATAATAAAGTGGAGAAAGTGAAGAGTCGCCCACTGCTTGGCGCGATTTTAAAAATCGCCATTTTGGCGCGCTGTCGCGTCTTGTCTCCTGGAGTTGCAACCTCTTCCAGAAGACACTACGCAAGAGAGCGAGATTTAAGATGGCGAAAGACTAAATTAAATGCAAAAATAGCAACTGGAAAAAAATTTAAAAAACTGAAAATCATTGCAAAAACATAGCATTTTTAAAAAAAAATTAAAATTGTTACAAAACCTTGAAAAATTAAAGTACTTTCACTGACCTTAAGGTGACTGACTGCCTACGTTCAAAATATTATTTTTTGACTAATTTGGTCATTTTTATTTTTTTGTAAGAATAGTGTAATTCAATCTTTTCTCTTTTCAAAACTATTTTGATGTTCATTCTACGTCAATTAGAAGCTGAGTTATAGCTATTTTAAAAAAACATTGTCTGCTACAAAATTGAAGTGACAAAAAACTTTGAACGCGATTTTCTCAGAATTAAGTTTTTTAGCAGAAATCTCTACCGTTATCATGATATCTCACATAACAATGCATATAATTTGATAAAATTTTCAGGAAATGTTTTAGATGCTATTGTTAATGAAATGACGAACAATAATTGGTGTATAATAAATAGTTTTTTATTTGGGGCTGTTTTTATAAGGAAAGGAATGATAAATCAGGGAAAATTTTCATATTGGATCATAAAATTGTCTGTATTATTTTTGCATTTTAAAATTTGTCTTAGATTGTAGGTCATTTTGAAGATAACTGTCATATGTATTATGTGTGATAAGGAAATTAAAACAGTAGCATTAGAATTTTGTGCAGAGTGATAGGCGTTTTAGCTAAATTTCATTAAAAATTACGTCAAATTGACCAATTTATAAAAAAGTATGGTATTTACAGGTAATTTTTGGTTCATTTTTAATTTTTAAGTGCTATTTTACCATAAAAGACCAAAAAATCCTTTAAAAAATTATTTAAAAAAATTTCGCTCAGAACGTAGGCAGTCCCCTTAAACTAAAAAGCTATTGTAAACTATTGTTTCACTTACCTTAACTACAGTGGCGTAGCAAGGGGGGGGGCAAGGGGGTCTATCATGCCCCGGGCGCCACTCGCAGAGGGGCGCCAATGTAAGATCCATATATTATATTACTATATGTTTTCGAGGTGGATGCCAATATAAGGTCTATATATTATATTACTATATGTTTTTCAGGGGAGGCCCCAATATAAGGTCTATATATTATATTACTATATGTTTTTCGGGGAGGGCGCCAATATAAGGTATATATATTATATTACTATATTATTTTGTGGGGGGCGCCAATATAAGGTCTATATATTATATTACTATATGTTTTTAGGGGAGGGCACCAACATAAGGTCTATATATTATGTTACTATATGCTTTTCGGGGGGGAGTGCCAATATAAGGTCTATATATTATGTTATTATATGTTTATCCAGGGCGCCAAT
>OU015492.1:216067922-216117922 GCA_907164885.2 Dolomedes plantarius | reverse complement strand
AAATTATGTCCAAACCATTTATTCAATTTTTCGTCTCTGCTGCTAGAGCATGAATGGTCTCAGCATGAAAAAAATATGTTATGAAAACGTGAAAAGCACCTTTATTTTAGCTTACTTTAATTTAACTATTAATTCTTAAATTCTATAAATTTAAAAAATTTTAACCTTGAAAGCATAAAGTTATTCAATATCTTTTAGTACAGTTTTATATATATTTTAAACAGAGTTATAAAAATTTTTTTTAATGCAAAATTTTAATTAAAAAAATCATATAAAATTTTTATGTTTTATTTAAGTGCAGCTGATTTAAGAGATCTAAAAAAATATCTAAGATTAGAAATGTGCATATATATTATTATTTACTACCTCTAGATGGCAGCACAATGAAACCAAATTTTAAGTTTGTTGAGAAATTGTATTCTTATAGTCTTTCAAGAATGTTTAATTATATATTATAATTTTCCTTTTCAATGATTTCTATAACTTTATAGTGGCCAAATTCTGAAAATACATTAGAAATCTGAATTATAAATATACTATAGTCATTAGGAAGTTAAATATCTACAATACCTATTTTCAACATGAAGAAGAACTAAGATACTAAAGTTATATGATAGACAAATAGAAACAAAATTTTAAACACAGATAAGAATGACATTCAAAGTATCTTAAATCAGAAATAAAAAAAAATTTCCAATTTGGGTTTTTCCGTCCTCTTTCAAAAACATAAATATACAGAGGCTGTTCACACATTTTTTTAGACGATGTATATTGTATTCACAAAACTAAATTACATAAAATTCTTGTGTTTTAAATGTTCTATTTGACATCCCTTATTCTGAACTATCTTTCGACACCGCAATTTCCAGGATAATAATGCCGTTTGAAGTGTCAGAAGAGGTATTCTATCTCCATTCCTCCTCAACAGCTTTCCAGTCCTGTAAGGGTTTTGGGACGACGTTGGATAATGCAGATTTTAAAAGTCCGAAAGCACAAAAATCCATAGGTGATACATCGGGAGATTTAGTAGGGATATCAGTGAAGGGTATGGCCTTGATACCAGTTTTTTGTTCCATTTCTTTTAGGAAATTTACAGTGGATTTTGATGTGTGACTGCTAGCTTTGTCCTGATGGAGTCTCACAGATTGATGGCACTATGGGTAAAGCGATTATTTCATTCAGAAAAATTGGCAATAAAATATGTTCCTGATAGTATTTGGAGTTAATCTTGACATTTTTTCCACTCTCTTTATTTTTAACTTGCCATTTTAAGAAAAACCAGCAACAATCATGAATCCCTTAGAAAAACTTTCTTTCGATTCTTTGAACCATGTACTTAAATTTTTTTCTCCCCTTTTATGATAATAAATGGCTCTTTTTTTGTTGCAATCATTTAAATACACCCATGATTCATCTATTGTGACAATTGTTTTCAATTTTTCTTTGGATAAGTGTTTCTCATATAGAATTCTGCAGCGTGTCCTGCGGTCAGCGATATGATTTGGAAGAAGACGCTGCACATTGCGTTTTTTCGCTTTCTTAGATTTAAATCAACGTTTATCATTTGTTTACAGTGGACACCGAGCATTTTAATGATTTGCAACTGTCCTTTGACTGGGTGGATTTTCTTTTAACATTAAACAACGTACCTTTGCAATAGTCGAAGATGTCCGTATTTTCCTTCGATACTTGTTTGGAATTTTTGTCCCACTTGAGGCTCCAATTTGACGTTTTTTTCCTTTCTTGTTGACGATATTATCTATCGACGCTTTAGATATCACAAAACCATGACTCTCACATCGTTTTGGATAACGGAGTATGCATATTTCTCTTCGGAAAGAGCATAAATGTAGCCTTCGAACCACTGCTTTGTTAAAAACGCCATTTTGAATAAAAACAAAACTTTCAAGCCGCAGATGATAATTTTGACTTTTAAAAACATAGTACAATTGCAATTATTTCTTTTGCAGCAAGCGATTTTTTATTACCACTTACCAAAATCGTCTAAAAAATGTGCGAACAGCCTCTGTACAAGGTGCGGCCATTAATTTCCAGGACTGATCTAATAACTCCAGAAAATATTGCATGAAATACATACCCATTTAATATGTTTCGAAGTAACTCCCACCCGCCGTAATACACTTCTGTGCTCGGCTGTATAAGTTTCGGAAACAACTTTTAAAGTCCTCTTTCGGAATGCACTTTAATGCGGGCGTCACCGTTTTCTCGATGGCTACGACATCCTCAAATCTTGTTCCCTTCAGCAAATTGGCCCAGCATGAGGTTCTGGAGATGCAGCATCCTCCAAACTCTCTGAACTTAGCACCGGCAGAATTTTTCTTGTTTACAAAACTGAAAGATTTGCTGAAGGGAACAAGATTTGAGGATGTCGTTTGCCATCAAGAAAACGGTGACGTCCACATTAAAGAGCATTCCGAAAGAGGACTTAAAAAGTTGTTTCGGAAACTTATACAGCCGAGGACAGAAGTGCATTACGGAAGGTGGGAGTTACTTCGGAACATATTAAATGGGTATTGTAAGGCATTCGCCGAATGGTAGCGTGTAAAGACGACGATACAATCAAGTAATATTAAATGAAATGATTTATTTACAGTGCGAGGAATTCGATGAAATATTATTTACAACACTGTTGAGTACACACTCTAAAACGTGCAGGAAACAAGTTCGAGGACAGGAACGAGTCGACAGGGAGTCGAGGAAGCTTTTGCCTCGCACGAGGACTTAATTTTCGATCGACAAGGTCTCGAAAAACTTCGCCTCGCCTGAGGACTTAAAAAGAATCGTAAGCTACGACTTCAATGCCGGAGTAGCGACCTCTAGATGCAGCTCGGGATGCTGACTGCTCTTTTTTGTTCGTAGCGACACAACTCGTAGCTCTAGCGCTGCGATCGCTCGATATTTAAAATCGTTTTCATTGGCGCCTTTAAAGTGACATAACTTTTCAGAAGTTCGATTGGTGCTTAAGAGTCCTTCGTCAGCACACCAGCTGGTTGCTTTAGGTCACTTAATCTTCCCCGATCATCATCGATCAAGGGGTTGACCGAAACTAATGTCTTTTGAAATTTATGTCCAAAATCTCAGACCTACTGTCGCCTCGCCTCCAAGCGTGCATTGTCGGGGACGATTGCTTCTGGCGTTGGATTGTCCGCTGTATTGCCTCTGGATTCTACGGTTGTCTTCTGTTGAGACGTGAATTGATTCAGAGGGTTTTACTATAAACTGTGAGAATCAATGATTCCTCACAGTATGTGTTTCCTGCAATAATTTCTGGAGTTATTAGATCAGTCCTGCAAATTAATGGCTGCACCTCGTATTTAGATTTTTAAACGAGCTGCAGAATGACAGGAAGAGCTAGATGGGCTCGCTGACATCTATGGTTCGGCGTTGTTTCTCAATCGGTTCCTTAGGGTTGGATAATATACTCATAGTCGAACTCTTTTATCATCAGGTCTGTGTCCCTTTTGGCAGCGGGCATGGGTCGTTTCCACGGGTAAGGAAATTCAGGCTCAAGTCATTTCTAGTCGCTGTTTTATCGGGCTTGCTTCTGGGCTAGGTCCTCGTCACGTTTATTTTACAGTGTAGGCAATTAAATTACCTTAAAACAATGGATGCATGCATGGGTTGGAACAGGCAAGGAAGACAAAGCATTGGCCTTAAAAATCCATTTATTTGATAACGCACAAATTTCAATTAAATTGTAATAGCTACTATTACAATAATCTCTTACATATTAACATTTTTACATATGAGCACTCAGAAGCAGAGGCAAACTATATTGTCAAAGATGATTTTTAGAGTCTATGGGGAGGCACTTACTATAGCTGAAGTATGCAGCGATGATGGTGGCATCGACGACAGGGGCCCAGAATCATCTCATATATAGGAACATCTTAGCGGGATATTGGCACTTCTCCTAGACTCTGAGGCAGACGAGACTCTCTATCATATAAACTCTGAGAAACCAAGTCTAAGACCGATCTGGACCTGCTCTCCTATTCCTTTCGTCCTTGGAGGGGCTGTTGTCCGTTTACAGGGGGCCCATTCTGGCCCGCCCCTCATTTTTCATTGGGCAAAGGGCTATTTTCCTTTCAGTAGTTCCTGCCCCAATTGGTTCCTTATTAAACAGTATCTGTCCATAGTCTACGAAGTACCTCTCCACCATAATTTTATTTTGCAATACACTTTGACCCTTATCATCTGAAGTTTTTACTGTGAGCCATAAAATAACGACCATCCATCTTGTAATATTTATAGATTTTAGATCGCTATCACTGGCCACACCGACAGCTATTCTTCTATTACCTCCTAGTTTACAAGCCTCTATTTACCCCTGCCTTTGCAGCCTTTATAATAGATTCGTTATTGGCCACACACCGTGGGGAATTATACCATTCCACTTCTACATGCGGCATCTCAGCTCTAAGTCTGGTCATCAACACGGCCTTTCAAGTCTTTGTTTAACCTTACACCACAAGTCTCCGGACAGCTTCGCTTTCTCGAAACAGTTTAGCTTTTCATCTAAATTTCGCTGCCCGATCTGTGTCTCAATTTCGGTGTCCGCTCGGAGTCATAAAAACACCTGCTATCAGCTCGGCGTCTTTAGAAAATCTGTTGCTAGCTCTTTGTCTCACAAAAATCTGCTTGTTCTATCTTTTTCTGCTTCTCTAATATCTTGCATCCTTACTCATTGGCTCCTCCTTTTTTCTCACTCTTATTGGCCATATATCTTCCTGTTTTATTTTATTGGTTCTTATTCATGGTTCTAGAACCTGCCATTCCCTCCTTCTATTAGGGCGTGGCGCCTATCTTCATTACTACTCTTTTTCCCACGGCCTCCACGTTTTTTCTTGGACTTGCATCTGTTTCTCGTTCATCCCATCATTTCTAAATCATCCCTCCATTCATCGCTTCCTTCTTTATTCATCTCCGAGCATAATTATCGTTTCCTCACATCTGCTTCCCTTTTCTTCCGCCGTACAGGTTTACTTAACCCTTGCTTCTAGCTAACTACGTTCTTTTAACTTGGCTATTTCCCCCTGAGGCCCTTCCTGTTTTCATCAATTTCGCCTCTTTTGCGGCTTCTCGTATTATTCTCTTTTACCTTCTATTTAACCTTCCATACATTCTTTACGATCTTTCTTCGTTACTCTGGTCCTTTTATTTTACTCTATAACTTTATTCAATGTCGCTACAATACACCCCGCGACAATATATATATATATCAATATATATATATATATATTATATATATATATGTATATATATATATATATATATATATATATATATATATATATATATATATATATATATATATGTATATATATATATATATATATATATATATATATATATATATATATATATATATATATATATATATATATATATACCGGGTGGCCATAATTAAACTGACAGTGCTCACAGTGTTCTGTAGAACGATCTATTTGCGAGAATGACGCCACATTTTGTAGGAAGATTAAACAAGACGGGGGACGAAGGATTCCGCGAAAAAATAAATTAGTTCCAAAAGTCACCGCTAGGGGAATATTTCGCGCTGTGTAATAGAAAATAGAGTATTAACAAATGCAAATTAATACGGAATAAAATTACCTTTTATTATGCACATATGGCAACACTTTTAAAAAAGCCTAAAATCTACATAAACACCGATAAAGTCTCGTGATCTGCAATATCACGTACGCTGAGCAGAAGAAGAAGTTCTTTATTCAAATTTCACGTTACATCCATTGGCACAGTGCCAGCTGCTTGGGTTTTAAAAGGCAATGTGTTACTTTTCGAATCAATCGGATTGAAAGTTTATGTGCAATGTCTCCTTCTTTAGTCGAGCGTGCGTTACTGGTCAAATTCTTTTACCTCAACCAGTGCAACGCGTCAGCCACTCTTCGTGCTATTAGAACGCACAAAAAAATGCGTAAAGGTAACGGTCCTGTGTCAGTTAATGGGCTAAAAGCAATGGTTGCGACGTTTGAGAAAACAGGTTCTCTGAAGGTTCAGTCAGGCAGAGGACGAAAACCTGTACCACAGGATACAATCGAAGCAGTTGCCACGGCGATTGTCGACAGAGGACCAGACAATATTGCTGCCACCTCTAGCGCTCGTGGATTAGCTCGGAATATGGATATGACTTACAGTACGGTATGGAAAATCTTACGAAAGATTATCAACTTCTATCCGTACAAGATCAGCCGTGTACAGGAGTTACTGTACCCCGACCATGATAAGCGATTGACTTTTGCTCTCACCTTTCTTGCCAGAATGGAGGTGGATGATGCTTGGCCGTGGAAAATCTTATGGGCAGACGAGGCCCACTTTTACCTGCATGGAACTGTGAATACCCAGAACTGCCGAATTTGGGATGACAAATCACCACATGCAGTCACAGAAATTCCCTTACATTCACCAAAGGTTTGGTGTGGGTTCACAGCGGAATTTATCGTAAGTCCATTCTTCTATGAGAACATTGCCCCTACAGGACCGGAAACCTGTTCTGTTACCGGAGAGAAATATCGCCACATATTGAACAGCTATGTCATTCCGGCACTTCAGCAAAGACAATGCCTGGGGGAAATCATTTTCGTGCAAGATGGAGCCCCTCCACACGTTGCTGTACCGGTGGAACAGCTGCTACGACAGAAATTCACAACAGATAGAGGCATTAGCCGCTACTTTCCAACTGCATGGCCACCTCGGTCGCCTGATCTTACCCCATGCGACTTCTGGTGATGGGGTTACCTTAAGTCCAAGGTCTATCAAGGAGTGGTCCAGGACCTGGCTACGTTGAAGGATAGCATATCACGGACTGTACGGGAGATTCCTGCAGACATGTTACTTTCTGCTGTTGTGCATACTGTGCACAGAATGCAATATGTGGTCCACAACAACGGCAGCCACATTGAACCTCATTTGAATGCAAAATAAAAGGTAATTTCCGTATTGATTTGCATTTGTTAACACTCTATTTTCTATTACACAGCGCCAAATATTCCCCTAGCGGTGACTTTTGGAACTAATTTATTTTTTCGCGGAATCCTTCGTCCCCCGTGTTGTTTAATCTTCCTACAAAATGTGGCGTCATTCTCGCAAATAGATCGCGCTACAGAACACTGTGAGCACTGTCAGTTTATTTATGGCCACCCGGTATATATATATATATATTTAAAAATGCAAAAGATTTTTTTTTGGTTTTCCTATTTTATTGTCTGTATTAATTTTTCGTTTCGTTTATTGTTGCACCGTACAATGCCACATGCAAATGTGGCATTGTACGATTAATATTGAGACAGATAACCTATCATGTTCATTGTTACAAATCTAATTTCCATTTTTTGTTTCAATATATGTTGATAATTAAATAAATGTTATCTAAGCATTTCGATAAGTGAGAGTTTCTAGGGAACCTCTGTCTAGACAAATACTTTTTCAAGCTACACGTATGAAGAAATCTTGCTTATTCATGTTTTTATTTTATTACATATAACATAGTTATTTTCCTTTCGGAGAGCAAATGCTACAGAACCCTGAAAATCATTTGAGTCCATTCTTTCTTCACGTAGATATAATTGAATTCCTCCATAATTCAATCATGACCTTTTAATATGGGAGGAGAAGGCTCGTGCAATGCCTTTTAGGCTCATGCAATCAATGAATCAGAAAAAAAGAGAGATAGTGACATTCAGGGAAAGAAATATTTCTTTTTCATTTCACTGTTTAATTTTACTGCAAAAGATTGACTCTCGAAAAAAATAAATAATTGCTTCACCTGTCTGAAATTCCATAAGTTCGAGTTATTCTTTAATTCTCTTACTTTAGAATGCGGTATTATGAATTAATCCAATAAGTAGACTGATTACTTATGTCGAACATTTTCCTATCAGACCTTTTTAAAACTGCATTCTCTCTGAAACCCCCGTAGCCGATTCTAGCTTTGATAAAAATAATATTTTCGAAAGAAAATACATCGCGCTAGATGAGACAGTTAAAAAAAAAATCTTTTCCCATCTTTAAAAATCAAAAGTTGACTACTAAACAATTTTAATTAATTTTCAAAAACTGTTTTCCACTTAACGGATCTTTGGTAACTTAATTTGTGCGTAAGAACATCACATTTTTTAGTGCTTTTTTCGTGATTAAAAGGTGCTAAACAATTAAAAAATATGCTTAAATGCGATTTTAATTACTTGATCCTTAATGCTCTGACAGTTCATAAAATATCTGAATTATTTTATGTCATGAAAGTCATGGAAAATAAAAAAAAATTGTTTTTTTTAGTGGAATTATAAATTATTGCAAAATTTTAATTGAAGACAGTCCGTCCGTGTCTTGATTAAAAATATCTTTTAGTCGCATTAGAGGGATAATTACTCGCAAATATTAGAGCTACATGTAATTTGAGTATAAATAGTGTAACAATATTTATTGTTATTGTTTAATCATGAATGTGTGCTGTTAGAGTATAATAATTCTAGACCAACCACAGCTGTTTGGTCATCCATCATTCATAATGTTATTTTTTTAGTGGAATTATAAATTATTGCAAAATTTTAATTGAAGACAGTCCGTCCGCGTCTTGATTAAAAATATCTTTTAGTCGCATTAGAGGAATAATTACTCGCAAATACACTCATGGACAAAAAAATTAGCGCACCAAGAAGGAGTCGTCAAAATGAAACGAAATTTTACATACGTAATGACTACTTTGATATAAGTAAATGATAAGAAAATCAAAGAAAAAGGATAATTTATTTCAGAGAAAAAGGCAAAAGAACGGAGGAGTTAATACCCCGTTGGACCCCCTCTAGCGCGAATGCACGATGCGATACGATCGGGCATTGAGTCATACAAGTTCTGTATGATGTCTTGAGACATTTCGTTCCATATTTGCTGTAACCTTGCCTCTAGTTCGTTCAAACTCGTGGGATGCCCAACTCGTCGTCCCAAATGATCCCAGATATGCTCGATTGGAGACAAATCTGGGGATCGGGCAGGCCAAGGAAGGGTAGTAACAGTGCGGAGACAGTCTTGTGACACCCTTGCCGTATGAGGCCGAGCATTGTCTTGTTGAAAAATGGCTCCTGGGAGCCGTTGCATGAGTGGCAACACATGTGGTTGCAGGATTTCATGAACATACCGCCGGGCTGTCATGGTGCCACGGAACAATACTAGGGGTGACCGTGTATTGTAGGCAATGGCACCCCATACCATCACACCAGCTGTGGGAGCGATGTGTCGCTGTACAGCAAAGGCAGGATTGAAGCGTTCACCACGGGCTCTCCACACACGAACACGATTGTCATCACTGCCGAGATTGAATCTGGATTCGTCGCTTTAGACGACCTGGTTCCATTCCGCTGCAGTCCAGTTTCCTCGTGCGCGGCAAAACTCCAAACGGAGGCGTCGATGGGTGGGCGTCAAGGGCAGCACACGAAATAGTGCATATACATTGGTGCAGCATTCTCTGCCTGTGCCTTGGGGAATCCAGTGATTTATGTTCACTCTGTACTCTGTTCTATGCGTGGATCGCCTCCTCTGGCGGTCCATCAAAGAAAGGGTGAGGGGTCAGCTGGTCAAATGGTGTCGAGCGGGGTCGGGGGAGACACCACATCAAAGAAACCTTGCGGGCGGGAATGGGGGTGGTTCTAAATACCGTGTCTAATGTTACCGTGACTAATGTGATGACAGGAGTCGGACAGAGAACTCTGCACCAAACTATATGCGCTATAATGGGCGCCGCGATACCAACTGTCCTTCAGCCAGGCGCCTTCGTATGGTTCGAGAAGACACAGAGGCCTCTAGTGAAGGTGCTACCTGTGCCTGGATGGCGGCCGATGAAGCAGGCTGTACGCGTGCATTTCTTACGATGTGGCGGTCTTCTCGACGACTGGTCTGTCGACGGCGTCCTGAGCCTGGTCTTCGTGTACATGACATCTTTAGGGTCCACTGGTCCCAACACATCCTCACAACACAATCAGAGCGGCCTAATTGACGAGCTACTCGTCTAGCTGACCACCCAGCTTCCATCATCCCGACGATTCTCCCCCTCTCAAACTGCGACAACTGCTTATATTGTCTTCGAACACGGCGTAATGACATGCCTATCTCAGCTCTTCCTATGTAAATGATTCAGCACACTCAAACAAGCTTTGGTTACCTGTTTTATACTCCACAGAGTACGATGTTCAACGCCCTCTACCGGCTATACGTAATGCGCAATCACGCTGCATTTCTAATCATTTGCTCTGACATGTACCTTCATTGCAAGTTTCCCGCAATTATTTCTTGGTGCGCTAATTTTTTTTGTCCATGAGTGTATTAGAGCTACATGTAATTTGAGTATAAATAGTGTAACAATATTTATAGCTATTGTTTAATCATGAATGTGTGCTGTTAGAGTATAATAATACTAAACCAACCACAGCTGTTTGGTCATCCATCATTCAGAATGTTATGAAGAATTCAAGCTTATATTAATGCTGCGGTTTACTTTAAGTTAATTTAATTATATTTTAACCCATTCGTGTTTATCAGTAGCGTTATCTTAAGAATGAAACTTAATTATTCCTTACTAGCTGAATACCCATGCTTCGCTACGGAATACATTAAAATGCCAAAAAAAATGTTTATAAAAAATCGTAATGGATATTTTTATAGACAAAATAATGTAGAAGAAAATATTCAAATTAAATACGACGGTCAATGTATGTAATCAATGTGTACGTTTAATATACATAAAACATACTAATTTGAATTAAATTCTTAAAAACCTTCCATCTCAATTAGTCTAGTGGTTAAATTTTATCTTTTGCCGTATTTTAATATTTTTTTTTGTCAATTTATTTAGTTGTTATGCACGTGACGATAAATTAATTTAAAGTATCACAAAAAGAAAAGAAACCACGTGATCAGCATTTAATAAATTAAATTCTAAAAATTAATCTTTGAAAATTCACTAAAAATCAGAAAATAGAGGTAAAGATTCGACAAAGATTTCATTTTGAAGGAATTTTTATGATCTTTCTCGTGATATAAATTTTATAACCCTAAGATTATTATTTTAACTTTATGTAAACTTTAAAGATATATGTAAACTTTAATTGTAAACTTTATGTAAACTTATATGTAAACTTTAAAGAATGTTACAAAAACAGCTGAAAAATTTAATTAATAAAAACCTAAGAAGAATTTTTCAAAGATCTTTCTTAGTGCACCCCTACGCTATAACAAAAATCGCGATGAAAAATTTCATCCCTTTAGGTCGAGCGGTTTGGTCTGTGCGTTATTTGTCAGTCAGCCAGTCAGTCAGTTACGGAATTGTTTTATATATATAGATTATGAAAACTAACTTCTCTGTGTCCAACAGGACAGGTTCTTCATGAAAACAATTTTGGTTGGAATAATTTTCAAAAATACTAGCACTAGTACTATATGTATAAACTAACTGAAAACCCGCACTTCGCTACGGAGTACATTCAAATTAAATACAACGGTCAATGTATGCAATTAATGCCAAAAAAATAAATATATATATTTATAATAATTGCGACAATCAATATAGTATACAATTGATGTAGAAAAAATATATATATTTATAAAAAAATCGTAAGGGATATTTTTATAGACAAAATAATGTCCAATCGTCTGCCGCATTAGTAAGAAAATTTTTTTTTGTCTATTTAGTTGTAATGCACGTGACGATAAATTTATTTTAAGTACCAGAAAAAGAAATCACGTGATCAGCATTTAATAAATTAAATTCTAAAAATTAATGCTTAAAAATTCACCAAAAATCAGAAAATGGAGGTAAAGATTCGAAAAAGGTTTCATTTTAAAGGAATTTTTATGATCTTTCTCGTGATATAAATTTTATAACCCTCAAATTATTATTTTAAATGCAAACTTAAAAAAAGTTGCAATAACAGCTTAAAATTTAATTTTAAAAAATCTAAGAAGAATTTTTCAAAAATCTCTCTTAGTGAACCCCTACACTATAAAAAGAATCGCCATGCAAAATTTCAGCCCTTTAGGTCCAGCGGTTTGATATGTGCGTTTTATGTCAGTCAGTGAGTCAGTTACGGAACTGTTTTATATACAGTGGCTCCCAAAAGTTTTCGTACACTTACGATTTTCAATGAAATTGGGGTCTATCCATTGATTAAAATGAATATTTCAGAATGGGTATTTAATAATAAGAGCTATAATCTATTCTTAACAAAACTACATGAAATATTTTGAAAACATAGTAAAACTTTATTTTTAAGAAACCAATCATCCAAAAGTAACAAAAACTTTATCTCACAAAAGTCATCGTACACATGTAAAAAATCTCTACATATTAGTAAATATTCTAATTTTTCGTTAAATTAATATTTAGTAGGATATCCTTTAGCATCCACAACAGCTTTTAAACGTCTGGGAATAGATTGCTTTAGTTCTTTTGTAATTTTTGCGTCAATGTTCATCCATTCTTCTATCATAATTGTTTTTAGTTCGCTTTTCGTGTAAATGTCGTGTTTTCGTACTCGAACCTCCAGTTCTCTCCAAATATGTTCTATTGGGTTTAAATCTGGCGATTGAGGTGGTGTTTTCAAAACTTATGGACAATTGTAGAGACACCAGGTGCGAACGTTGAGAGCCGTGTGCTTAGGATCGTTATCTTGATAAAAAACAAAGTTGTTTCCAATACCCAAATTTTGAGCTGATAATTTAAAATTGACTCTTAAAATATTTATAAAAACAGCATGATTGATTATGTCATCAATAAATACCAAATTTCCTAGTCCTGATGCTGACATGCACCCTCACACAAGGATACCTCCACCGCTCTCGGTTAAGTGGGTGAACTATACTTTTGTTTCTCTACGAGCAAGTATAATTTTTATAAGTCTTTATTGCTCTGATTATAGTAAAATTTGGTCTTTTTTAATAGGCATAACAGTTCGTTTAATCGGCTAGGATGCAGTATTAAGGCTTGCAGAGAGAAATCCGTTTTATAAGTTCGATTTTTTAATCAACAAACAAGTATATACAGATAACCGTGATAATGTCTAGTGACTGCAGAAGAGTAACAAATAATGCATAGAGCAATAACATCAAATACATACCTGCTAACACTCCAATATAAATTAAACTAGTTTAAGGGCCCTATTACAGTCATTTTGCTATGTGTAGGTTGTGGTAAAGATCTTCGCATCTTTTTAAAAGTCAAATATGTGTTCTAGAAGAGAAAAAGACAGGAGTTTTAAAATTGACAGTTTGAAATAATGAAAAGTGAATAACACTGTGAATCTTAGTGCAACAAAGTATTGGCTTTGGGAGAAAAATATGACTTACAGAAACTTGTAGAAAATAGTTCCGTAAAGAACACTTTTTCAATACCACAATAAAATTTAAAATAAAACCAATTACATATGCATGTCATTGATCTTTAGCATTTTATTCTTAAACATTTGCTATCTTACTGGCTTTATCCCCCCCCCCCACTTTTATGTTTCCCTGCTTTATCTTAATCTAAAAAATAATAAATAATCTTAATCCATTAAATTAAAAAAAAATTAGTTATTCATAATATGAAACCCCTAAAATATCTGGTGTCTAAACCAAGGAGATTGTAAGAGATGGCAAATATTCAAATAGTAATTAAATATTTGCCATCCGGAATTTGTTTGTAGATTAAATTATTTTGTAAATATGGTTATTTCTATTTCATTTGATATCAAAAAGTTGATTTAACATTACAAATTAGTACTTGTACTCTCATGTTTGTCATCTAGTGTCTGCTAGTTTCTTCTACCTGGTTTTAACACAGTTTTTACATTTTTTGGATTGCGTATATATATATATATATATATATATATATATATAATGTGTGTGTGTGTTTGTTTAAACTCAGTACGAAAAATGTTAGAAAATTACAAAAAAAAATTAGAAAATTAATATTTGAACATACTGAAAATAAACTAAGTTCTTAATTAATGGCTTTAAAGTTAAATCTCAGACAAAATAAAAATGTGTGTAAAAATGCTTTCCACATTAACTAAGCAATTAAAAATGCATACCCATTGTTGAGTACTACAGGCCATCTATTGAGCGACAGTGTATATTATCCCAGAAGTACCTGAATGACGACAAAAAAATTTACAATTGGACTAAATTCTAATGGAAAATTACTGCAGTTTTATTTGAAAATAAAATATTTTCTGTTAAACTACATACAATTCAATTAGCCATCCTGAAATTTTTAATATATTTGAATTAAGATATAACTTCGCTAACGGGTGCGTCCCGTGTGGAGTTTGGAGGTCACAAAACTTCCCCCTCCCCACCTCTTTTCGCTTGCGGACACCGCCACATCCTACACTGTTTTTGTTCTAGAACTTTTTGTTGTCTCCCTTATTTATATCAAAGAATTTTGATGTCCGGTGCATGTGTGAATAGTTCAATTCGACAATCATAAATATAACACTTCATCAATTATATTTATGATTGTCGAATATATTCATCAATTATAACATTGCTCTTCGGCTCATGTACTGGTCATTACTTCGAAACACTGAGCCACATTTTGTGTTATTGAAATTTTTGTGTTATTGAAGAAGAGTTCTTTACGTAACTTTGAAGAAAAGTCTATTTCCACACATATTTACGTCACTACACTCCTTTAAATGTGGAATATATGGTAAAGATTACACCACTTTGAATCGAATGAAACTAATACATCTCAAGATACCACGACAGAAAAATGATTGCGAAAATTCAATACCCCTCTTTGATTCTATATAAAAATTCGAAAAGTAATAGGCTTCGAATTTCTCTATTCAGAAAAATAATAAAGATTCGAAATAAAGATTCGAAATATAATTAAATAAATAATAAAGTGCGAGGAAGAAAAGTTTCATACAAAGATTTATCTGACCAAAGGTAGACCGTTTTTTCTCGAATTTTTTTTGGACCATGCCTAGTATTTTCTAAGGATATAAGTAGTTTATCTAAAAACTAATCTGTAACTAGACATATACTTTCATCCTATAATTCAAACAGTACTGTAAGAGGTATTTCTATAAATATCTACGAGGAAACTGCTTATTTCTATATTTAGGTCATCCCAAGAGTATTGTCGTTTTGAGTGGTAAGTTTTGAAAGGATTTGGAAAACAAATTTAATTATTTTTCCTTGTATAAATTCTCCATTTGGCTCAATAATACTCTTCGAAAGTTGGTAAAGCTTCATAATGGCATTATTGTATGATTCGGGAAGTTTGGTGCAATTATTTCTAGTGCTTTTATTGTATTATTACTATTTTTTTAATGAAAGCTTTAAAACGAGTTGTTGATGAACTTTCAGAAAATGCTCAGGATGGGGAAGTTTGAAATTGCCGAGTTCCCCAGTCAAGCACTAAAATGGGACAAGTTATTAGTTTCAAGCAGTATAAAAGATTGAAGCACAATGAAAGCATGTGTTATGTGTTATTACGGCGGATCATCTCTTTAGTTAGGATAAACGGTTTTCCCCTCGTCAGAGCCGACTCCAGAACCACGTAAAGGGCACTGAATAAGCACAATGAAAGCATGTGTTATGTGTTATTACGGCGGATCATCTCTTTAGTTAGGATAAACGGTTTTCCCCTCGTCAGAGCCGACTCCAGAACCACGTAAAGGGCACTGAATAGGCACTGAATAAGCACAATGAAAGCATGTGTTATGTGTTATTACGGTGGATCATCTCTTTAGTTAGGATAAACGGTTTTCCCCTCGTCAGAGCCGACTCCAGAACCACCTAAAGGGCACTGAATAGGCACTGAATAAGCACAATGAAAGCATGTGTTATGTGTTATTACGGTGGATCATCTCTTTAGTTAGGATAAACGGTTTTCCCCTCGTCAGAGCCGACTCCAGAACCACGTAAAGGGCACTGAATAAGCACAATGAAAGCATGTGTTATGTGTTATTACGGTGGATCATCTCTTTAGTTAGGATAAACGGTTTTCCCCTCGTCAGAGCCGACTCCAGAACCACGTAAAGGACACTGAATAGGCACTGAATAAGCACAATGAAAGCATGTGTTATGTGTTATTACGGCGGATCATCTCTTTAGTTAGGATAAACGGTTTTCCCCTCGTCAGAGCCGACTCCAGAACCACGTAAAGGGCACTGAATACGCACTGAATAAGCACAATGAAAGCATGTGTTATGTGTTATTAAGGTGGATCATCTCTTTAGTTAGGATAAACGGTTTTCCCTTCGTCAGAGCCGACTCCAGAACCACGTAAAGGACACTGAATAGGCACTGAATAAGCACAATGAAAGCATGTGTTATGTGTTATTTCGGCGGATCATCTCTTTAGTTAGGATAAACGGTTTTCCCCTCGTCAGAGCCGACTCCAGAACCACGTAAAGGGCACTGAATAAGCACAATGAAAGCATGTGTTATGTGTTATTACGGTGGATCATCTCTTTAGTTAGGATAAACGGTTTTCCCCTCGTCAGAGCCGACTCCAGAACCACGTAAAGGGCACTGAATAGGCACTGAATAAGCACAATGAAAGCATGTGTTATGTGTTATTAAGGTGGATCATCTCTTTAGTTAGGATAAACGGTTTTCCCCTGGTCAGAGCCGACTCCAGAACCACGTAAAGGGCACTGAATAGGCACTGAATAAGCACAATGAAAGCATGTGTTATGTGTTATTACGGCGGATCATCTCTTTAGTTAGGATAAACGGTTTTCCCTTCGTCAGAGCCGACTCCAGAACCACGTAAAGGACACTGAATAGGCACTGAATAAGCACAATGAAAGCATGTGTTATGTGTTATTACGGCGGATCATCTCTTTAGTTAGGATAAACGGTTTTCCCCTCGTCAGAGCAGACTCCAGAACCACGTAAAGGGCACTGAATAGGCACTGAATAAGCACAATGAAAGCATGTGTTATGTGTTATTACGGTGGATCATCTCTTTAGTTAGGATAAACGGTTTTCCCCTCGTCAGAGCCGACTCCAGAACCACGTAAAGGGCACTGAATAGGCACTGAATAAGCACAATGAAAGCATGTGTTTCGTGTTATTACGGCGGATCATCACTTTAGTTAGGATAAACGGTTTTCCCCTCGTCAGAGCCGACTCTAGAACCACGTAAAGGGCACTGAATAGGCACCGAATAAGCACAATGAAAGCATGTGCTATGTGTTATTACGGTGGATCATCTCTTTAGTTAGGATAAACGGTTTTCCCCTCGTCAGAGCCGACTCCAGAACCACGTAAAGGGCACTGAATAGGCACTGAATAAGCACAATGAAAGCATGTGTTATGTGTTATTACGGTGGATCATCTCTTTAGTTAGGATAAACGGTTTTCCCCTCGTCAGAGCCGACTCCAGAACCACGTAAAGGGCACTGAATAGGCACTGAATAAGCACAATGAAAGCATGTGTTATGTGTTATTACGGCGGATCATCTCTTTAGTTAGGATAAACGGTTTTCCCCTCGTCAGAGCCGACTCCAGAACCACGTAAAGGGCACTGAATAGGCACTGAATAAGCACAATGAAAGCATGTGCTATGTGTTATTACGGTGGATCATCTCTTTAGTTAGGATAAACGGTTTTCCCCTCGTCAGAGCCGACTCCAGAACCACGTAAAGGGCACTGAATAGGCACTGAATAAGCACAATGAAAGCATGTGTTATGTGTTATTACGGCGGATCATCTCTTTAGTTAGGATAAACGGTTTTCCCCTCGTCAGAGCCGACTCCAGAACCACGTAAAGGGCACTGAATAGGCACTGAATAAGCACAATGAAAGCATGTGTTATGTGTTATTACGGTGGATCATCTCTTTAGTTAGGATAAACGGTTTTCCCCTCGTCAGAGCCGACTCCAGAACCACGTAAAGGGCACTGAATAGGCACTGAATAAGCACAATGAAAGCATGTGCTATGTGTTATTACGGTGGATCATCTCTTTAGTTAGGATAAACGGTTTTCCCCTCGTCAGAGCCGACTCCAGAACCACGTAAAGGGCACTGAATAGGCACTGATTAAGCACAATGATTGCATGTGCTATGTGTTATTACGGTGGATCATCTCTTTAGTTAGGATAAACGGTTTTCCCCTCGTCAGAGCCGACTCCAGAACCACGTAAAGGGCACTGAATAGGCACTGAATAAGCACAATGAAAGCATGTGTTATGTGTTATTACGGCGGATCATCTCTTTAGTTAGGATAAACGGTTTTCCCCTCGTCAGAGCCGACTCCAGAACCACGTAAAGGTCACTGAATAGGCACTGAATAAGCACAATGAAAGCATGTGCTATGTGTTATTACGGTGGATCATCTCTTTAGTTAGGATAAACGGTTTTCCCCTCGTCAGAGCCGACTCCAGAACCACGTAAAGGGCACTGAATAGGCACTGAATAAGCACAATGAAAGCATGTGTTATGTGTTATTACGGCGGATCATCTCTTTAGTTAGGATAAACGGTTTTCCCCTCGTCAGAGCCGACTCCAGAACCACGTAAAGGGCACTGAATAGGCACTGAATAAGCACAATGAAAGCATGTGTTATGTGTTATTACGGCGGATCATCTCTTTAGTTAGGATAAACGGTTTTCCCCTCGTCAGAGCCGACTCCAGAACCACGTAAAGGACACTGAATAGGCACTGAATAAGCACAATGAAAGCATGTGTTATGTGTTATTACGGTGGATCATCTCTTTAGTTAAGATAAACGGTTTTCCCCTGGTCAGAGCCGACTCCAGAACCACGTAAAGGGCACTGAATAGTCCAGGACGATGATTTAAGATCTTATGCAAAATTTACAACGGTTGCGGTTGCTAAATTTTCAACGGAAGAAGTTTCACACATTCAGAACACCATCGCCACACACCCTTCTTGCGCATGTCTTTCGCATTATTAACCCTTAGCTTACGGGGCCCATTTTTCCATTCCCTTTTTAGAACGGGAAATTTCATATCCAATTTCTAAGAACGGCCATTGAGGGTGTTATATATATATATATATATATATATATATATATATATATATTCTTGGGCCTGTATTCTTGGGATACATGCTATCCCACCCCGTAAGGTAAAGGTTAACTGAATCGCTGCTGTTATATTGAATTCATAAAGTATTCTGTGACCAATGCACTCTTGGAAGACCTCCTCAGTAATGGAAGGTTATTTGAACAATGACAAAGATTAAGCCTGAAGGTGGTGAAAGAGGTTTGGCAATTCTTGTTTAGGCAAGCTGAGATATGACTGACCATGTGGAGGATACCAAATGACATTACCCATGGGATGAGATTAGGTATAATTTCTTTATAACATTTGCTTTTTGGTTATTTTATTTCCCCCAATTCAACATTTTTTGTATCCTTTAACCCTTCAGCGGGAGTGCCGATTTTCGGAACATGAGCAGGCGCACGTGGCACAAAGTGCAACGTCTCTTTCAACCTTGGTTATTACTTTTGTAATAAACTTTTTGTTTCAAATTGAAAACAGTAATTCTCAGTTTTATGACAAGGTATAAAATGTTTATAATATTGAGATATATTTATAATTAAAGGCAACAGAATGCTGATACACTCGCCTTATTTCAAAACTGCCCGGTTTATTGGACAATTTGCCGGTCTAAGGGACCGGACTAAGGACAACTTGCGAATTGATTCCTATTATGAGCAAAAACCTAAAAAATAATGAGATTGTCCATTTTCGTGATATGCGAGATACCGTTGTAATAGTTGTACATTTGATCGACTGTATCAACTCTTGCTATTGTTGTATTGCAATCCAGTATAATCGCTGGTTTACCACGGTTAAATCACAACTACCAGTGACTGGAAAAGAATACAAGGGTCAGATAATAAGCAATCCAGCATTAGAAAGGGTGTAGCTATGAGTAGGAACTGCTTAGAACATTCAAACCTTACATGTAAAAACAAACCATTCAAAATTATGAAAATGTTGCAATTTGTAAACGGGCGAGCCCGCTGAAGAGTTATACTGAATAGAAATTACTTGCTAAAATATATTTACGTTTTCACACTTTACCAAAATTTTCCCTACCGGAAATACTGGTCAGATCTCCAGAAAAGTATCAGTGGTCACGTATTTATAGTCTAGATAGAAGAAATGCTGAGCAGACGTGTGTATAATGGAGGACATAGCCAATCGTTGTTTATGTCATCGTTGTTTATGTATTCTGGTGGACATGCCAATCGTTGTTTTGCAAGATACGTTATGTCTATCAGCTTTACGAAAATTGACAATTTCATTCATCCGAAAAAAGTACAAGCTTAACCTTTTCCTTACGGGGTGGGATAGCATGTAACCCAAGAATACGGGCCCAAGAATGAATATATATATATATATATATATATAAACATATATATATATATATACACACACATATATATATATATATATACACAAGGCCGTGGCGGCCTTGTGGTACAGAGCGCTGGTTTTCGGTACTGAGGGTGCTCGGGTCGAATCCTGGCGAAGCGCCACTAAAATGCCTCCGTTTGTGTCGTCCCTTCATAGCGGGCAATGCTGGTCCGCCTATATGGCGCCCCCATAATAAAATGGCCAGCAAAACTGCTGGGTATTATAGGCGATTGTCTTCGCGACAAGGGCCTCCGCATTAATATATATATATATATATATTCTTGGGCCAGTATTCTTAGGAAACGTGCTATCCCACCCCCGTAAGGAAAAGGTTAACGCTAATAAACCGTTACGCATGTGCACACATTTCCTATCATTCAGATTTTACAATAAAATATGTTTTTTTTGTTGTTGTTGTTTCCAATCCCCTTGGTGTAGGTAAGCCTACACCAAGTCCAAAGGACCTAGGTCCTCAAATCCTAGGTCCTTGGCTAAGGGTAGTATGCAGCTTCACTTTAAGGCGAGGCACCATTAGGGCTGAAGTCTGACTTGACCTCGAAGAACATCGGTCCCGTAATTTTGAACCGAGTCAAGTGACGAGGCCGAAACGCTTGACTCTGCACATCCAGAGGAAAATTTGAGAACTTGTAGGACATTGTAGCCACGACCTGTTTTACGTGCCCCGGACACCATTAGTGAAAACGGCGGTGGATTTGCATCGACGGGCACCGAACAAGGGACGTTCAGATCAAAATCTATACTTATATATAAAGAGAGAGCGATTTTGTACTTGGAGGGTAATCTTCAGAACCACTGTACCTATTTGAAAAATTCTTTCACTGTTTGAAAGGTACATTATTCCAGATGGACATAGGCTATATATTATGCATATCTGATCAGTAGAAATAAAGTTAGGGGCTTAATCCTAACAATCTCCATTATTTTCGCTACTGTCCTCTACCGCTTTTTGTGCCGAAGTCTTCAACGATCCTTTGCGTGGTGCTATCTATACTTATATATAAAGAGAGAGCGATTTTGTACGTGGAGGGTAATCTTCAGAACCACTGTACCTATTTGAAAAATTCTTTCACTGTTTGAAAGGTACATTATTCCAGATGGACATAGGCTATATATTATGTATATCTGATCAGTAGAAATAAAGTTAGGGGCTTAATCCTAACAATCTCCATTGTTTCCGCTACTGTCTTCTACCGCTTTTTGTTCCGAAGATTTCAACGATCCTTATCGTGGTGCTATCGCGGTGGGCTTCTGTTCTGAGGCTAGCGGTTCGAAGCAAGCCGTTCTCTGGCACGCCTTTTTCTTTTAAAAAATTTATTTTAATTATTAACTACCATAAAATTAATTGAAGGTATTATTTAGGTTATTATTAAGGTTAAAAAAGATTTACAATTTATTGGCTATCAACTGGAAATTTATTGGTATAATATTTTGTTCAACCCGGACAAAGTCGGGACGGGCCGCTAGTAAAATATAAAAAGCTTATAATATGCAAAAAAACTTATAGTTGGTTTTCAGTGAATTATAACACAAATTTAATCGAAGTAAAAACATAATATATACTTATTGCCGGTGCTCTGACTAATATGGGTTTTGATAATCCTACGCGATGGTCACATAACAACTTTTATAGTCTCTTTTCGAACTAATATTTAGATACAAGTTATAAAATCCATATTAGAACGAAATTCCGACATTATACACAAATGATAAATTTATCCATTCGAAGTTTCGGGTTTCAACACTTCGTTCGGGGATTTAAGCAACGTTCCGTACTCGAAATAACCGCGAAAAGTGAAACACTTTCGTGAAATTTGAATAACGAATTTCCCCCGATGTGAATGAATCAACATCATTCCGGCTTGCTTAATGTTTACATCTTAATCAACCGAGTGTTAATTTGACGTGTCGGGGAAGTTTCGAATGTTTGAGCGAGGAGCTCTTTTAAAGGGGACGAACGTGTGTGCATGATGAGAGCAAATCTGTTTTCTGGGGTGGGGGGGGGTGTATTAGTTTTCTGCAGTGATTTATGCATTAAAGTATTCACTGCTGCGTTATTCGATAGCCCGAGCGCTGTTTGCTGACTCCATATTCATTTCTCTCGGCCTCGCATGTGTGGTGGAGATGTAATTATTTGTACTGGGAGCTAATGGGGGGGTTGCATGATTCCAAGATTCAACGGTATCGCTAAGAACTCTCAGTGAAATTGGAGCTATCATCATTCTCTAAGCTTTCGCTTGACCGTTTCCAAAACATGTTTTGTCACGTAGTGGTAACCACTCGTGAAGAATTCAAACTAATTTCAAACTTGCAACGGAATGGAATTTTATCGAAACTAGTTGATACCCGTCAAAAGATGACGGCTAGATAGTAAATGAATGCGCAAACACGCAAATTATACTCAACACATCACTGCCAAATGTTGAAAATCATAATAATGCGCAGAAACAAATTAACGTGTTTAAGCGGCCTTGTGTTTAGTGCGTGCCTAAAGCCAGATTTAAAAATCTCTCTGAGCATGCGCAGAAAGTAAATTTTTTTAATTGTAAATTATCACTAATTAAACAGCGCGAAACAAACAATTTCCGTGAGGTTTAATCTTATATTTCCCAAACATAATTATCATAATAATTACACGATAAAAATAACTTTTTATATACCATGTTTTTAAATTTTCTGTTGAATCCTGTAAACTTGAAAATCCTATGTATTAATAAATACCTTTTAAAAAGTTCTTTGATGAATTATCCCATCAATTTGAAAGAAAATTAAGTTAATTGGAAGTTAACTTGCATTTAACTTTTCGTTCAAGTTCCGGCCAATAGATGGCTGCACCAGTCTACAAAAGAAAATTAACTGAAAATAACTGAAAATTAATTTAATTCTGCTTAAAGATGGCTAAAAGTATTTAAAAAATGCATTTTCATCGTGTTCTGAGCTATTCTAAAAGTTTCAAATGTCTATCTAGTCGGGAAGTTAGTTAAAAATCGATTTAAAGATTTGTACTTGACAAACACACACACAAACACATAAACAAGAAAGCAATAAAAACATGGTAAAAATAAAAATGGCAGAGAGAGATCTAGAGAGACTCCTCGGAATAAACGTGTTTAATCATTAAAACATGTCACTGAGCATGAGCAGAAACAGGTAGTTTCTAAAGACAGATTTAAACGTGCCACTGAGCATGCGCAGAAATCAATTTTTAATTGTAAATTATCGCCAATTAATAGAAATTACGGTTACGAAAACCAAATTTGACAAATCTACAGATTACAATCTTTCGTTTAAGACCAAAATGAAGTAAATGGATGCAGCAGTTTTCTCTCAAGGACTGCCCAAAAAGTCGGCTTAGCAACTTAAGTATATAGATTTTATATTTTTTTAGACCAATGTAGACAGAACTTATCTTTTGAACATCCCTACATACCACAAATTTCGTCGTCTTTGGAATTCCCCATCAGGGAAACAAACAATGCTCTCTATATGAATAGCAAAATGATTCCCGACAGGCTAGATCATAAGTTTTAGGATCTATATCCTGTGGGTTCGAATCCATGGTTAACCTTTAGCTTACGGGGTCCATTTTTCCGGTTCCCTCTTTAGAACGGGAAATTTCATACCTCCTTTGCAAGAATGGTCATTAAGGGTGTTATATATATATATGTGTGTGTGTGTGTGTGTGAGTATATATATATATATATATATATATATATATATATATATATATATATATATATTCATTCTTGGCTCCGTATTCTTGGGATACATGCTGTCCCACCTCGTAAGAAAAAGGTTAACATGGATATTTGTTGCCGTTCGAAACCTGTAATAGTTGAAGATCCAGGTCATAACAGTGACGTTCTAAATCAGTGGTCGGCAAACTCATTAGTCAACAGAGCCAAATATCAACAGTACAACGATTGAAATTCCCTTTGAGAGCCAAGTTTTTAAAACTTGAACTATATATGTTTGTACATTGTTTATTAGGATACTCCTAAGCTGACCTCTGCTAAAAACGTCCTCAACCTGATTGAGGTACGTTCGCTGAGGTCGACCCCTTCCAACTCTCCCATCCTCACTCGTCTTGTATACTTATTTGGTCTATCTCCTTTCGTTCATCCTCTCTGTATGTGCAAACCATCTCAATAAGACGACTTCTCAATTTATTCTTGATAAGGTTCGTGCTTGAAAATGATTGTTCGCATGAATATGTAGACCCGAATAAGGAAAGAACAGCAAACGCTAGTCTTTTCAGCTGATTATATGAGTCAGGAATACTTTTCCAGGTGTTAAAAATCAACATATCTTCATTCTCCAGGTCTTTCAAAGCAGACCACTTGTGCTGTGAACTAAGTTCACATTTGTTTTTCTTCAATATTTCGAGATCAGCACAAAGACGTTTAAATTTCGAGCTCCGCAATTCTTTGTTTTTTAAATCCAGCAGCTGCATTTCAAAGTTGCCAATGTCGATATTAAAGGGAGAAAAAATTAATTATGTTACAGTAGCATTATGAGGTTTTTTAACAAAGGCTAACGTCGCTTTGCTGTTTCTGACTTCCTGAAACCTGTTGAGAAAAGCTTCCCTCATATTTAAAAGTGTTGTTTTGAAATAGCAAATGTCAATATCAGAATTATTTTCTTGGTGATGTTTCAACAGGCTCGGAAGGCGAATCGAAGTTTGTCTTTCAAAATCTTGAGCAAAAGAGATAATGATGAATGATGCAATGATATGTAAGTATCTCGTGATTAAATTTTTCTTTCAAAATAGCAACAAACCCGTTTATTACGCCTGTCATACTTTTCGCCCCGTCTGTTGAAATTGAGACAATTTTATCTCGTGGAATATGATGTTTTTCAACGCACTGAATTACAGCATTTGCTATATCTTCTCCACGTGTTTGACCTTTGAGAGGCAATAATCCTAAAAGTTTTTCTTTAGGACCTGTAGATGAAATGAATAGTACAAAAAGTGAAACTTGCGCTGTATCATTTTATGTCACAAGACTCGTCAACTGCTATTGATAAAGCTGAAACCAATTTAAGATCTTCGACTTGCTGGTTGGTTATATTCAAAGATATTTTGCCTGTTCTATCTTTCACTGTTTTAGCAGACAATGGTAACTCTTTAATTTTTTTAGAATATCTTCTATGTTCTTAAAATCCCGGAATAGCTCTTCGGATGCATTTATAAAACAACTTTTTATGTATTCGCCGTCTGTTTATGGTTTTCCTCTCTTAGTAATGTCTTGACTAACCAAAAAACTTGCAATATTAACATTGTTGAAAGATTGCATCCAGTAATTAAATACAGAATTTGATTTTTTTTGACTCTTCTGAAGTTCCTCAGCTGCTTTCTTCCTTGCATCACCAACAGAATCTATATATATAAAACGCGTAGGTATGCGGCACAAAAATCAACGATATTTCTACACTCCGAATGGCAACGGCTGCCACTACCAGATGTAAACATTACCGGCCGTCCGCAATAAGGCGAAAAGTCGCAACGTCAGTTTTCATCTGTATAGATAACGTCATGATCGGGTGGCAGAAAACAGAAGCAGTTTCTATGCGTTTGCATGTGTTTTTGGACGATACCTTCATTTTGAGTTAAATAATTTAAGTTTATTTATAAAATTCCTCATATTAGTTGTATGTAACAGGTATTTTAACACTTTTTTTCAATATTTCGCAAGGTTTAAGAGAATATAATCATTCTTTGAGAATGATTATTATTATGTTGAGATATGTATAGATATCAGGATACGTTACTTCAGGCCAGCGTCTTGCATCGTATCTCCAGTCTTCCTCTGTCAATAAATACGGGTCATACTGAATAAACCTTTCCCTGCTGTACCTGAATGTTTAATTTAGTGATATACCTTTGTTTAGATACCGTATCTAAAGACTTTGCGTAATCTGAGAGCATTTTATTCAACAAGCTGTAAGAATGCTCATTGAGCGCCATGTTAAATTATGCAATGATTTGCCACTCCTTGCCAAACAAGAAGTAAAATCTGCAAGAGTTGAGATGTGTGACATGCTGCGAGACATTGCCCTATTTGCTACCGCGTGTCAACGTGGATTTATGCACTGAAATCAGGAATGCTCGAAACCGAGCTGCCCGATCAAGTGAAAATTGGGAGCAGTCTCAAGAAAGAAAGCGAAGAAATAATTTATTGAGAAAGAGGCGTATAAAAGAGAGAGCATAAATGATCACGAGGCTAGGCTTAACCGACGCCGGCATAGCAACCGATAGCCAGTAATAGGTAAATTTTCTACTTTTTTTTCAGTACTTGCAAAATTTTTACTCCATTTTATAATTGAAGAAATCTTCCCAACAATTTATTATTTGATATGATTAAGTGTTGATATCTAAATTGTGAACAATAGTACATACAGAGCGGGATGCAATCCACACTATATTTTAGTACTTGCTGAATTTTTACTCCATTTTTTTAACTGAAAAAAATTTTCCCCAACAATTTCTTATTTGATGTAATGATAAAGGGGAGATATCTTAATTTTGAAAAATAGTACATACAGAGAGGGATATGTAATTTTTAAAATCACTGGTTGGGTTTCTCAGTCTAATCTTTAACTCTGTTCTCAAGTAATGGAAACTCGCATTTTTTAGTCAAGATGTTTTAGAATCAGCCTTATGAAGAATACCCGTATAACAATGTATGTTTATGATGACAGGTAATGGTAACATTCCTTAAATATGTTACTTTTAGTTGAGTTGTTTTGCAAAAGAAAATATAAAACTAAAAGCGACCATGCTAGTCGCGCAGCGAGTAGTATTTATTATTGAATGACACGTGTTTAGTCATAAAGTTTCTCTCTAAATTTGATTTTTTTGTTATGAGTCAATTTTTCCTTACAAAAAAGACAGGTCGGAAGGCCATTTAAGTTTTGAATAAACGCGAAAGTCTCGGTCCATTCAACTCTAAATTCACGGTTTCCGTCTTCCGTTTTTCTGTTTCTTCTTTGTAGCCATGTCAAACAGGGCACCTAGAAAAATGTTTCATTTTATAACTGCCGTAGATAGAATAGCATTACTTATTCAATTTACAAATTTATATTATTTTATATATTTTTAACCCCAATGAATAATCCCAACATATTTTCTTACTTCCAAAACGGCAATAATAATAAAGCTACCAACATAAAATAATTACAATTCTCAAAGTAATGGCTAAAATATCTGTAGGATTCACAGCTTGTTGAAAAAATACAGGTAACTTTATGGCCCACTAGTGGGCGGTAGGGACCAGATTGACTACCACTAGTCTACACTTAAGTCTCCTATAACGCGATTAATTCGCACTGCGCTATATGGAAACCGTATTATAAGAAACTCAGAATTAATTCAAATCAGGAAATGCGTTCTATGGAAACCATGTTATCAGAAACATAGAAATAAGATAAATCAGATAAATTTATACCGCGTTATATGAAAACTACTGCTGCGTTATATGGAAACCGCGTAATAAGAAACTCAGAATTGATACAAATTATATAAATTCGTACTACGTTATATAGAATCTCGTAAATAAATAAATTGTAATTATAATTAATAAACGAGATTGACGCTACTTTGAAAGCGTTCAAGCATGACCGACCATGACGATGCGTGTTAGAACAAGTGAGATCAAGTTAGTACCAGTTTGAAAAAAGTTAGAACTTGTATTACGGCAAATAAAAATTTTACGTAGATGTTCTCTAATGTTATACGATTCCAATAACGTAAATTAAGCATAACGTAATTCATTTATGGAAATCGCGTTATAAAAACATCGCACTTTAGGAGACTTCACTGAATTAGGTTTATTTATTTATTTATTTTTATCGGTGTTAAATTATAAATATAAATTTAACACCGGTTACTTTAAATTACTATCTAAACTAAGGTACCTGTAGACTTACATTTTAAAAAAAATTCTTTCTCACCTCTTGTTTCTTCTGTAATGCATTCTGTATCTTCGGTGGGTTGCTGGGTTAGCCAGGAAGACATACAAAATGAACCGTCTTTTGCTTCAGCATATTTCCTCCTTTTTTCCTGCCTTTTTGCGGATCCACTTTTATAAGTCCTTTTCATAGTTTTTTGTATGCAAATACAGATTTGTATTGCAACTGTTAACTAGGAATACGTGATTTTCGTATTTACGAAACAGATGTGAATAAATGCGAAATTTGCCGATATGAGCGAATAAATGCGAAAATAATTTTTTTACTACTTTTCGGCGAAAACTAGCTAATAAACGGCTATTTAAGCAAAATCAGTTAATAATAGTAATAATTTATTGAGATAATTGCTTAACTAAGACCATACACGGTCTTTCACTGAGAGATCTAACTCTCCTTCGGTTTTTGCTCAAAATTTCACCCGGACAGTTTGCTCGTACCGGAATCGAACCTAAAAATATAACAGTAAAAATCAACCGATCAGATTGCTTTCTCGAGAGTCTGTTCTCTTTCGTCATGAACTCTCTCTCCACTCAGGGTCATCTTCCTTTGTCCTTCCACACACCGATTCTGGGGGGCTCAAATTGTCGCAAGCCAACCCCCTCTCTCGTTTTCCCCATGCTTGGACACTCTGTGGTGCAGGTGGCCAAGTAGAAGAGGTTCAAAGGAATCCCCTTATCTTACCCCGCATTTACACAGCCGCGAATCAGCTACCCCTCGTCCATTCGCGAAACATCAGGCACGCTCCAGGAGCGTGACTAATCGACCCGAATGACTGTTCTCACATTCCCGCCTCTCGCAACTTCCCGACGCCATTCACCCCTTTGACCTTTGACCCCCTACCCGTCGCCATAGACTCGGGCCAGATAAACCGCTCTCCGACGTGGGGGAGACGTGGAACTCGTCCTTTTGACTCGGGCTTCAAAAACCGCTCCCGAAGCGATCGTCACGATTGGGGAGGAGAATAGCGGGGTTATCTGCAAGGGTTCCGTTTACACACCCGTTTTTCACTCTTCCCCGCTATTCGACCCTCCTCGTTCACGACTGTGTAAATGCGGAGTGAGAAGAGTGGGTGGTTATTGCTTCACACACATCTAAAAACAAACGGGGAGGGGAGATGCTGTCCCACGTTGGTGAATCGTTTGGGGCCTGTGCACAATGAGACTACTGACTGCTGGCTCGCTCCACTGGCTCATGAATCGCGCTCGTCTCTCCGTGACCTTTGGTATTGTAGATTTTCGGATTTCGAAGGTCACGGCCTCCCCCGCGCTGCTTATCCAGCGGCCCAACCGAACGACAGCGAGTGGAGGGGAAAGTGTCGCTGGTGGGGGTACCTTGGAGGGAAGGCAAAGTGCTTCGGACAGAGGCAGGTGGACTGTCCGAATTACCAACCGCAGGGGTACGGATTTTAACTACAAGTATGGATTTTACTCAGAGCACTTGCCTAAAGTTATAGGTCCATAAACACCAACTAAGTATGTAAAAACAGAAATGAGAAAACCAGTCATCACGAAGTTTCAATCACACGTGGTATTTTGTGGAAGAGCCACACTGAAGGGGCCAAAGAGCCACATGTGGCTCGCGAGCCACGGTTTGCCGACCACTGTTCTAAATCCTTCAGCTATCGCAAAGAAGGGGACAACCACAGAAAGAATTCTGTTGTCGCTAATGCCCCCTGGATGGAGGTTCCATTCACCAGGTCTTAATAGGCTATTGGGCTGAAAGGCGCGGCTCCTGTTTTGAATTAGCACCACAAGGGTCCGACTTGGCTAAATGACCGGTCCCGTCATTTTGAGCCGAGTCAAGTGACGAGACCTGATCACTTGACCCCGCACCACCAGAAGTAAATTTGAGAAGTTGGAGGACATTGCAGACGCGACCTATTTTACGTGCCCCAGCCACCATTAGTGAACACGGCGGTGGATTTGCAGCGACGAGCATCGAACCAGGGACGTTCAGACCCCTGGCCCGTTGCTCTTGCCAACTGGGCCACCGCTTGGCTTTAAAAATTCACCAAAAATTAGAAAATGGAGGTAAAGATTCGAAAAAGATTTCATTTTAAAGGAAGTTTTATGATCTTTCTCGTGATATAAATTTTATAACCCTCAGATTATTATTTTAAATGCAAAATTAAAAAAAGTTAGAAAATCAGCTTAAAATTTTAATTTTAAAAAATCTAAGAAGAATTTTTCAAAAATCTTTCTTAGTGCACCCCTACACCATAAGAAGAATCGCCATGCATAATTTCAGCCCTTTAGGTTATGCTGTTTGGTCTGTGCGTTGTATGTCAGTCAGTGAGTCAGTTACGGAACTGTTTTATATATATAGATTAATAATTAATGATTAATGTTAAAACAAGTTTTTACCCTTATGTGAATATGAAAATATTTTATATTGTAACTTTTTAAGTCAAATAGTAAATAAATAAGGACTTAATTTTTTGTTGTTATTTTTCTATATAATGCCCCAAAATTGTTAAAACTATACCTAACTATAATAATTTCATAAAAGTCGCATTTATAGGTACTTCAACTTATGCGGCCTCCTTTATTTCTACCTAATTTACATGTGACCTCTAATGGTAAAAAGGTTCCCCACCTCTGGCATATACTGTACCCAAATCTTTATTTAAATATCCTATCGAGGAGATACAAAGGGGAATATAAATAACGGGTCTGGAAAAATCATGTAATGTCTAATTATAAACACAAAACACATTTATTCATGTCGTTGCAAATTTTTACGCCTACTTAATTTCTTTTTTAGTTTATATGATTATTAAAATTTATCAGTTTCAAAATATATACTACAGCATTAATTAGCATCAAGGAGATGCTGTTTTCTCTATGTTAGATTGGCGTGCCTGCCTTTTAAAGGTTCGGCAAGCAATACAGCAATGCTTTGGCGACCTTTAACAGAATAGGAAAAAAAAATAATTACAGTAAAATTTCGAGTATAATACGCCCTTTTTTTTCACATTTTAATCCGTAAAAATGAGGGTGCGTATTATACTAGCATACAAAAAACACGTAGTTTTAAACATTGGATAAACGGACGTACAGCAGCTGTAAGACATCGTCGCAACACGGGTGCGCGCGCATCTGCATTCCGTGATTCATCCACCCGTTTACTAAGCAGGTATTCCTTTTAAAACAAACGGAACTCACAGTTCGTGAGTGAGAATGATGATGGTGATATATATTACGACGGCAACAATAATTATGACATGGGCGCAACAACAATAGATGAGCTGTATTCTAGTGAAAGTGATTAAGACAGTAATTTGACAATATTGTTTATTTTGAATTAACCTTTAGCTTACGGGTTCCATTTTCTGGTTCCCTCTTTAGAACGGGAAATTTCATACCTCCTTTGCAAGAATGGTCATTAAGGGTGTTATATATATGTGTGTGTGTGTGTGTATCTATATATATATATATACATATGTAAATGTGTATATATATATATATATATATACATATGTAAATGTGTATATATATATATATATATAAATATATATATATATATATATATATATATATATATATATATATATATATATATATATATATATATATTTATATATATATATATATATATATATATATATATATTTATATACATAAATATATATATATATATATATATATATATATATATATATATATATATATATATATATATATATATATATATATATATATATATTCATTCTTGGCTCCGTATTCTTGGGATACATGCTGTACCACCCCGTAAGGAAAAGGTTAACAATTTAAGTTTTTTTTTACCGAATTTTTATTACAAATTTTGTATATGTTAATAAATATTTGTGCAATTATTAAATAAAATATCGAGAAGTTATAGGTGAATATATTATAGTCGGTATTATAGTCGAATTTAAAATTTTCCCGAAAATTTCGCGCAAAATCAAGCATGCGTATTATACTCGGGTACGTATTATAGTCGAGATTTTACGGTACTTAAATTTTATAACATCATTTTATAACCACATTCAATTCAATAAGTGCAATATTATTAGAAGTTAAAATTAGGGATTTCTTTAACGATCTGTTACACTATGTACAACACTAAGTAAAATTCTTACAAGTCTATGTAAATCTAGGACACAAACATATTGTTTAGAGAAATCAAATGAGAGTGTGAATATGGTAATTTATTCTGTTAATGTTATAAAAATATGCCTTTTCTGCTTTAAAATAACATTCTACCAACGCAAAGCAACCTAAAAATGTCAATGCTCTTGCACGTAATTAAAACTTTATTTTTTGTGAGCAAAAATAAAACTATTCATGCATACATAAACGCATCCACGCTTGTCCTACAAATATTATCTCATTAATATTTATTAATCAGCATTAATAATTATGTGCAGCAAAATTTCGCACACTTGAAAATTAATTTACTACGTATATTACAAAAAAAGTATTAATACTTTACAGCTATCTGATTTAATTTGTTGATTAGTAAAACGTTTACTTTACAGCAGTGTTGTGTTGTTAAGGCAAATTATTAGAGATTCGTTGCTACAAAAAAAAAATGAAAACTATCATCAACACTTTATATTCTAAAGAAACTAAAGTGAGACAATTTCCTTCTCAATGTAATTATAAGCCTGAGAGAAATCTATTTTCATGAGAGTTTTTTTAAATTTATATATATATATATATATATACAGTGGAATCTCGATCTATCGTTTTTCAAGGGACCGATTGAAATGAACGATAAATGCGGGAAAACGATAGATGCGGAAACATAACAAAGCAATATGATCGTTGGGACAAGATAAAATGAACGACACATACGGAAAAACGATGTATCGAGATTCCACTATATATATATATATATATATATATATATATATATATATATATATTATAAAAAATATATTAGTAAAACGTGTACTTTACAGCAGTGTTGTGTTATTAAGGCAAGTCGTTAGGCATTCTTTAGTACAAATATTTTAAAAAATAAAAATAAAAACTATGATCAACACTCTTTGTTAACTAAAGTGAGACAATTTTCTTTTCAATATAATTATAAGCCTAAGACAAATCTACTCTCTGGAGAGTTTCTAATACACACACACACACAAACATATATATACATATTAAAATAAATTATAAAAAATATATTAATAAAACATGTACTTTAAAGCAGTGTTGTGTTGTTAAGGCAAGTTATTAGACATTCGTTACTACAAATATTAAAAAAAAATAAATATAAACACTGTGATCAACACTTTATGTTCTAAAGAAACTGAAGTGAGGCAATTTCCTTCTCAATGTAATTATAAGCCTAAGACATATCTACTTTTTTGAGAGTTTTAATATATATATAAAATATATATTAAAATAAATTATACCAAATATATTAGTAAAACGTGTACTTTACATCAGTATTGTGTTGTTAAGGAAAGTCATTAGACATTCTATTCTACAAATATTTTTAAAATGAAAATGAAAACTATGATCAACACTCAATGTTGTAAAGAAACTAAAGTGAGACAATTTCCTTCTAAATTAATTATAAGCCATAGACAAATCTACTTTTTTGAGAGTTTTTAATATATATATTATTTTTTTTCTAATGTGGTGGCACTTCTCCTGAGAAAATTGCACAATTTTACTGGTAATATTGATGACTACTTCTTACCTGGGAACACTATACAAGAGTGTTCCCATTACCCCCTGGTTCAATTTTAATTTTGACCGAGCACTCCCCAGGGGTGACATCTGGATGGCTCGTACCTTCAACCCTCCCTCTCTGACTACATGGAAGGACTTTCCGGACTACGAAATATTACGCTTATATCAGGCTGAGACACGAAGGCATTTAATAGCGTTCGCCAGGGTTCGGACTGAGCATCCTCCGTTCGAAGCCCAACACCCTGCCACTAGGTTGCCTTTTGCCTTATAATAAATATATTAGAGTAAAAGGCTTCGGAGCTACGTGTAAGTAGAAATGTTAAATATCCCGAGGAAATGTCTGGAGTTTTCTGTCTGTAAAATTCTTTTCATTAAAAATTCAATTGAAACTTTTTTAATTACTTATAAATATCCTAAAAATAACATTAAAAATTACTGAAAAGGAAAACAAAATATAATAATCAAACGAAAGAAGACAAAATTAATGTGACACTTCAGAGTTGCAAGTTGATATAAAATTTATTATTTTTTTGCTACTACTTTTAAGTATATTTAATATTTTATACAAATTTACTTCTTAAAGTACAGGGTGTCCATAATGAAAGTCCCACTTTCAAAAGGCTTCAAAAAAAGAACCACTGGTCAGAATGACTTCAAATTTGAACTGAATATACTTGAAGAAGGGGGAAACGATTTGGCAGAATAAAGAAAAAGTTTCCAAAATGTTACAGCGCCATCTATTGATACATTTTGGAACTTTTTTTTTATTATACCAAATCGTTTCCCCCTTCTTCCAGTATATTCAGTTCAAATTTGAAGTCATTCTGACCAGTGGCAGCCTTTTGAAAGTGGAACTTTAATTATGGACACCCTGTAAATGTATAATTGATCAATCCCTTAAGAAGAAAGCATAAAATTATGCTTTTTTTATTCTGTTTGATGGTAATTCGTGAAGATAAAGTTTCTAATGATAAAGTTCATCACCATGACTCCAAAAAAAAAAAAAAAGGATTGCTTCACGAAATAAATGAAAACAGAAAGCACAAAATATTTCTGACCGTATTTTACTTTGACAAAACAGCAGTGTTGTAAATTTTTCTTTATCTACTTCATAAATTTATTTGAGTCTTATTTGTGCTATTACATTAGAGAGTTCTTTTTTTTTGTCTTTTCAAAAATATATTTCGCCTTTTATGTTTGGGTTTTATGTTTCGCCATTTATGTTTGTTATCGCTTATAAATATTTTAAAAATATTTATAAGCAATAACAAATTAAACCAAAATAAATAATACTGATAATAAGTTCAGTCCCTCCGTATATAACTAATATATCAAGAAAGTTAATTTAGTATTCTCTCATATGGATTTTAATATTATAGGTTCAACATTTAATTCGAAAATAGTCCGTATAGAGGTTTCCATTTGAACTAAGGTCTACATTATTTCTTTTGAGTTGCAAAAGTGTTTTAACGTAGGATTACATTCCTCCATAACGGTCCTCCGGAAAGCAAAATTTCAGACACTAAAACCGTCCGTCCGTACATTGCGAGTTATAATTTTGGCAGCGCGCGAAACCTAGTCTGTATCGCTTTGAAAACCAGTAAAAAGTTAAACAGAAAAGTACCAAAATGCGTCAAAATTTTGACATACATATATGTATATATATACATACGTACATATATATATATATATATGTGATAATATTACTAACTACCTATAATCGCCCATTCTGTCTTCATCTCTGTCCTGGTAACCCGTCCTTCTTGTCTTGGCGTAAACGCTTCGCCTTCCCACATACTAACTTCCTCCGCCAATTCTGGCAACCTCTCTGACCTAATTCTATTTTGGCGCGCTTTGCGGGAGACGCTGGACTGGCTCGAAGCGAGTAAGATGTGTTGCTTTACTGTTTAATAAATTAGTTTGTTCCTGAAGCTGATTTTATTATTTTCCGGCCACGATGTAAGCTACATTTTCATGAGATGTCCATCCGGGCATTTCATATATATAGAAAAATACATACAATTATACACAACACATACATGTATATACACATACAAAAGAGGTATGCAACGATAAGTAATCATACGTTAATAACCCGCGGTTGTTTCGTTAGAAGAGACTACCTGAAATTTTTTTTTTTGTTAGCTCAACGTCAGTAACAACTTAAAAATTGAATTATAATTCTGTCATGAACCCTTTTCTTCAATATTTCAAATGTAGAACCCTTTTAATACAATTTTAATTTGGAAAATCTTTCATTAAAGATTTTAGGTGGAGTAAGCAATTCTTATTGATTCATTTATTCAGTTCTATCCTCGTTTCAATATTAATACTGTTCTGTTTCCTATATGAGGCACAACATTGTGCTATAATCAAATTAGAATAATATAGAGAAGTAATATAGAGAAGAATAATATACAGAAACTGAAAATGTGGGTTATTCAATGAAACGTACAGATGAATTGTTCTTAAGGCGGCTATGTACTAAGAAAAAAATCGTATTTCCCTTTTCCTCTTCTTGCAGATTCTTGTGGTGGGAGGAGTCCAGTTGAGAGTTAGAGAAGTCCAGCCCCCCCCTTAGGATTGACATTTTGAGGGATTTTAACGGCTCTCTCTCTATAGGGGGGTTAAGCGCTGCCCTAAATTGTTTATTTAAAATATATTTTTGCCACCTATTTACAGGTACAAAAATGCTGATAATCCAATAAAATTGGTATTGTCAGATAGCCTGAACTTTTCTGCAAAGCGCTACCGGATTCATTTTATAAATTTCGTTCACCGAACGAATTTATGAGCGTTTAAAACACACTATACCAGATTTTTCCCCCGAATAATTTTAATTTTAAAATATTAATTGCATTTAAAAAAAAACGAAAAAGGTACACAAATCTAAAATTTCTTTCTCTATGACGGAGTACAATTTTTTAAAAAAAATCTTTGATTCCAATTCGGCAATCCGTGGACAAATTTTCTCCATAGGTTAACATTGAGGAGAGCGAATCCAATGGGGTTAGTACATAGCAGCCTTAATGATATAACCTACAAGGGCCTTACAGAAGGACGCATCTTCCCAAGCTTATAGAGGATTTTCTGTCCTTCTGACAGGACGGGCTGTACTACCACGAGAAAGGGCACAAAATTTTAAGCTGGCGCCAATAAAAGTCCAAAATATTTTAATTCCAACATTTTTTACGAAACTTTGGAAATTTGCTACCTAAAATAAAGCTCGTTTCGCTTGTCCAACAATACACTTTAAGTCTACCAGCACACGCTTTCTCGACAACTTCCCTTCCCCGTCCAAGTTTTGAAGTGCGAAATTTGAACTCAGCAGGAAACAAGTAATATAAAAATAAAATTTTTTAAAAGTCAATTCCTACTTAGGTCAACAAAGAAAAATTTGAGCGTGAACTAATAGTAGGAATTGAAAAAAAGGATTGGCTGCCAGAACCTTGCCTACTGTGCGAGATTAGGAGGCGGGGGGGGGAAGAGAGAGAAAAAGTTCGTCAGGTTAGGGATTCGATCCCGCAACCTACAGGACGGGAGGAGCCCGCGCAACCGCAGTGCAACCGATTACAGAGTAAGAAGAGGGAAATTAATATTCAGGAGCAAGAGACTCTCTAGGTCTAAAACTGAAATCGATTAATTAAATTTAATTAATGAATTAATATTTGAAAAAACTGTATTAACATCAAGTGTCATCCACTACAAGTTAAAAAAAATGTATTTGAACTCGAGTGGATGAATAAAAAGTATTTTATTAACGATTGAAAATTTGAACAAGATATATATAGGGAGAGTGTGAACTAATAGTAGGAATTGAAAAATAGGCACATTGAAAAAAAAAGGCGGGAAAATATGGCAACTCTGAATTTTGGCGCGAAAAAACAGCTGTTTTCTATGTGTTGATTTTTCTCATTTCGAGACAACCGATAGTACAAGAAGGACGTATTTTTGTTTCAGCCGCATATTTTGATAGCCCAAACATCAACAATGCTTGTAACAGAAGTGAATTCGGGAATAATTTCTTGAACGCGAAGTGTTATGGTGTTGTGATTTCTACTAAAAATTAATATGCTCGAGTCACCTTTGTTCCTCATATATAAAGTACTAGCTGAAAACCCGTACAGTTTGAGGATCATATCTTTTACTGTACTTTAATATTTTTTTAGATAATGTCCAATCGTCTGCCGCATTAGCAAGGAGAAAAAAAAATTTTTTTTGTCTGTTTGGTTGTTATGCACGTGACGATAAATTTATTTAAAGTACCATAAAAAGAAATCACGTGATCGGCATTTAATAAACTAAATTCTAAAAATTAATCTTTAAAAATTCACCAAAATTCAGAAAATGGAGGTAAAGATCCGAAGAAATAAACATCGTGTCATATTAAATATAAACTCATTTAGTATTAGGTCTACGATTATAAAATTTTAGGCTATGAAAAAAAAAATACGCCAGGCTTTTTTTTTGTAGGGGGGCAATTGCCCCCCCCCCCAAGAGCCGCCATTGGTACAAAATGACACCCAAACACTCTTCAGGTGAACATGATGACTGAAACTACTTTCTTGAATGACGAGCATTGATTAGATCTCACATTATCAAAGATTGATGTTTGAAAATATTTTCAAGTGTGAATCGCCTCCGAGTGAAGTGATCCCACTCAAGAAGCGGAGGAGGCAGTCACGATTTCAAAATTTCTGTAGCATGATCTAAAGGTACTTACTCTTTGACATTTGCTCAGTACTCAAAAACTTTACAGCTTTAGAGATTACAGCCCAGTCGTCTATCACAGCTGACATCAGCCCGTATGCGATAAGATTCAAAGTTTGAGTAGACAATGGGTAATGTTCAGAAAAGAGAACTCAGAGATATGCTACTTAAATGAACACACACAAAAAAAAAGGCATCACGGACGAGATTATAAAATTTTTAACCCCGCTTATTATTTCATTTATATTATTAAAACTAGCTGAAAACCCGCACTTCGCTACGGAGTACATTCAAAATAAATACAACCGTCAATGTATGCAATTAACCTCGAATTAGCGGTCAATGTATGCAATGCCCCCCAAAAACAAGAAAATATATTTATAAACAAATCGTAACAGATATTTTTATAGACAAAATAATGTAGAAGAAAATATTCAAATTAAATGTAATAGAACTTACTAAAGAATATGGTACAGTTAATATAGTACAGTTTGAGGAACATTTCTTTTACTATATTTTAATATTTTTATAGACACATAATATTTTTAAGGGATATTTTTATAGACAAAATAATGTCCAATCTTCTGCCGCATTAGCAAGAAAAATTCTTTTTTGTCTATTTCGTTGTTATGCACGTGACGATAAATTAATTTAAAGTATCACGAAAAAAAAAAGAAACCACGTGATCAGCGTTTAATAAATTAAATTCTAAAAATTTATCTTTAAAAATTCCCCAAAAATCAGAAATTGGAAGTAAAGATTCGAAAAAGATTTCATTTTAAAGGACTTTTTAGGATCTTTCTTGTGATATAAATTTTATAACCCTCCAATTATTATTTTGAATGAAAACTTTAAAGAATGTTTCAAAAACAGCTTAAAAATTTAATTTTAAAAAATCTAAGAAGAAATTTTAAAAAAGCTCTCTTAGTGCACGCCTACACGATAAGAAGAATCGCCATGCAAAATTTCAGCCCTTTAGGTCCAGCGGTTTGGTCTGTGCGTTGTATGTCGATCAGTCTGTCAGTCAGTTACGGAACTGTTTTATACATATAGATAATTGAACTAAAGCTGTTTAAATGTTTTCAAAACATTTGCAAGTAACATTTATCTCAGTATATCTATAGATCTGAAAGGGAGAGATTTATGAAAATTCGACAGTAATTGTCTATTTAGCTTGCGAAAATATTTTTTTTGAAGAAAAAAATAATACCCTGTATTTAAACCTCGTTTGAGTGTATAAGTTGAAAAGTGTCTGCAAAATGCTTCGTATCTGAAATTCCTTGGGCAACTTTGAAAAAGTAAGATGCCTAGTCATTTTTATTTTCGTCTGAATCAATATGCGAAAGAAATTCCGTCTGTGGTACGGATTAGCTTGCATAATGCTAAAAACCTAAGAAAAAAAATTTATCTATATATATAAAACAGTTCCGTAACTGACTCATTCATTCACTGACTGACTGAGTGACTGACATACAACGAACAGACCAAACCGTTGGACCTAAAGGGCTGAAATTTTGGCATGGCGATTCTTCTAATAGTGTAGGGGTGCACTAAGAAAGATTTTTCAAAAATTCTTCTTAGATTTTTTAAAATTAAATTTTTAAGCTGTTTTTTAAACTTTTTTCACGTTTGCATTTAAAATAATACATTGAGGGTTATAAAATTTATATCACGAGAAAGATCATAAAAATTCCTTCAAAATGAAATTTTTTTCGAATTTTTACCTCCATTTCCTGATTTTTGGAGAATTTTTAAAGATTAATTTTTAGAATTTCCTTTATTAAATGCTGATCACGTGATTTCTTTTTCTGGTACTTTCAATAAATTTATCGTCACGTGCGTAACAACTAAATAGACAAAACAAAAATTTTTTTTTCTCTTTCTAATGCAGCAGACGATTGGATATTATACAAAAAAATGCATATCCCTTACGATTTTTTTATAAATATATATATATATATATAGATAGATATATATTTTACATCAATTGTATACATTGATCATCGCATTTATTATAAATATATATATTTATTTTTTGGCATAAATTGCATACGTTGACCGTTGTATTTAATTTGAATGTACTCCGTAGCGAAGCGCGGGTTTTCAGCTAGTCTATATATACACACAGAACATGTAAGACTTGGAGATGGGTTTAAATACAAATATGAAGCCATTGACTCTATTGAAGCCATACAAATTGAAGCCATTGTAAAGGTTCATGTAAATCTGTGTACAAAAATGAAAGGAAAGGTTTCACAAAACTCTGTTAGATATTAATATAGAAAAAAATCATATCATCATTAAGTATAAATATGGCTATTAAAGAAGATTAGAAGCTTAAAAAGAAATTAAGTACATACATAAGAGTAGGCCATAAGGAAGATTAAAAAGCTATAGTATGCCTATAACTAATGTGTCTGGAAAATGTCTCAAATACATATCTTGCTTTAGTGAATACGTCCCAAAAGAGATTTATTTTTATAGTTTTTTTTTATATAGAGTGTCTCATAAAGTTTCAGATATATATATTGCTGAGATCGAGCATGTCATATAAGTTTAAAATTTACATTTATCTTATATCGAGGTGTCGTGTAAGTTTCAAATATATATTTTCGTTAGATCGAGAGTGTCATGCCAAGTTTTCCAATTTGTAATATATAGAGTTGTGTTATGAAAAAATTGTATTTCATTAATTGTATATATATATGTATATTATATATATATGTATATATGTATATTATATATATATATATATATATATATATATATATATATATATATATATATATATATTTATACATATATATATATATATGTATATGGTTATATATATATGTATATATATAGTATATATATATATATATATATATATATATATATATATATATATATATATATATATACACATATATATATATATATATGTGTGTGTGTGTGTGTATCAAAATTTTGATGCATTTTGTCACTTTTCTGTTTAACTGTCTACTGCTTGCCCAAGCGATACAGACTGGGTTTGACGCGTTATCAGAATTATAACTCGCGACGCAGGACATCTGAAATTTTGCTTTCCGGAGGACCGTTATGGAGGAACGTAATCCTACGTTAAAATGTTACTTATCTTCCACTATAGATTTCGTTCATAGATATTTTTTATCAATTCGAGGAAGTGTTATTAAAAGTTAAGTTGTTCTAAGAGCCTATTTTCAGATAACTCTTATTCAAATACTCTAGATTTTACTTTAAATTTTTACTACACCTTATAAACGAGAAAGATATGTGTGCTTTTTAAGTTTCAGTTTACTACGAGGAACATTCTCATGCAGCAAAAACTGTGAGCTATTTAGAGCCGATTAACACGTGCCAGGCAACTTGAATAAAGAATTTTAAGTTCCTAGGAAAGCGAGTGACTAGATGGGGAAACTTTATAAGGTGAATTTCTCACACGAAATTTGCCAAGCAGTTTCCACGCAGCGATAAAATTTTTCAAAAACACGAAAAATTCGTAATCCTGTGAAGAATAAAGTGGGGTAACAAGTAGCAAGATTTTATCTTCAAAATTCTTCCCCGGGAGAGAAAAGTAAAGTAGTTCGTGAAGACTTTTTTTTTTCCCTACTCTCATCAGTCATGAACAAAGTTAGCATAATCCTCCTTTACTGAGAGTCAAAAGTTAGGACAATATATTATCCCAAAATCACGTGACATACATTAATGAAGCATTCAAAAAGCACGACAGTCTCCGAGCAGAACAAACTTATCGCATTAAATGAAGCGAGAATAAAGATACAGGAGCGACATAGAGTTTCGAAATTAACATCCATTGAGTAGATGCATTTACGAATACTCAAATCACGTAACCTGACATTTCACAAAAGATTTTCGCTAAAATCCAGTGAAAGTTCTAATCCGATAACTCGTGAAATGACATGTGTATATAATTTGTGACATTCAGCGAAAGTGTCACATTGGTGCAACGGATTAGCACGTCTTTCTGGTCAGTTTTTTTTTTTTTAATATATTTTCATTTTCAAATGAAGCCAAATTGAACTAAAAGAGAAAAAAGTAACTGAAGTTTTTGAAACATATTGTATTATGATGAAAAAGTTAAAAACACTAAAATATGTTTTTTTAACAATGCGTATCTCGTGATATTTTTAATAGTAACTCTTTTATACAGGTTCAGACGTGTTTATAACAAATAAAACCTCTGTTTATACAAAGAAACAAAACCACTCCCATCGATTATCTACAAGGTGTTTCAAACAGAATCACCCGATTTAAAAAAATCATAACTATTCATCTTTTAATCCGTTTTGATCGAATAATATATAGTCAGAAAAAGGGAAATCTTGAGTTCCACGCAGTTGCCGACTTCTCACACAACAAGCCGAGAAAACTCAAGAAAATTGCTGACAAAAGACTTTCATGCGATATGCCTACAACAATATTTAAAATATCTGGAATTAAGTAATGAGTATTATGTGAAAAGAGAGGTACTTATTGAGGTCTTCTCACACAACAAGCCGACAAAACTCAAGAAGATTGCTGAAAAGCGACTTTCATGTGATATGCCTACAACAATATTTAAAATATCTCGAATAAGTGATGAGTATTATGTGAAAAGAGAGGTACTTATTGTGGTCTTCTCACACAACAATCCGACAAAACTCAAGAAGATTGCTGAAAAGAGACTTTCATGAGATATGCCTACAACAATATTTAAAATATCTCGAATAAGTGATGAGTATTATGTGAAAAGAGAGGTACTTATTGTGGTCTTCTCACAGAACAAGCCGACAAAATTCAAAAAGACTGCTGAAAAGAGCAACAATATTTAAAATATCTCGAATTAAGTGATGAGTATTATGTGAAAAGAGAGGTACTTATTGTGGTATTCTAGAAAATAATATTCATTAAAACAGTTTTTGAAGGAATATTAGCCCAGTACTATCTATATAATTCTCGGGATATCTTTAACGGCTTTCTTCTTCTAGAATGGCGTAGGGGACGTGAGTCAATTTTAATTGACATCTAGGCACCACATGCTCTTCTATCCATTGAACTCAAACAATTGAGCAAAAAGAGCTCTCATCATGTAATAGTTGATTATCAAATAAACATACTTAACACTGCAGCCTTTGTCAAAGAGCTACTTTCAAATCCTAGATGAAAGATCTGAGAAGAAATGGAAATACAGAACGTGAGTAGAGTAAAGCTACCAACCCCGTCTTAATGAAAGGTTATAAACCGATGGAAAGAGATATATCTAAACTACCGGCAGTTCTAGAGTTAAATTAGAGAAGGAAACGAAAGTCTTCCGTCGAGATTGTTTTATTGAAAAGAAAGAAGCATAAATAGTTCGAGAATTTACCATTTTCAGAGGAAAAGAATTCTCGTCTGCACTTTTTAACCCCTCCCCCAAAATAAATAAATAAATAAAAATAAAAATTACAAGTTTTATACGACGTGACGGAATTGGTTAATAGCTGAAAAAGAATTTATACGTTTTCAAAAATGAACAGCATGTTATAAAAATATAGCATATAATTAAACAAGTACAAATGCAACGTTTTATCTGACATTTTGTGAGAAAATAAACAAATCTCGACTGCGGTAGTAGTTTTGTGGTTTTTCTTACTATCATAATTATCTGGCAGCAAGTTTTATTATTATTAAGAATATTTTTTTTTACTATACAGTGTCAAAATATAGTTTTTTATAAATCTGAATGCTCATGCAAGTATTATTGATAAAATATGAATACTTTCATAAAAGTGCAGATATATATATATATATATATATATATATATATATATATATATATATATATATATATATATATAATGCTATATATATAATGTATCGTGAATGCTTTGACGCGTTTATGGTCTTAACAAACTATAAATATTCTCATTCACACACTGTTCAATATTTGTATTGGTTAAAAGGGGTTGATATTGCAGGAATTAGTCAAAGAAACTCTCTTCTAAAGGTTCGAAACAAATTTAGGTAGTTACACAAACTTTTTTCCCTACATTTAAAAAAAAAGAAACACAATTTAATGTGTGAATACACAATTATAAATTATCCAGAGAAGTTAATGTTAAGAGCAGTTGCAAAAAAAAAATGTGTACTCAAAATATACGAATGACATTATTTTAAGTTAAACGCAGTTCTGAATTATGGTTCACATATAATGAAATAATACATGTACTATTGTAAAATTAATTTGGAAGGGAAATTGCTGACCTTATCGGCATTCGTCCCTTAAAAGTACAACAGTAATTAATTTATGCATATATGAGTCTAGAATGATTATATGAAGAGTAAAAGAAATGTAAATAATGTTTCATTATTTACAATTCTCTTTTTTCCCTACAGGATATCTAAAATTGAATATAGATTTCCACTTACCACATTCTTTCGCTAGTTAATTTCGACTTATTTACACTTAAAACGGAAAGTGTTTTAGCTTAATCAGACATTCTTTCAACTGCATTATTTTAGGAAAAGCTTCCATAGCAAATTTACTACCCGTTAAATGGAATTGATAACTAAAAATATTTTAATAAAATTTATCTAAAGGACGGAGTCTGAGCTTTCAGTTTCGGCAATGCTATCTAGTTAGCGTAGTTTGATCGTTCAATACGCAGTGTAGTTCCTTCTGCGTGCAGTGAGCTGTCTCTCAACCAAATCACGAAATCAACTCAGAGAATATATTAGGTAAATTGACATTGCTTGTACCTACGTGATTTCGCTATTATATTAGCATATAGATGTTGAAATCAGTTTAGTACAGCAGTAAAAAGTTTGAGATCATAGACAAACAGGATTAATGAAGTAGATTTCACTAATATTTCCAACAATGACCAACTATAATTTGTATGTTTAATGTCATATACCTGAAGCAAGGGAAAATAAAAATTATATCCCGAATAATGTACCTAATTTAATATATATATATATATATATATGTATTGAGAGAGAGAGATAGAGAGTATCTTAGTGTTTTAATAGCAAAAACAGTAACAATATAAATATAGATAAAATAGTCTATAATAAACTGAAAATTTGAGGAAGATGTGGAAATTCTACAAATAAACTGATGAAAACTGAATAAAAGGAAAAACATCCCATTTAGACATAGCTTTATTTGAAATTAGGGTTGTAGCTGGGGAAAAATTTGTTTCCTAATTCTTTATATAGTAGCGGAATAATTAAATTATTCCTTTCAGTTATATTACGGTTAAATTTAAGACACATTATATTTTACATAGATTTTGTGAAGTTTCCAATAGGTTGTTTACTCTCGTTGAGATTACCTAATTGTTTACTCTCGTTGATGTACCTAATTTAATATATATATATATATATATATATATATATATATATATATATATATATATATATATATATATATATATATATATATATATATATATATATATATATATATATGTATATATATGTATATTTATACATATATATATACATATATATATACATATATATATATATATATGTATATTTATACATATATATATATATATATATATATATATATATATATATATATACATATATATATATATATATATATATATGTATAAATATACATATATATATATATATATATATATATATATATATATATATGTATATTTATATATATATATACATATATATATGTATATTTATATATATATATATATATATATATATATATATATATATATATATATATATATATATATATATATATATATATATATATATATATATATAAAAGGCAGAATTGAAAGGGAAAATCCAGAATAAGACATATTACACTATGTAGCGTGAAACAAAAACATGAAAAGTAAAGAATTTAAAAGGTTTTAGATAGCATCTCTTCATCAGCGGTGTCGATACTGTCTAAAAACCAATGGATTGTTTCTGATAAGTATGATCTAACCAATAAACATACTTAGACACCGAACAATCCATAAGAATCAGAAGAAATTAATAAAAAGTTGCTATCCAAACAAAGAACACCAAGCCTGGCGCTAGACAATGTGGAAGTTAAATTAAATCGCAAGGAGACTGACGTCACAAACCTTGTAATCACGGAGTTATTGGAAACAAACAAACACACACACACACAAACACATATATATATATATATATATATATATATATATATACATATTTATGATTTCATTAACTGTTTGATTCTAATATATGAGACTTATTCCTAAAAAAATCTAGATTTCACATAAATCCTTCTGCTTTTTTGCTGATCGGATATGTTTGAGTTTATTAATCTGTCCTAAATTTTCGGATATCAGATATTTCCCATTTAAATAGCTAAGAATTTCAATCTTTCATTTATTTACTTAAATAATATTTGATATTTGGTTGGAGCAGATTATATAATACGCATAGTGTTTGAACGGCAACGCTACTTTCAACAGAGTGAAATGATTAATACTTTTAAAGCACATTATAATCATAAAATATTTACGTTCATAGTTAACTTATATTCATTCCAATGAAGTACAAATACCCGGAAGAGATGGTACTAAATCGAACACTTACTTCTTGAAGGAATTGCGGCATTTGCAGTTCTCCCTATCGGGTCCGTTTTCCACGTGTTGACCACTGGTGGTTACAGAACAGAACAGTTTCGGCTGACTGAGAACTTTTCTCCCCTGTTTTGGAATGGCGAAGTGATAGGCACGTGACGGAAACGAAGTTCTATAGATAACGATGCCTTGGAGTCTGAACCGTAATCTTTGTGACGTCACACCCGTTAAGTGACGCTTAATTTGACTGACTTCTTTTATCTCCCCGATGTTATCTTTGCCGCAACCAGAATAGAGAAACAACATTTGTATGTATCATCCAAGAATGTGTCCTGCGAGGAATTTTTTTTTTTTTTAAATTGTAAAGTTTATATTCCACGAGGTGTTCATTTGGGAAAAAAAGTAATTTCTGTATTTTTATTTATCTATATATATAAAACAGTTCCGTAACTGACTCATTCATTCACTGACTGACATACAACGCACAGACCAAACCGCTGGACCTAAAGGGCTGAAATTTTGCATGGCGATTCTTCTAATAGTGTAGGGGTGCACTAAGAAAGATTTTTCAAAAATTCTTCTTAGATGTTTTTAAATTAAATTTTTAAGCTGTTTTTTAAACTTTTTTTACGTTTGCATTTAAAATAATACATTGAGGGTTATAAAATTTATATCACGAGAAAGATCATAAAAATTCCTTCAAAATGAAATTTTTTTCGAATTTTTACCTCCATTTCCTGATTTTTGGAGAATTTTTAAAGATTAATTTTTAGAATTTAATTTATTAAATGCTGATCACGTGATTTCTTTTTCTGGTACTTTCAATAAATTTATCGTCACGTGCGTAACAAAAAAAAAAAACATTTTTTCTTTCTAATGCAGCAGACGATTGGATATTATCCAAAAAAAAAATAAATATTCCTTATGATCTTTTTATAAATATATATATATATAAATATTTTTTTACAACAATTGTATATATTGATCGTCTCATTTATTATAAATATATATATTTATTATTTTTGGCATTAATTGCACACATTTACAGTTGTATTTAATTTGAATGTACTCCGTAGCGAAGCGCGGGTTTTCAGCTAGTCTATACAGAGGCTGTTCACACATTTTTTAGACGATGTATATTGTATTCACAAAACTAAATTACATAAAATTCTTGTGTTTTAAATGTTCTATTTGACATCCCTTATTCTGAACTATCTTTCGACACCGCAATTTCCAGGATAATAATGCCTTTTGAAGTGTCAGAAGAGGTATTCTATCCCATTCCTCCTGAACAGCTTTCCAGAGTCCTGTAAGGGTTTTGGGACGACGTTTAGATAATGCAGATTTTAAAAGTGCGAAAGCACAAAAATCCATAGGTGATACATCGGGAGATTTAGTAGGGATATCAGTGAAGGGTATGGCCTTGATACCAGTTTTATGTTTCATTTCTTTAGGAAATTTACAGTGGATTTTGATGTGTGACTGTTAGTTTTGTCCTAATGGAGTCTCACAGATTGATGGCACTGTGGGTAAAGCGATGGTATTTCATTCAGAAAAATTGGCGATAAAATATGTTCCTGATAGTATTTGGAGTTAATCTTGACATTTTATTCCACTTTCTTTATTTTTAACTTGCCATTATAAGAAAAACCAGCAACAATCCCTTAGAAAAACTTTCTTTCGATTCTTTGAACCATGTACTTAAATTTTTTTCTCCCCTTTTATGATAATAAATGGCTCTTTTTTTGTTGCAATCATTTAAAAACACCCATGATTCATCTATTGTGACAATTGTTTTCCATTTTTCTTTGGATAAATGTTTCTCATATAGAATTCTGCAGCGTGTCCTGCGTTCAACGATATGATTTGGAAGAAGACGATGCACATTGTGTTTTTTCGCTTTCTTAAGATTTAAATCAACGTTTATCATTTTGTTTACAGTGGATACCTAGCATTTTAATGATTTTGCAACTGTCCTTTGACTAGGGGGATTTTCTTGTAACATTAAACAACGTACCTTTGCAATAATCGAAGATGTCCGTTTTTTCCTTGGATACTTGTTTGGAATTTTTGTCCCACTTGAGGCTCCAATTTGACGTTTTTTCCCTTTCTTGTTGACGATATTACCTATCAACGCTTTAGATATCACAAAACCATTAGTCTCACATCGTTTTTGGATAACGGAGTATGCATATTTCTCTTCGGAAAGAGCATAAATGTAGCCTTCGAACTACTGCTTTGTAAAAAACGCCATTTTGAATAAAAACAAAACTTCCAAGCCGCAGACTATAATTTTGACTTTTAAAAAGATAGTACATTTGCAATTATTTCTTTTGCAGCAAACGAATTTTTATTACCGCTTACCAAAATCGTCTAAAAAATGTGCGAACAGCCTCTGTATATATAAAACAGTTCCGTAACTAACTCACTGACTGACATATAACGCACAGACCAAACCGCTGGACCTAAAGGGCTGAAATTTTGCATGGCGATTCTTCTTATAGTGTAGGGGTGCACTAAGAGAGATTTTTGAAAAATTCTTCTTAGATGTTTTAAAATTAAATTTTTAAGCTGTTTTAGTAACTTTTTTTAAGTTTGCATTTAAAAAAATAATTTGAGGGTTATAAAATTTATATCACGAGAAAGATCATAAAAATTCC
>OU015492.1:216003283-216067822 GCA_907164885.2 Dolomedes plantarius | reverse complement strand
TATATATATATATATATATATATATATATATATATATATACACACACACACATATTTACGATTTCATTAACTGTTTGATTTTAATATATGAGACTTATTCATAAAAAAACTAGATTTCACATAAATCCTTCTGCTTTTTTTGCTGAACGGATATGTTTGAGTTTATTAATCTGTCCTAAATTTTCGGATACCAGATATTTCCCATTTAAATAGCTAAGAATTTCAATCTTTCATTTATTTACTTAAATAATATTTGATATTTGGTTGGAGCAGATTATATAATACGCATAGTGTTTGAACGGCAACGCTACTTTCAACAGAGTGAAATGATTAATACTTTTAAAGCACATTGCAATCATAAAATATTTACGTTTATAGTTAACTTAAATTCATTCCAATGAAGTACAAATACCCGGAAGAGATGGTACTAAATCGAACACTTACTTCTTGAAGGAATTGCGGCATTTGCAGTTCTCCCTATCGGGTCCGTTTTCCACGTGTTGACCACTGGTGGTTACAGAACAGAACAGTTTCGGCTGACTGAGAACTTTTCTCCCCTGTTTTGGAATGGCGAAGTGATAGGCACGAGATTCACGTGACGGAAACGAAGTTCTATAGATAACGATGCCTTGGAGTCTGAACCGTAATCTTTGTGACGTCACACCCGTTAAGTGACGCTTAATTTGACTGACTTCTTTTATCTCTCCGATGTTATCTTTGCCGCAACCAGAATAGAGAAACAACATTTGTATGTATCATCCAAGAATGTGTCCTGCGAGGAATTATTATTATTTTTTTAATTGTAAAGTTTATATTCCACGAGGTCTTCATTTGGGAAAAAAAGTAATTTCTGTATTTTTATTTATCTATATATATAAAACAGTTCCGTAACTGACTCACTGACTGACATACAAAGCACAGACCAAACCGCTGGACCTAAAGGGCTGAAATTTTGCATGGCGATTCTTCTTATAGTGTAGGGGTGCACTAAGAGATATTTTTGGAAAATTCTTCTTAGATTTTTAAAAATTAAATTTTTAAGCTGTTTTAGTAACTTTTTTTAAGTTTGCATTTAAAATAATAATTTGAGGGTTATAAAATTTATATCACGAGAAAGATCATAAAAATTCCTTTGAAATGAGATCTTTTTCGAATCTTTACCTTTATTTTCTGATTCTTGGTGAATTTTTAAAGATTCATTTTTAGAATTTAATTTAAATGCTGATCACGTGACTTCTTTTTCTGGTACTTTAAATAAATTTATCGTCACGTACATAACAACTAAATAGACAAAAAAATTTTTTTTCTTGCTAATGCGGCAGACGATTGGACATTATTTTGTCTATAAAAATATCCCTTACGATTTTTTTATAAGTATATATTTTTTTTCCTACATCAATTGTGTATATTGATCGCCGTATTTGTTATAAATATATATATATATTTTTTTTTTGGCATTAATTGCATACATTGACCGTTGTATTTAATTTGAATGTACTCCATAGCGAAGTGCGGGTTTTTAGCTAGTTACTCTATAAAGCTTTTAACTATTAGTGGAACTTGTCAAGCACTATCACCTTCAACCAAATTAGAGACTCTATCTGCTTTGATAAATTTATGGCTAGATGTATGAGGCGTTGAAAGGCAAAGTGGTGTAAGTCACATTTTCAACATTTTCATTTGAGGGCAAATATGTAATCTCATGTTAAATTTATAGTGGAATTGTAAATAGTTATTACTTGCAATATCGTAATAACTGTTATGAATTATAATTTGTTCAATTTATGGTGCATAGTTTTGTAGTTTTTGCAGTTAAACTCTTTGACTTACACCACTTGACTTACTGACTTACACCACTTTGCGTTTCACCGCCTCATATATAGAGAGAGCTGACGCATCGTAATTCCGTTTCTTTTGAACTGAAATATTAAAACTCTGATACAGTCGAACTCCTTTATAACGAACTTCAAGGGACCAAAGGTTTTGTTCGCTTTATCCGGTGGTTCGCTATATCCGAACCGTTAAGAAAAGTGATAGAGTTCACAAATATATAACTCATTAGTTGCAACGTGTATTCAATAATGATGCATTAAAATGATAAAAATCTGTTAAAAATTATCATTAATGAATGAAATCGACTAAAATCGATTACATTAAACTGAGACAATACTTATTAAATTATGTACAATAGGAAAATGGCGGGACCAACATTTTTGTTCGTTATATCCGTGAGTTCGTTACACACCGGATTCGCTATAACGTGGTTCGACTGTACTTAAGAAAAAGTGGATAAAAGAAAAGTACTATAAGATCTTTGACAAGGCAAAGATAATAAAAAAATACCATCATCTTTCCCTTAAGATCTGCAAAAAATTTGCTTTTATTCTTGAAAGAAAACCACGCTATTGTTCAAAGAAAAGAAAAGAAATAAGGAAGGGAAAAAAATGTCGAAAATGCCGGAGAGTACATAGTTTTCCTTTTAAAGAGTTTATATAAAATCCAGGTGACATATCTCGACATTATATTTTTAGTAAATCAACATAGTAATTTATTATTGCAAATTAATTAAATGAAGAGAATTCCAGAGAAATTAAAGTATTAGGATTAATTATTTTATAAACCACAATTAGTTTAATATTCTATGAGATTTATTAATTTTCCTTGTACCTTATAGCGACACGCTTTGTTGAACTTAAATGCTAGTTGTAATCTAGCTTTTTTCCCACATTGAGATAGACCATGCACAGTCAAGGTTTCTTTACGTCTTATACACATTTATACATGCATAAAACTATATTTGTAGTCAAAGAAAATCAAAGTACTTAGAAGAAAAAACAATGTAGGTGGTTCAACTCTCTCTCTCTCAATATATATATATATAGGGTAAGTATGCTTATTATAAGACCCCAGCTAAAAGGACGTATAAAGTGCCGCCACCTGGCGACTGGAGAGTAAAACAGTAGTCTATTGCATCATTCGTAATCGGTGAGTCAGTCGAGTGTTTGCAAGCGCACACAAAGGTGCAGTATCTTTTTTCCTGAATTTGTGCTCGTCGACTTTTTTGCATCGCCATTTCACTAGCTGTTTACACCTTCAAGGCCAGATTCTTATTAAAACTGTTAGTATTGGATAGGTAGTTACAAATGTGGAGTGTAAACACGCCTGTTTGATTTTAATCTAACGTCAATCCTAACCTAAAAAAATTCATTGGCGTGTTTAACAACATGGTCGTGCTCAATATGAGACCCCAAATTATGCCTAATATGAGATAGGTTCTCACATTAGGCATTTTAGTTTTCACTCTCCCAGCCTTGTTTTCTCTGAAGCTGCAGATGCAATGACGCCCAGGTGAAATCCACAACCATGTAGCAGTAGTGATAATGTGGAAGGTTTTGATCAAACCAGTTCTTAGTGACTCCTGAAGAAATAAATCCCTTGCCTACGTTACCTGAGAAAAACACCTCGAAACCAAGTAGGGCCCTGATAACACAAGGGGTGTTAAATTATCGGTGATAATAATTAGGTTAACTTTAAGATAATAAAAGTTAATTTACTTATTGCTTTTGATGGTAAATTAGAGCTGTTGGTGCAAAGATAGATTCTATCTATTTGGTTATTAATATTAACTCAAATGATAAGTTAAGTTATTAAGCACCTTACTCAGTACATCGCGTTGTGATTTATCCGTAGTGTTAATATTTAGCATGCAGTGAGGACATACACATAAATACAAATCAAATTACTTGAATGCATTCCTTTTATTTTAGGCCTTCTCACATTACACAATCATTACTAAAACACCTTATCAGATTACTAAATATGCAAAACTCATTATAAATCATGAACATTATTGGGCCTGTTCTTAACACTTCAATTGTGCTAACTCATTGTTAGACCAAATACATTAAAAATTGTCAGACCTCTTCTTTATCACATTTAAACACATATCACTTATTAGACAATCAATTAGTACATTAAAAACAAAGAAATACAATCGCTCACCAGTTTGCTGAGGTATCGAGAATCATAGCATTTTTTGAAGCACGTGGATTTTATATAATCATGTTGATTGATTCCGCCAGAATAGTTTTTCACAAATATCGACTTAGCACTCACGAGAACGAATCTCACATTCCCTATATAACACGAGCGTTCAGTATGTAGTGATATCTGGAACACACACGAGAATAATTCCATCAGAACACGTGGTTACAAGTTTCGCCGAGAATGCCTTGCGCGGCAATATATGCAGTCATTCCATCAGACTGGCTCATACATAGCACATATTATGGTCGTTCGACTTTCACACGAAAAAAAATAGGCAATTGAAGAACTCTGGCACTCACTCGCTTCAGAGTATCCAGACACAATCTAATCCATCCGTGGAAATAAAATTTTTCACGTATCGGCCATTTGCCTCATTTAGTGCAGGTATCCGAATGCTGCGGAGTTATATTCGTATTTCGAGAAAAATCCTTTTCGGTACATCATTTCACATGCCTCCTCTTATTGTAGATTGTAGCTTCAAATTTTACACAAGCCGGTGTAGCTCCACGCACGAACTCCATGTAGGAATCCGTCGTGAGCTACTGTCTTCACAATCTAAAAATCGCGGTCTTTATCCACCACCGTTGCCACTCAGTTCCTCTTAACTTTTGCTGGTGCTTGAATCAGGGAATGGTATGCGCCTCGACGCAACGCATTTTCGCAATTGCGATTTGCTCACAAATTGTGAAAGTCCTTGCTTTCACATTTCCTCCCCCGAAGCGAAGAAAAAAATTTTTTTTTTGACGGAAGGGAAAAAATTTTTTTTTTTTTTTTTTTTACAAATTCTCAGAAAATGTGCACTGGAGTAAGCGATTGTCTGATAACACTTATTACATTACATTTTACAACAAAACATTTTTATTTTGAATTCCTCACCGTGCCAAATATATCTTCAAAGTAAATGTAGTGAGCCATTTCCATCTTTACACTTCGATTATTTTTGTATTTGAAGTTATGTATCTCACTGTTACTTTGATTCATTTTTTACCTCTCTTTTTATACAATTTCAAGTTACTGACACAAAACTATTCAATATTCTTACATATTATCAACATTTTTTTTGAAATCTTATCTTTTACACCCTATTTATGCATACATCATTTTTTTTAACCGTCTATCCACACAATCATCCTTTTGATATTTTATGATTCTTATTTACCTGATTGAAATCAATTTTATCATCTTATCAGTTTTCTTATCACAGTATTATTAGCAATCTTAAGTACTTTTTCATTGATCAGCAATTAAAGACATATTTCAAATTTCAATTAACAATTTTCTTCCTAACAAATCTGGACCAGCCAAACAATTTGTTAACACACCCTAGAAGTTCGCGACGCCTCAAGAATGCTTGAAGAAATTAGCAAAAGAAAAATTAAATTTATCTGTATTTTCTACTTATTAACCTTTAGTTATTTGAATTTGTTGAATTGTTTGATATTAGATTTTCTCTTAATTTATTTTGTTTGAAAATTTTGCTTACATTTACCTTTATTGTTTTTTCATTCGGATCATTTACATTTTCAATCAGATAATTGTCGTTTCTCAATGCTTTTTTTATCACGAAAGGACCTTTGTATTTTTTTTTCAATACATGTGGATTGATGAACTCTTTTACAAATATTTTATCACCAGTTTCAAATATAGGTTTTTTTCTACCTTTAATATATTTAGCATGCTTTTTAAAATACTGGGATTCATTTTCTTGCACTTCTTTTCTTGTATTACTTATTTGTTCATTCATTTTGCTTATATATTTTGAGTATTTTTCAACTTGTTTTGGTTCATCATGGCGGTGTATGGGTAAGTTGATTTCTCTGCCAAAGAATAATTTTGCAGGCGAAAAACCTGTTACACTGTGTTCAGTACCATTATAATGCAACTTGAAAAGATGTATGTTCTGTGACCATTCAAATGTTTCATGTGATAGTGCTGTAATACTGGATTTCATCGTTCTATGTGACCTTTCAACAACTTCCATTTGATTGAGGATAGTAAATTGAACAATTTCTAAAATCAATGTTCAGATCACTTAAAAATTTTCTCATGTCATCAGATTTGAAGTTCTGTGCATTATCTGAAATTATTATTTTAGGTATTCCAAATTTTGAAAAGTATTCATTTAAGGTTTTAATTATCGACTGAGATTTTATACATTGCAGGGGAATTGCTTCCAAAAATCTGCTGTAGTGATCTACAATAGTCATGATGAAAAATTTGTTATCACTTGACCTCGGTAATTTACCTACTATGTCAATTGCTAATAATTCACCTGGTGCAAGTGAAGATTTTGGAATCATATTAGTTATTGTATTTGCAGGTTTGGGTTTTGTTGATAGGCAGTTTTCACAATTCTCACAAAAACTTTTTGTATCTAAAAACATACCTTTCCAGAAATATTTTTTGTTTAGTAAGTTGTAAGTTTTTTGAGTACCAAAATGAGGTGCATGTGCAATTTCAATGCAATGTCTAATTAATGTTTTGGGGATAAGAATTTTGTTGGTGATTTGCTTGTTGGTTAACTTTTTACTCTTATAAGCTGTATGCTTAATCATTACTAAATTGTTGTTTTTGTCAATAAAATATTGTTTGTATTTTGGATTGCTGTTATTTATGTTACTAATAATTTCTGCAATAAATTTGTCCTGTTTTTGATGCTTTAATATATTTTCAATAGACAAATCATTGTTTATACCAAAAATATTTATGTTATTTATGAATTTTTCCTCATCAATGGCTCGAGAAAGATAATCAGCAGGATTATTGAAACCAGGGATATGTTGAATATCAAAATCAAACTGCTGTAAATGTAACAGCCATCGTTGAACAACTTCTGGTTGTTTGTCAAGTTGAAGATGATGCATTAAAGGTTTAGCATCAGTTAAGATGGTGAATTTTTTGCCATAAAAATTTTCATGGAAATGCTGCACTGCTGCAAAAATTGCATAAAGTTCTCTTCTGATGGAAGGATATCTAGTTTGAGCATCAGATAAAGTTTTAGAGTAAAATTCAATAGGATAAAATTTATTTTCAATTTTTTGCATAAGTATACCACATATTGCAATTTTAGAAGCATCAGTTGTTACATAAAAAGGTAGGTTTGGATCAATATTTTTTAAAGTGGGCTTTTCCAAAATAATTTCTTGAAGTTTTTCAAATGCATCCTGACAAGCTGTATTCTAAATAAATGGTACATTTTTTTTAGTTAAATTAATTATTGGACTGGCTATTTCTGCAAATTCATGAATTAGGTGTCTAAAATAATTTAGCATTCCTAGGTAACTTTGTACTTGCTTGACATTTTTGGGAGTTGGAAATTTTGTCACTTTGGCAATATTATCTTCAGAAGGAGAAAAACCATTTTTGTCAATATTAAATCCTAAGTAAGTTATTCTGGCTTTACACAGTTGGACTTTTTTTGGATCAAGAGTTAAATTAAATTTAATGAGATTTTCGAAGACTTTATTCAGATGTGAAATTAGTTCAGGAATGGAGTTAGCAGCAACAATTATGTCGTCAAGAAAATATTGCACAAATTCACCTTTAAGGTGACTTAAACATTTAGAGATTAAAGTGTGAAAGTAAGATGTGCTGTTTTTTGCACCGAATGGGAGACGAGTAGGTTGAAAATTTCCTAACTCAGTACAAAATGCTAATTTATGTTTGTCAGCAGGCTTAAGTTTTAGTTGATAAAATGCACTTTTTAAATCTAATACACAGTAATATTTTTACCAGCAACATTTGATATTATCTCAGATATTTTGGGAAGACAAATTTTAAATGACTCAGTTATACTATTAAGAAGTCTATAATCTACTACCATTCTGAATTTAAGTTTGCTTTGGTCATCACCAGGTAACAATTTCTTTTTTACGAATAGGATTGGAAAATTATAGTTAGATGTGGATGTTTCAATAATGCCAGCTTCTAATAATTTTTTAATTTCTTGCTGTGCAAATTCTTTTGCAATATTTGGTATGGGATATGGGCGGGTTTGAATAGGAAAGTTATGCAGTAAATTAAATTCGGGTATTACCCTGTCTGTCGAACCAAGTGTCTGATAAGACTTAGAAAACACTGCACTATTTCTCATTAATAATTCAATCATTTCTTTTTTATCTTTACTTTCTAGATGGTCTAGATCAAAATCATTTTCATTTAACTCTGCTTTTCGCAGTTCTAAGATTTCTGAGAGATTTAAATTATTCACCTGCAATATTTGCTCTTGCATTGGTGACACTATTTTATTTTCATCCCATTTGGTAACTGAACCAAGTTTCATACCCTTTTTTAAATTGATAGTATTATCAGATTGATTTTCTAATATGGAAAAAATATAATTATCCTCTGATACAGTGTGAACAGAGTTGCTGATATTTATGTCAATATTAATTTTAGATGGATTGAATAACACCTGATCATTGGGATTAAAATTTTTTGGCATAGCTAATTTTATTATTTTGAAGTTATTAGGTTTGATTGTAATGTTAGATATGGTTTTAACCTGGCTATTGTTAATATTACCATTATCCTTTGTTATATTATTCACTACTTTAGTAGGTGGAGTTTCAGTGAAATTGATTTTGCTATTACCTATTACCAGTTGCTTATTCACTGTGTCTATGAGAATTTTGTTTCTCTGTAGAAAATCATACCCCAATATAATTTGATAGGATGAATTCCAATTAGTTTTGGTGATGAAAAAAGTGTTGGTGAACCAACGGTTGTCTATCTTAAATTTAATATTGGCTGCAGAGGCATATGGTATTGTGGATTTGTCGAGAGTTTGAATTTTAACTGCTCTAGAGATGTAGTCAATTTTGGTAAATTCCTTAATTTCCTCAATTATTCCAGATTGGAGCAAAGTCAAATTAGCACCTGTGTCTATTAACGCAGAAAATTCTTTCTGTCCAAATTTTAATTTTACAATTGGTAAATTTGAGTTGGAGTCTGCATTATTACATGACAATACAACACCTATCTGCTCTTTAGTTGAGTCAGATTTACCTTTATTTTTTTTCTCTTGAATTTTTTTGGTATTGTTGTGCTTTTTTTTGTGGATTCCTACGCATTTTGTTTCTCTATTCATGTGCGTGGAATCCCTTACCCGTTTAAATTTTTTCTACTGTTGTAGTTATTAAATTTTCTACCCCTATTGTATGGGCGAAACTGGGTATTGAATCTACGTCCTCTCTGAAAGTTAGATTTTGTTTTGTGATTTCCTCTTGGATAATACCAACATTGTGTCGTCAAATGATTTTTTTGACAAATGTGGCATGACACTATTGGCAGTGGTTGTTCATATTTAGCTGCTTGCTGAGAGGTTGAAGGAACTGATTCTTGTGATAAATTATTCACTTGTTTTAATTTGTTCACTTCCTCTGCCAGTGATTGAATACATTTATTGGTTTCAATCTGCTGTGCTATGAGCATGTTAAATTCAGTTGATGTTTGAGAAGTCACATTATTTGTTTCAAAATTAGCATAGTCTTCTAAAGCACTTTCTATGTTTTTAGCTTTGCTTACTGCCTCCTCGAATGTTTTTGGGCCAAATTTTTTTAACTCAATTTTGATTTCTGGCCTAACAGCATCTATCAATTTTGAAAGTTTCATGTTCGCTTGAAGTCTTTTTAGTGATGGGTCTATAGAATTGTCTGTATTTATAAATTTTGACGCCTGAATTTCAATTAGTTCTGATAATTCAGCTACAGATTGATTGGGAAGTTGTTTGATTTTATTGAACTTTTCCTGGATTACTTGGAAGTTTTCTTCAATTTTGAATTTATTTAGTAAGATTTTTTCAATTTCACCAAAATCTGAAGTTTTTTGCAGTCTGGGATCATTAATGAAAAAAGATAGTGCTTTGCCCTTAAGATTCAGTTTTACAATTAACATTAATTTTTCTTGTGACCAATTCTCTAGTTTAGCTATTTCTTTTACTTGATTGATAAAGTAGGTTATATTTTCACCTTTTTCACCACTGAATGGTTGAACAGAAGAAGCTAGTGACTGACTAAATATTTTAGTTGCCATATTGAATTTTACACTTATTTACCACAATATATTATCAAACACTAAATACACAATCATAAAAGAATAAAATATTTCAATATTTAAATATAATACCTGAAATTCATCAATACACTAAATTTCATACTGATAGATGGAAATGACACACTATATTTAACTTTTTCAACAAACCAAGTTCTCAACCTAGCATGATATCATATAACACATAGTTCACTTATGCTAACTTAATATTTAATTATGCTTATTTCTTTTGTGACGGCACCAATGATAACACAAGGGGTGTTAAATTATTGGTGATAATAATTAGGTTAACTTTAAGATAATAAAAGTTAATTTACTTATTGCTTATGATGGTCAATTAGAGCTGTTGGTGCAAAAAATAGATTCTATCTATATGGTTATTAATATTAACTCAAATGATAAGTTAAGTTATTAAGCACCTTACTCAGTACATCGCGTTGTGATTTATCCGTAGTGTTAATATTTAGCATGCAGTGAGGACATACACATAAATACAAATCAAATTACTTGAATGCATTCCTTTTATTTTAGGCCTTCTCACATTACACAATCATTACTAAAACACCTTATCAGATTACTAAATATGCAAAACTCATTACAAATCATGAACATTATTGGGCCTGTTCTTAACACTTCAAATGTGCTAACTCATTGTTAGACCAAATACATTAAAATTGTCAGACCTCTTCTTTATCACATTTAAACACATATCACTTATTAGACAATCAATTAGTACATTAAAAACAAAGAAATACAATCGCTCACCAGTTTGCTGAGGTATCGAGAATCATAGCATTTTTTGAAGCACGTGGATTTTATATAATCATGTTGATTGATTCCGCCAGAATAGTTTTTCACAAATATCGACTTAGCACTCACGAGAACGAATCTCACATTCCCTATATAACACGAGCGTTCAGTATGTAGTGATATCTGGAACACACACGAGAATAATTCCATCAGAACACGTGGTTACAAGTTTCGCCGAGAATGCCTTGCGCGGCAATATATGCAGTCATTCCATCAGACTGGCTCATACATAGCACATATTATGGTCGTTCGACTTTCACACGAAAAAAATAGGCAATTGAAGAACTCTGGCACTCACTCGCTTCAGAGTATACAGACACAATCTTAATCCATCCGTGGAAATAAAATTTTTCACGTATCGGCCATTTGCCTCATTTAGTGCAGGTATCAGAATGCTGCGGAGTTATATTAGTATTTCGAGAAAAATCCTTTCGGACATCATTTCACATGCCTCCTCTTATTGTAGATTGTAGCTTCAAATTTTACACAAGCCGGTGTAGCTCCACGCACGAACTCCCTGTAGGAATCCGTCGTGAGCTACTGTCTTCACAATCTAAAAATCGCGGTCTTTATCCACCACCGTTGCCACTCAGTTCCTCTTAACTTTTGCTGGTGCTTGAATCAGGGAATGGTATGCGCCTCGACGCAACGCATTTTCGCAATTGCGATTTGCTCACAAATTGTGAAAGTCCTTGCTTTCACATTTCCTCCCCCGAAGCGAAGAAAAAAATTTTTTTTTGACGGAAGGGAAAAAAATTTTTTTTTTTTTTTTTTTTTTTTTTTTTTTTACAAATTCTCAGAAAATGTGCACTGGAGTAAGCGATTGTCTGATATCACTTATTACATTACATTTTACAACAAAACATTTTTATTTTGAATTCCTCACCGTGCCAAATATATCTTCAAAGTAAATGTAGTGAGCCATTTCCATCTTTACACTTCGATTGTTTTTGTATTTGAAGTTATGTATCTCACTGTTACTTTGATTCATTTTTTACCTCTCTTTTTATACAATTTCAAGTTACTGACACAAAACTATTCAATACTTCTTACATATTATCAACATTTTTTTTGAAATCTTATCTTTTACACCCTATTTATGCATACATCATTTTTTTTAACCGTCTATCCACACAATCATCCTTTTGATAATTTCTGATTCTTATTTACCTGATTGAAATCAATTTTATCATCTTATCAGTTTTCTTATCACAGTATTCTTAGCAATCTTAAGTACTTTTTCATTGATCAGTAATTAAAGACATATTTCAAATTTCAATTAACAATTTTCTTCCTAACAAATCTGGACCAGCCAAACAATTTGTTAACACACCCTAGAAGTTCGCGACGCCTCAAGAATGCTTGAAGAAATTAGCAAAAGAAAAATTAAATTTATCTGTATTTTCTAACTATTAACCTTTAGTTATTTGAATTAGTTGAATTGTTTGATATTAGATTTTCTCTTAATTTATTTTGTTTGAAAATTTTGCTTACATTTACCTTTATTGTTTTTTCATTCGGATCATTTACATTTTCAATCAGATAATTGTCGTTTCTCAATGCTTTTTTTATCACGAAAGGACCTTTGTATTTTTTTTTCAATACATGTGGATTGATGAACTCTTTTACAAATATTTTATCACCAGTTTCAAATATAGGTTTTTTTCTACCTTTAATATATTTAGCATGCTTTTTAAAATACTGGGATTCATTTTCTTGCACTTCTTTTCTTGTATTACTTATTTGTTCATTCATTTTGCTTATATATTTTGAGTATTTTTCAACTTGTTTTGGTTCATCATGGCGGTGTATGGGTAAGTTGATTTCTCTGCCAAAGAATAATTTTGCAGGCGAAAAACCTGTTACACTGTGTTCAGTACCATTATAATGCAACTTGAAAAGATGTATGTTCTGTGACCATTCAAATGTTTCATGTGATAGTGCTGTAATACTGGATTTCATCGTTCTATGTGACCTTTCAACAACTTCCATTTGATTGAGGATAGTAAATTGAACAATTTCTAAAATCAATGTTCAGATCACTTAAAAATTTTCTCATGTCATCAGATTTGAAGTTCTGTGCATTATCTGAAATTATTATTTTAGGTATTCCAAATTTTGAAAAGTATTCATTTAAGGTTTTAATTATCGACTGAGATTTTATACATTGCAGGGGAATTGCTTCCAAAAATCTGCTGTAGTGATCTACAATAGTCATGATGAAAAATTTGTTATCACTTGACCTCGGTAATTTACCTACTATGTCAATTGCTAATAATTCACCTGGTGCAAGTGAAGATTTTGGAATCATATTAGTTATTGTATTTGCAGGTTTGGGTTTTGTTGATAGGCAGTTTTCACAATTCTCACAAAAACTTTTTGTATCTAAAAACATACCTTTCCAGAAATATTTTTTGTTTAGTAAGTTGTAAGTTTTTTGAGTACCAAAATGAGGTGCATGTGCAATTTCAATGCAATGTCTAATTAATGTTTTGGGGATAAGAATTTTGTTGGTGATTTGCTTGTTGGTTAACTTTTTACTCTTATAAGCTGTATGCTTAATCATTACTAAATTGTTGTTTTTGTCAATAAAATATTGTTTGTATTTTGGATTGCTGTTATTTATGTTACTAATAATTTCTGCAATAAATTTGTCCTGTTTTTGATGCTTTAATATATTTTCAATAGACAAATCATTGTTTATACCAAAAATATTTATGTTATTTATGAATTTTTCCTCATCAATGGCTCGAGAAAGATAATCAGCAGGATTATTGAAACCAGGGATATGTTGAATATCAAAATCAAACTGCTGTAAATGTAACAGCCATCGTTGAACAACTTCTGGTTGTTTGTCAAGTTGAAGATGATGCGTTAAAGGTTTAGCATCAGTTAAGATGGTGAATTTTTTGCCATAAAAATTTTCATGGAAATGCTGCACTGCTGCAAAAATTGCATAAAGTTCTCTTCTGATGGAAGGATATCTAGTTTGAGCATCAGATAAAGTTTTAGAGTAAAATTCAATAGGATAAAATTTATTTTCAATTTTTTGCATAAGTATACCACATATTGCAATTTTAGAAGCATCAGTTGTTACATAAAAAGGTAGGTTTGGATCAATATTTTTTAAAGTGGGCTTTTCCAAAATAATTTCTTGAAGTTTTTCAAATGCATCCTGACAAGCTGTATTCCAAATAAATGGTACATTTTTTTTAGTTAAATTAATTATTGGACTGGCTATTTCTGCAAATTCATGAATTAGGTGTCTAAAATAATTTAGCATTCCTAGGTAACTTTGTACTTGCTTGACATTTTTGGGAGTTGGAAATTTTGTCACTTTGGCAATATTATCTTCAGAAGGAGAAAAACCATTTTTGTCAATATTAAATCCTAAGTAAGTTATTCTGGCTTTACACAGTTGGACTTTTTTTGGATCAAGAGTTAAATTAAATTTAATGAGATTTTCGAAGACTTTATTCAGATGTGAAATTAGTTCGGGAATGGAGTTAGCAGCAACAATTATGTCGTCAAGAAAATATTGCACAAATTCACCTTTAAGGTGACTTAAACATTTAGAGATTAAAGTGTGAAAGTAAGATGTGCTGTTTTTTGCACCGAATGGAAGACGAGTAGGTTGAAAATTTCCTAACTCAGTACAAAATGCTAATTTATGTTTGTCAGCAGGCTTAAGTTTTAGTTGAAAAAATGCACTTTTTAAATCTAATACACAGTAATATTTTTTACCAGCAACATTTGATATTATCTCAGATATTTTGGGAAGACAAATTTTAAATGACTCAGTTATACTATTAAGAAGTCTATAATCTACTACCATTCTGAATTTAAGTTTGCTTTGGTCATCACCAGGTAACAATTTCTTTTTTACGAATAGGATTGGAAAATTATAGTTAGATGTGGATGTTTCAATAATGCCAGCTTCTAATAATTTTTTAATTTCTTGCTGTGCAAATTCTTTTGCAATATTTGGTATGGGATATGGGCGGGTTTGAATAGGAAAGTTATGCAGTAAATTAAATTCGGGTATTACCCTGTCTGTCGAACCAAGTGTCTGATAAGACTTAGAAAACACTGCACTATTTCTCATTAATAATTCAATCATTTCTTTTTTATCTTTACTTTCTAGATGGTCTAGATCAAAATCATTTTCATTTAACTCTGCTTTTCGCAGTTCTAAGATTTCTGAGAGATTTAAATTATTCACCTGCAATATTTGCTCTTGCATTGGTGACACTATTTTATTTTCATCCCATTTGGTAACTGAACCAAGTTTCATACCCTTTTTTAAATTGATAGTATTATCAGATTGATTTTCTAATATGGAAAAAATATAATTATCCTCTGATACAGTGTGAACAGAGTTGCTGATATTTATGTCAATATTAATTTTAGATGGATTGAATAACACCTGATCATTGGGATTAAAATTTTTTGGCATAGCTAATTTTATTATTTTGAAGTTATTAGGTTTGATTGTAATGTTAGATATGGTTTTAACCTGGCTATTGTTAATATTACCATTATCCTTTGTTATATTATTCACTACTTTAGTAGGTGGAGTTTCAGTGAAATTGATTTTGCTATTACCTATTACCAGTTGCTTATTCACTGTGTCTATGAGAATTTTGTTTCTCTGTAGAAAATCATACCCCAATATAATTTGATAGGATGAATTCCAATTAGTTTTGGTGATGAAAAAAGTGTTGGTGAACCAACGGTTGTCTATCTTAAATTTAATATTGGCTGCAGAGGCATATGGTATTGTGGATTTGTCGAGAGTTTGAATTTTAACTGCTCTAGAGATGTAGTCAATTTTGGTAAATTCCTTAATTTCCTCAATTATTCCAGATTGGAGCAAAGTCAAATTAGCACCTGTGTCTATTAACGCAGAAAATTCTTTCTGTCCAAATTTTAATTTTACAATTGGTAAATTTGAGTTGGAGTCTGCATTATTACATGACAATACAACACCTATCTGCTCTTTAGTTGAGTCAGATTTACCTTTATTTTTTTTCTCTTGAATTTTTTTGGTATTGTGCTTTTTTTTGTGGATTCCTACGCATTTTGTTTCTCTATTCATGTGCGTGGAATCCCTTACCCGTTTAAATTTTTTCTACTGTTGTAGTTATTAAATTTTCTACCCCTATTGTATGGGCGAAACTGGGTATTGAATCTACGTCCTCTCTGAAAGTTAGATTTTGTTTTGTGATTTCCTCTTGGATAATACCAACATTGTGTCGTCAAATGATTTTTTTGACAAATGTGGCATGACACTATTGGCAGTGGTTGTTCATATTTAGCTGCTTGCTGAGAGGTTGAAGGAACTGATTCTTGTGATAAATTATTCACTTGTTTTAATTTGTTCACTTCCTCTGCCAGTGATTGAATACATTTATTGGTTTCAATCTGCTGTGCTATGAGCATGTTAAATTCAGTTGATGTTTGAGAAGTCACATTATTTGTTTCAAAATTAGCATAGTCTTCTAAAGCACTTTCTATGTTTTTTGCTTTGCTTACTGCCTCCTCGAATGTTTTTGGGCCAAATTTTTTTAACTCAATTTTGATTTCTGGCCTAACAGCATCTATCAATTTTGAAAGTTTCATGTTCGCTTGAAGTCTTTTTAGTGATGGGTCTATAGAATTGTCTGTATTTATAAATTTTGACGCCTGAATTTCAATTAGTTCTGATAATTCAGCTACAGATTGATTGGGAAGTTGTTTGATTTTATTGAACTTTTCCTGGATTACTTGGAAGTTTTCTTCAATTTTGAATTTATTTAGTAAGATTTTTTCAATTTCACCAAAATCTGAAGTTTTTTGCAGTCTGGGATCATTAATGAAAAAAGATAGTGCTTTGCCCTTAAGATTCAGTTTTACAATTAACATTAATTTTTCTTGTGACCAATTCTCTAGTTTAGCTATTTCTTTTACTTGATTGATAAAGTAGGTTATATTTTCACCTTTTTCACCACTGAATGGTTGAACAGAAGAAGCTAGTGACTGACTAAATATTTTAGTTGCCATATTGAATTTTACACTTATTTACCACAATATATTATCAAACACTAAATACACAATCATAAAAGAATAAAATATTTCAATATTTAAATATAATACCTGAAATTCATCAATACACTAAATTCATACTGATAGATGGAAATGACACACTATATTTAACTTTTTCAACAAACCAAGTTCTCAACCTAGCATGATATCATATAACACATAGTTCACTTATGCTAACTTAATATTTAATTATGCTTATTTCTTTTGTGACGGCACCAATGATAACACAAGGGGTGTTAAATTATTGGTGATAATAATTAGGTTAACTTTAAGATAATAAAAGTTAATTTACTTATTGCTTATGATGGTCAATTAGAGCTGTTGGTGCAAAAATAGATTCTATCTATATGGTTATTAATATTAACTCAAATGATAAGTTAAGTTATTAAGCACCTTACTCAGTACATCGCGTTGTGATTTATCCGTAGTGTTAATATTTAGCATGCAGTGAGGACATACACATAAATACAAATCAAATTACTTGAATGCATTCCTTTTATTTTAGGCCTTCTCACATTACACAATCATTACTAAAACACCTTATCAGATTACTAAATATGCAAAACTCATTATAAATCATGAACATTATTGGGCCTGTTCTTAACACTTCAATTGTGCTAACTCATTGTTAGACCAAATACATTAAAAATTGTCAGACCTCTTCTTTATCACATTTAAACACATATCACTTATTAGACAATCAATTAGTACATTAAAAACAAAGAAATACAATCGCTCACCAGTTTGCTGAGGTATCGAGAATCATAGCATTTTTTGAAGCACGTGGATTTTATATAATCATGTTGATTGATTCCGCCAGAATAGTTTTTCACAAATATCGACTTAGCACTCACGAGAACGAATCTCACATTCCCTATATAACACGAGCGTTCAGTATGTAGTGATATCTGGAAACACACACGAGAATAATTCCATCAGAACACGTGGTTACAAGTTTCGCCGAGAATGCCTTGCGCGGCAATATATGCAGTCATTCCATCAGACTGGCTCATACATAGCACATATTATGGTCGTTCGACTTTCACACGAAAAAAATAGGCAATTGAAGAACTCTGGCACTCACTCGCTTCAGAGTATCCAGACACAATCTCAATCCATCCGTGGAAATAAAATTTTTCACGTATCGGCCATTTGCCTCATTTAGTGCAGGTATCCGAATGCTGCAGGAGTTATATTCGTATTTCGAGAAAAATCTTTTCGGTCACCATTTCACATGCCTCCTCTTTTTGTAGCTTCAAATTTTACACAAGCCGGTGTAGCTCCACGCACGAACTCCATGTAGGAATCCGTCGTGAGCTACTGTCTTCACAATCTAAAAATCGCGGTCTTTATCCACCACCGTTGCCACTCAGTTCCTCTTAACTTTTGCTGGTGCTTGAATCAGGGAATGGTATGCGCCTCGACGCAACGCATTTTCGCAATTGCGATTTGCTCACAAATTGTGAAAGTCCTTGCTTTCACATTTCCTCCCCCGAAGCGAAGAAAAAAATTTTTTTTTTTTTTGACGGAAGGGAAAAAAATTTTTTTTTTTTTTTTTTTTTTTTTTTTTTTTACAAATTCTCAGAAAATGTGCACTGGAGTAAGCGATTGTCTGATATCACTTATTACATTACATTTTACAACAAAACATTTTTATTTTGAATTCCTCACCGTGCCAAATATATCTTCAAAGTAAATGTAGTGAGCCATTTCCATCTTTACACTTCGATTGTTTTTGTATTTGAAGTTATGTATCTCACTGTTACTTTGATTCATTTTTTACCTCTCTTTTTATACAATTTCAAGTTACTGACACAAAACTATTCAATACTCTTACATATTATCAACATTTTTTTTGAAATCTTATCTTTTACACCCTATTTATGCATACATCATTTTTTTTAACCGTCTATCCACACAATCATCCTTTTGATAATTTCTGATTCTTATTTACCTGATTGAAATCAATTTTATCATCTTATCAGTTTTCTTATCACAGTATTCTTAGCAATCTTAAGTACTTTTTCATTGATCAGTAATTAAAGACATATTTCAAATTTCAATTAACAATTTTCTTCCTAACAAATCTGGACCAGCCAAACAATTTGTTAACACACCCTAGAAGTTCGCGACGCCTCAAGAATGCTTGAAGAAATTAGCAAAAGAAAAATTAAATTTATCTGTATTTTCTAACTATTAACCTTTAGTTATTTGAATTAGTTGAATTGTTTGATATTAGATTTTCTCTTAATTTATTTTGTTTGAAAATTTTGCTTACATTTACCTTTATTGTTTTTTCATTCGGATCATTTACATTTTCAATCAGATAATTGTCGTTTCTCAATGCTTTTTTTATCACGAAAGGACCTTTGTATTTTTTTTTCAATACATGTGGATTGATGAACTCTTTTACAAATATTTTATCACCAGTTTCAAATATAGGTTTTTTTCTACCTTTAATATATTTAGCATGCTTTTTAAAATACTGGGATTCATTTTCTTGCACTTCTTTTCTTGTATTACTTATTTGTTCATTCATTTTGCTTATATATTTTGAGTATTTTTCAACTTGTTTTGGTTCATCATGGCGGTGTATGGGTAAGTTGATTTCTCTGCCAAAGAATAATTTTGCAGGCGAAAAACCTGTTACACTGTGTTCAGTACCATTATAATGCAACTTGAAAAGATGTATGTTCTGTGACCATTCAAATGTTTCATGTGATAGTGCTGTAATACTGGATTTCATCGTTCTATGTGACCTTTCAACAACTCCATTTGATTGAGGATAGTAAATTGAACAATTTCTAAAATCAATGTTCAGATCACTTAAAAATTTTCTCATGTCATCAGATTTGAAGTTCTGTGCATTATCTGAAATTATTATTTTAGGTATTCCAAATTTTGAAAAGTATTCATTTAAGGTTTTAATTATCGACTGAGATTTTATACATTGCAGGGGAATTGCTTCCAAAAATCTGCTGTAGTGATCTACAATAGTCATGATGAAAAATTTGTTATCACTTGACCTCGGTAATTTACCTACTATGTCAATTGCTAATAATTCACCTGGTGCAAGTGAAGATTTTGGAATCATATTAGTTATTGTATTTGCAGGTTTGGGTTTTGTTGATAGGCAGTTTTCACAATTCTCACAAAAACTTTTTGTATCTAAAAACATACCTTTCCAGAAATATTTTTTGTTTAGTAAGTTGTAAGTTTTTTGAGTACCAAAATGAGGTGCATGTGCAATTTCAATGCAATGTCTAATTAATGTTTTGGGGATAAGAATTTTGTTGGTGATTTGCTTGTTGGTTAACTTTTTACTCTTATAAGCTGTATGCTTAATCATTACTAAATTGTTGTTTTTGTCAATAAAATATTGTTTGTATTTTGGATTGCTGTTATTTATGTTACTAATAATTTCTGCAATAAATTTGTCCTGTTTTTGATGCTTTAATATATTTTCAATAGACAAATCATTGTTTATACCAAAAATATTTATGTTATTTATGAATTTTTCCTCATCAATGGCTCGAGAAAGATAATCAGCAGGATTATTGAAACCAGGGATATGTTGAATATCAAAATCAAACTGCTGTAAATGTAACAGCCATCGTTGAACAACTTCTGGTTGTTTGTCAAGTTGAAGATGATGCATTAAAGGTTTAGCATCAGTTAAGATGGTGAATTTTTTGCCATAAAAATTTTCATGGAAATGCTGCACTGCTGCAAAAATTGCATAAAGTTCTCTTCTGATGGAAGGATATCTAGTTTGAGCATCAGATAAAGTTTTAGAGTAAAATTCAATAGGATAAAATTTATTTTCAATTTTTTGCATAAGTATACCACATATTGCAATTTTAGAAGCATCAGTTGTTACATAAAAAGGTAGGTTTGGATCAATATTTTTTAAAGTGGGCTTTTCCAAAATAATTTCTTGAAGTTTTTCAAATGCATCCTGACAAGCTGTATTCCAAATAAATGGTACATTTTTTTTAGTTAAATTAATTATTGGACTGGCTATTTCTGCAAATTCATGAATTAGGTGTCTAAAATAATTTAGCATTCCTAGGTAACTTTGTACTTGCTTGACATTTTTGGGAGTTGGAAATTTTGTCACTTTGGCAATATTATCTTCAGAAGGAGAAAAACCATTTTTGTCAATATTAAATCCTAAGTAAGTTATTCTGGCTTTACACAGTTGGACTTTTTTTGGATCAAGAGTTAAATTAAATTTAATGAGATTTTCGAAGACTTTATTCAGATGTGAAATTAGTTCGGGAATGGAGTTAGCAGCAACAATTATGTCGTCAAGAAAATATTGCACAAATTCACCTTTAAGGTGACTTAAACATTTAGAGATTAAAGTGTGAAAGTAAGATGTGCTGTTTTTTGCACCGAATGGAGACGAGTAGGTTGAAAATTTCCTAACTCAGTACAAAATGCTAATTTATGTTTGTCAGCAGGCTTAAGTTTTAGTTGATAAAATGCACTTTTTAAATCTAATACACAGTAATATTTTTTACCAGCAACATTTGATATTATCTCAGATATTTTGGGAAGACAAATTTTAAATGACTCAGTTATACTATTAAGAAGTCTATAATCTACTACCATTCTGAATTTAAGTTTGCTTTGGTCCTCACCAGGTAACAATTTCTTTTTTACGAATAGGATTGGAAAATTATAGTTAGATGTAGATGTTTCAATAATGCCAGCTTCTAATAATTTTTTAATTTCTTGCTGTGCAAATTCTTTTGCAATATTTGGTATGGGATATGGGCGGGTTTGAATAGGAAAGTTATGCAGTAAATTAAATTCGGGTATTACCCTGTCTGTCGAACCAAGTGTCTGATAAGACTTAGAAAACACTGCACTATTTCTCATTAATAATTCAATCATTTCTTTTTTATCTTTACTTTCTAGATGGTCTAGATCAAAATCATTTTCATTTAACTCTGCTTTTCGCAGTTCTAAGATTTCTGAGAGATTTAAATTATTCACCTGCAATATTTGCTCTTGCATTGGTGACACTATTTTATTTTCATCCCATTTGGTAACTGAACCAAGTTTCATACCCTTTTTTAAATTGATAGTATTATCAGATTGATTTTCTAATATGGAAAAAATATGATTATCCTCTGATACAGTGTGAACAGAGTTGCTGATATTTATGTCAATATTAATTTTAGATGGATTGAATAACACCTGATCATTGGGATTAAAATTTTTTGGCATAGCTAATTTTATTATTTTGAAGTTATTAGGTTTGATTGTAATGTTAGATATGGTTTTAACCTGGCTATTGTTAATATTACCATTATCCTTTGTTATATTATTCACTACTTTAGTAGGTGGAGTTTCAGTGAAATTGATTTTGCTATTACCTATTACCAGTTGCTTATTCACTGTGTCTATGAGAATTTTGTTTCTCTGTAGAAAATCATACCCCAATATAATTTGATAGGATGAATTCCAATTAGTTTTGGTGATGAAAAAAGTGTTGGTGAACCAACGGTTGTCTATCTTAAATTTAATATTGGCTGCAGAGGCATATGGTATTGTGGATTTGTCGAGAGTTTGAATTTTAACTGCTCTAGAGATGTAGTCAATTTTGGTAAATTCCTTAATTTCCTCAATTATTCCAGATTGGAGCAAAGTCAAATTAGCACCTGTGTCTATTAACGCAGAAAATTCTTTCTGTCCAAATTTTAATTTTACAATTGGTAAATTTGAGTTGGAGTCTGCATTATTACATGACAATACAACACCTATCTGCTCTTTAGTTGAGTCAGATTTACCTTTATTTTTTTTCTCTTGAATTTTTTTGGTATTGTTGTGCTTTTTTTTGTGGATTCCTACGCATTTTGTTTCTCTATTCATGTGCGTGGAATCCCTTACCCGTTTAAATTTTTTCTACTGTTGTAGTTATTAAATTTTCTACCCCTATTGTATGGGCGAAACTGGGTATTGAATCTACGTCCTCTCTGAAAGTTAGATTTTGTTTTGTGATTTCCTCTTGGATAATACCAACATTGTGTCGTCAAATGATTTTTTTGACAAATGTGGCATGACACTATTGGCAGTGGTTGTTCATATTTAGCTGCTTGCTGAGAGGTTGAAGGAACTGATTCTTGTGATAAATTATTCACTTGTTTTAATTTGTTCACTTCCTCTGCCAGTGATTGAATACATTTATTGGTTTCAATCTGCTGTGCTATGAGCATGTTAAATTCAGTTGATGTTTGAGAAGTCACATTATTTGTTTCAAAATTAGCATAGTCTTCTAAAGCACTTTCTATGTTTTTAGCTTTGCTTACTGCCTCCTCGAATGTTTTTGGGCCAAATTTTTTTAACTCAATTTTGATTTCTGGCCTAACAGCATCTATCAATTTTGAAAATTTCATGTTCGCTTGAAGTCTTTTTAGTGATGGGTCTATAGAATTGTCTGTATTTATAAATTTTGACGCCTGAATTTCAATTAGTTCTGATAATTCAGCTACAGATTGATTGGGAAGTTGTTTGATTTTATTGAACTTTTCCTGGATTACTTGGAAGTTTTCTTTAATTTTGAATTTATTTAGTAAGATTTTTTCAATTTCACCAAAATCTGAAGTTTTTTGCAGTCTGGGATCATTAATGAAAAAAGATAGTGCTTTGCCCTTAAGATTCAGTTTTACAATTAACATTAATTTTTCTTGTGACCAATTCTCTAGTTTAGCTATTTCTTTTACTTGATTGATAAAGTAGGTTATATTTTCACCTTTTTCACCACTGAATGGTTGAACAGAAGAAGCTAGTGACTGACTAAATATTTTAGTTGCCATATTGAATTTTACACTTATTTACCACAATATATTATCAAACACTAAATACACAATCATAAAAGAATAAAATATTTCAATATTTAAATATAATACCTGAAATTCATCAATACACTAAATTCATACTGATAGATGGAAATGACACACTATATTTAACTTTTTCAACAAACCAAGTTCTCAACCTAGCATGATATCATATAACACATAGTTAACTTATGCTAACTTAATATTTAATTATGCTTATTTCTTTTGTGACGGCACCAATGATAACACAAGGGGTGTTAAATTATTGGTGATAATAATTAGGTTAACTTTAAGATAATAAAAGTTAATTTACCTATTGCTTATGATGGTAAATTAGAGCTGTTGGTGCAAAAATAGATTCTATCTATTTGGTTATTAATATTAACTCAAATGATAAGTTAAGTTATTAAGCACCTTACTCAGTACATCGCGTTGTGATTTATCCGTAGTGTTAATATTTAGCATGCAGTGAGGACATACACATAAATACAAATCAAATTACTTGAATGCATTCCTTTTATTTTAGGCCTTCTCACATTACACAATCATTACTAAAACACCTTATCAGATTACTAAATATGCAAAACTCATTATAAATCATGAACATTATTGGGCCTGTTCTTAACACTTCAATTGTGCTAACTCATTGTTAGACCAAATACATTAAAAATTGTCAGACCTCTTCTTTATCACATTTAAACACATATCACTTATTAGACAATCAATTAGTACATTAAAAACAAAGAAATACAATCGCTCACCAGTTTGCTGAGGTATCGAGAATCATAGCATTTTTTGAAGCACGTGGATTTTATATAATCATGTTGATTGATTCCGCCAGAATAGTTTTTCACAAATATCGACTTAGCACTCACGAGAACGAATCTCACATTCCCTATATAACACGAGCGTTCAGTATGTAGTGATATCTGGAACAACACACGAGAATAATTCCATCAGAACACGTGGTTACAAGTTTCGCCGAGAATGCCTTGCGCGGCAATATATGCAGTCATTCCATCAGACTGGCTCATACATAGCACATATTATGGTCGTTCGACTTTCACACGAAAAAAATAGGCAATTGAAGAACTCTGGCGCTCCTTCGCTTCAGAGTATCCAGACACAATCGCAATCCATCCGTGGAAATAAAATTTTTCACGTATCGGCCATTTACCTCATTTAGTGCAGGTATCCGAATGCTCAGGAATTATATTCGTATTTCGAGAAAAATCTTTTCGGTCACCATTTCACATGCCTCCTCTTTTTGTAGCTTCAAATTTTACACAAGCCGGTGTAGCTCCACGCACGAACTCCATCTAGGAATCCGTCGTGAGCTACCGTCTTCACAATCTAAAAATCGCGGTCTTTATCCACCACCGTTGCCACTCAGTTCCTCTTAACTTTTGCTGGTGCTTGAATCAGGGAATGGTATGCGCCTCGACGCAACGCATTTTCGCAATTGCGATTTGCTCACAAATTGTGAAAGTCCTTGCTTTCACAGGCCCCTAAAGCCGATACTATCACATCATCGCCCTATAAAGATAAATTGATTGATAGCATTAATAAAAGAACTGCAGCATATTCGAAAAAAACTTTGCTTCCTGCAAGAAAAAAAGAAATAGACCTAAAAGATAAGAAATCAAAAGATAAACAAGGAAAAGGAGATTAAGATAAAGAGGAAAGGATAAGGAAACAATAAAGGGAAAATGAAAAGGCAAAGGGATCCCTACAGGAAGGGGAAAATTAAGGACGGATGAAAATGCAACACTAGTTAAAAAAACAGAGAACGAATAAGCCTAATCATAGCTATGATGATCTCAGCTCATTTAAAGGTGATGAAAAACTTATACATACATATATATATATATATATATATATATATATATATATATACAGAGTGTCCGGGCTAAAAGTATCCAAAAGTTATGACTTATTTTTACGGAACTACCATTATAATTTTAAAATGTTCATTTAAATAGAAAAAGCATCTCACCAAGTTTTAATATCAATCATAGATTTCGATCATAGTATCATACATTTCGATGTGTACACATTTTGTAGCACGACTAACGTCTAAATGGTAATCAAGGTCACTCCAAGTGTTTCGTATCATATCAGGAATTATTAGACTTTTTGCTTAGGGATTCATTAAATCCGTTATGTATAAACAAAAAATTGAAACTGTGGATGAGTTGAAGAAGGGTATCATTCAAGCAATTCGTGTAATAACTCCTGATATGCTACGAAACACTTGGAGAGAAATGGATTACGATTTAGACGTTTGTCGTGCTACAAAAGGTGCACACATCGAAATCTATTATACTATGATTGAAATCTATAAGTGATATTAAAACTTGTTGAGATGTTCTTTCTATCTGAATAATTTTTAAAAAAAATTCTAATGGGCAGTTCCGTAAAAATAAACCATAACTTTTGAATACTATGAGCCCCTGTATATATATATATATATATATATATAAGAAATAGATGATAGAGAAAACCAGTAATAGCCCTAAAGCTACTTGCAGCCAGGAACAAATAACATGAAAAGAAAAGTATGAAAGAGGTTTTAGACAGCATCTCTTCATCAGCGGTGTCAATACTGTCTAAAAACCAATGGATTGTTTCCGATGAGTATGATCTATACAATAAACACACTCAGACACCGTACAATCCATGAAAAACAGAAGAATTGATTAAAAATTGAATAAAAGTACTTAACCAAAGAACACCAAGCCTGGCGCTAGACATAGTGGAAGTTAAGAACATGTAACCGCAAGATGACTGACGTCACAAAACTTGCAACCATGGAGATATTGGATTCTCAGTTACAGACTTACTATGGTTACCGTATTTTAGAACTATTATACCCTTAATAATTTAGTTTTTAATTTTTATTACTAAGAGTTATTTTTATTATTATTTTTATTTTTACTTATGATTTTTATTTTATTTTTTATTTTATCTATTTATTTATTTATTTTTTATTCATTTTTTATTTTATTATATATATATATATATATATATATATATATATACACACACGCAAGTAAAATTTATTTTCTATGGCAGTTAGACCACCATAATTTAATTTCCGTCTAATGGCTACGAAATAAACCAATACTTTTCAAATACAAACGAAAACTACATGCTTGCCTTTATACAAACATGTATTGCGATAACAGGCTGGAATCTACTCTTAAGTTTGAAATCGAATCAGGAAAGGACCTACTAACGGCGATAAATTTACAGCGAATAGATGTTTGTAACGTGACTAATTCTAACTGTTGGCGAACACGGGTAGCACAATCCTCACTGGGAGCATAAATTCTTGAATTTTGTTCCCTTTAGAAAATTTAGTTGTCAGTAAGTGCTTATTTTCAATTGTGGGCGGAATGCGAAAGAAACGAACTCCAGATTTCGCTTCAATTTTTTCCCCGCAATTCCGTCCAAAATTTTCCTTAACAGTTTGGTGTTTTGACCATTGTATTAAGCTTGATTAAAATATCTAACTCCTTTTTAAAAATTGAGGGACATCGTCACGCGAAAAAGTTATCGATTCCTTTTTAAAATTTAATTTTCGTTGGTTGTTGTATGGGAATCTGATGTGGTGGTGTCAGGCTGTTGATTTTTAGCTCTTTGTATTTTAGCTGTATTGTTATAAAGTCATATATACATACACATTTATTTATTTATTTATTTATGACTATTTATGTCATACATACACACACATACACACACACACACATACACACACACACAGACAGACACACACACACACACACACACACACACACACATATATATATATATATATATATATATATATATATATATAACAGTTCCGTAACTGACTCACTGACAGACCAAACCGCTGGACCTAAAGGGCTGAAATTTTGCATGGCGATTCTTTTTATAGTGTAGGGGTTCACTAAGAAAGATTTTTGAAAAATTCTTCTTAGATTTTTTTAAATTAAATTTTTAAGCTGTTTTTGTAACTTTTTTTAAGTTTGCATTTAAAATAATAATTTGAGGGTTATAAAATTTATATTACAAGAAAGATCATAAAAATTACTTCAAAATGGAATATTTTTCGAATCTTTACCTCCATTTTCTGATTTTTAGTGAATTTTTAAAGATTCATTTTTAGAATTTAATTTATTAAATGCTGATCACGTGATTTTTTTTCTGGTACTTTAAATAAATTTATCGTCACGAGCATAACAACTAAATAGACAATAAAAAAAATATTTTTTTCCTTGCTAATGCAGCAGACGTTTGGACATTATCCAAAAAATATTAAAATACAGTAAAAGATATGATCCTCAAACTGTTTTTTCTACATCAATTGTATACATCGATCGTCGTACTTATTATAATTATATATATATAATATATATATATATATATATATATATATATATATATATATATATATATATATATATATATATATATATATATATATACATACATATATGTATTTGACATTAATTGCATACATTGACCGTTTTATTTAATTTGAATGTACTCCGTAGCGAAGTGCGGGTTTTCTGCTAGTATATATATATATATATATATATATATATATATATATATATATATATATACATATCTCTTTAATACGAATTAATTTAGTTTGTGATATTATTTTACCTAATTTTAGAGAGTCGTAGAGGAAGACTTTGTGATGTTTCGATGTAGTTAACTTGAAAAGTTCGTTAAAATTAATTCTGAGTCCACCTTTCTGTAGGTGTGTTACACTAATGGATAGTTTTGCTTAGGTGTGAATACTACTATAGTAGGTGTGAATGCTACAAGATATAACAGAATTTGTCTCTTGTCAGCGTGTTTGATTTTGGTAAAAAAAAAGAGCTGCAAATCATGGGATTATACATGGTTTTATAACCTGACGTTTACCATAGAATTTTATGCCACTGCTGAAGCAATTACAGAAGCTCTCTTAATCGGTTTGACGCGACCATGTCATGCAACTTAACCCTCAAACAGTACAGTGGTTTGAGACCAGATAGACGGTACGGTCGTATCGAATTCGACCCGATCTCTTTTCTGATGAGGTTTTTTGGTAGAAATAAGTACACAATAAGCATTTTTGTTGCATAATAACATCTATTGGTAAAATTTTACACGAAATAGAAACCTTTTTGTAGGAAAAATGACCAACGAACTTTAATTTTGCTAAACTAAGAAAGTCTCTCTAGCCATTTACATAGAATGTTGTATATATTAGGTCTAATATGTAAAATATAAGTAATAGAAATAAACAAAAATTAAAATTCAAGCATAGACTGCTAAATCACTTTAACATAAAACATATCTTGAAAAGAAAACATAAAACATTTTCAATACAGGATAGCGCAGAAGCTTCATATCCCCATAATGAAAAAAACAAATAAATAATCCAACAGAGATAGATAAAAATAATACGAATATAGACAAAAAAACAAACAGAAATCAAGCACTCTGGGCATCCACGCACCAACGGCAAGATTCTGTATAAGTGCCGGAACTGAACCATAAAACAACATAGAGGTAACCGACAGGTCTCGTCATCAGGGAGCCTAACCATATCAGTTACCTCAAGGGGAACTTTATTTAGGTTCCCCTTGAGGTAACTGATATTGACTTTATTTAGGTATTGACTTTATTTAGGTAACTGATATGGTTAGGGAGCCTAACCATATCAGTTACCTAAATAAAGTTCCCCTTGAGGTAACTGATATGGTTAGGCTCCCTGATGACGAGACCTGTCGGTTACCTCTATGTTGTTTTATGGTTCAGTTCCGGCACTTATACAGAATCTTGCCGTTGGTGCGTGGATGCCCAGAGTGCTTGATTTCTGTTTGTTTTTTTGTCTATATTCGTATTATTTTTATCTATCTCTGTTGGATAATTTATTTGTCTAATATGTAATTTAGTCTTGTACCTAGTATAGAAGTTAATGAAACAATATTTCCGAGCACAAAAATGTAAAAAACTATATATAGTACTGACATTTTTGGCCTTCGAAATCGAAATAAAAAATTTAAAAATCCGAAAAAAGAAAAAATGACAAGTGATGACGAATGACGTTTTTCAACAGACACTCCTATTTAATGCATCAAATAGGAGTGTCTTTGTTGAAAAGACACTCCTGTTGTCCACAAACGCTTCAACACCTGTTGCAAGACTGGGTGGTAGGGTTCTTTGTCAACTCGATCTCTTGCGGATCTCTAGGGGATCTCTAGGGGAGAGTACGGGAGGGGGAAGTCACACCCTTGGGTTGGTTCCGACCCGCACCGTACCGTTTGAGGGTTAATAAACTAAATTATGCGTCTTCTCTATGAGTGCCTACTCTAAAGTTACTCACTGACTACCCATAGAATTTGAAAAGAAAAGACAAAACCTTTGTGCTCGACGAATAAACAGGAAATCCAACGTAAATAAAGCACAAATAGCAGTAAGGTGCAATATTGCATACGGCCGTTTGGAAGCTGCAAAGGAGCTTCTTCATCAGTGCAAAGAACTTAGTGGCAGCTCAAAAAGCCCGAAAACTAAGTCAACTTAGCAAGAAACTAAGCAAACTAAGCCAACTTGGCTTAGTTTTCGGCTTTTTGAGCTGCCACTAAGTTCTTTGCACTGATGAAGAAGCTCCTTTGCAGCTTGGAAACGGCCGTATACAAAATTGCACCTTACTGCTATTTGTGCTTTATTTACGTTGGATTTCCTGTTTATTGCCCATAAAATTTCGGGTTTTAACCAATTAAGAATACGGTGTTTTAAGAATAAGAAAAAAATTAATGTGCAAATAAAAAAAAATAGTCTCGTTTTGAAAAGTTTTAGGCTTATTACTTAATAGAATGAATCATCAATTTTCCATACGACCGTTTCGAAGCAGCAAAGGAGCTTCTTCATCAGTGCAAAGAACTTAGTGGCAGCTCAAATAAACCGAAAACTAAATCAACTTAGCAAGAAACTAAGCAAACTAAGCCAACTTGGCTTAGTTTTTGGCTTTTTGAGCTGCCACTAAGTTCTTTGCACTGATGAAAAAGCTCCTTTGTAGCTTGGAAACGGCCGTATACAAAATTGCACCTTACTGCTATTTGTGCTTTGTTTACGTTGGATTTCCTGTTTATTGCCCATAAAATTTCAGGTTTTAACCAATTAAGAATACGGTGTTTTAAGAATAAGAAAAAAAATTATGTACAAATAAAAAAAATAGTCTCGTTTTGAAAAGTTTTAGGCTTATTACTTAATAGAATGAATCATCAAATATTTAAAAATCAGCAGCGTTCATCTTTTAGAATAGTCTCGTGTAGAAAAAAAACCTACGTTTACTAAAAAAATATATATAGTAGTTCTTTGTTATTTCTTTCCTAAATTCAAGTGATTCTTGGATCAATTAAATCAAGGCTCAGAGAACCTTCATAAACGTAATTTTTTAAACTGTGGTATCAGTGATTCCTATGAACAATCAATATGCAGATTTATTTCCGAAATGGGATGACTTATGAAGGAATTGAAAAATCAGTAATGATCATGTTTTAGAGTGATTTCATGTTGACAGAAAAATATTTGAATAAGAAAGCTTTATTATTCTACTAATCCTTTCTTTGTTATTTCGTACTTTTGTTCAAATCCTTCTTGGATTAGCCAAGGAATAAGTCAAGATAAGTCAAGGAAGGCTGCAAAAAATTTGATAAATGAAGTTCTCAGGACCGTGATTAACAACGCATATAAACAACTAAAAATGCAATTAATAATAATTTTCTAATACATTTTAGTTGTATTGCCACTAATTTGAAAAGAAAAATGATTGATTCTGTGTCATAGATTTGGTCCATTCTGTGTTTGACACAGGGCCGCCAAGAGACTTTACGGGGCCTGGGACAAACTTCTGCTGGGGGCCCCAAGAAATCTGCTTAATCGAATAATTTTTTTTTTATTTTTTTGCGGGGGGCCACTTTTTTCAGGAGATTATTTTGAATTTTGAAGTACGGTACAAGTTTCAGAATTTTCTTTTGGAGGAAATCTAATAAATATTAAAAAAAAAATTTTTGGGCCCCTCCGGCAGTTGGGGGCCTGGGGCAAAGTGCCCCAGTTGCCCACCCCCTCTGGGTGGCCCTGGTTTGACAAGATAAAGAAATCTGATATGGCAGTGTCACGCAGGAGATCGGTAAAACTGAAAACTAGACGACGCGATAAAACCCCATTTTATCGAATAAAATGGAACGCGACCGAAAGTCGTAGAACATAGTTTGTTTTGCGAACTTTGCGAAATCCTGGGAAATTGCGGCGGTCTCCCAGAAATGTTATAACGCACATTTTGAAACGCGCATACTGTTTGCTTTTAGACCCGACTAAGAGAAGATTAAAAGAGCACGAAGTTTTCGATTGGATGTCTTTCATGACGATGATAACCCTATTTATTTACAGAGAGTTGGGGAGAAGGTTGGGGTTATAAACCATTTAAGGGTTATTTTATGCGCACATAAAATTATTAAGAATTAAAATGGAATTTTCAATTTTTAGAAAATAATTCAGTTTGTTTTGAGCTTCGTGATATGTGCTCAGAGTCTGCTGATTTGAGTCCTGCGGCTAGTCCAGTGGTTCTCAACCTTTTTTAATCCATTCCTTTTCGCTCCATCATTTATCACAATAATTTAGTATATCATGGCCACCTTCCCAAAACTGTGCATTCTAATTAACATTTAGCTTACGCTGATCATTTTTCCGATTCCCTCTTTAGAACGAGAAATTTCATAACCCCTGTGTAAGAACAGCCATTAAGGGGGTTATATATATATATATATATATATATATATATATATATATATATATATATATATATATATATATATATATATATATATATAAATAAATATATATATATATATTATATATATATATATATTTTTTAAACCTATGGCTTTATTTGGAAAATTAATCCATATTTACAGGCAACACAAACAGCAAAGAACTAAGCATTGAACAGATGCATAAAGCACAACAGTGAACAAAGTCAGATAAAAGGTGTTAAAAGTTCATAGAAAGTTCATCACATCTCTAGCGTCCCAGTATAATTTGGTAAAGTTCTCATTTTTTTGGGCTTCTTGGATCAAGTCCTGGGCATGTAAGTAAATGATCTGCATTCATATTGCCAGCCCTGCAGACCTGGCATTCACTTTTGGTTAGGATGCCAATTCGGTTTAAATGTTCTGCTAGACAGTCGTGGCCTGTTTTCAGTCTGAAATGTGCCACTGCTTCTGTACGGTATTTATGACTATAGTCTTTCCAGCTGTCCTGGATCTCTTCCCAACGTTTCCCTTTAGATAGCAAGTTCTGCTCTGTCTTAAGTTTTAAAGAGATTTTGTTGTATATATATATATATATATATATATGTATATATTATATATATATATATACATACATATATATATATATATATATATATATATATATATATATATATATATATATATATATATATATATATATACCGGGTGGCCATAATTAAACTGACAGTGCTCACAGTGTTCTGTAGCGCGATCTATTTGCGAGAATGACGCCACATTTTGTAGGAAGATTAAACAAGACGGGGGACGAAGAATCCCGCGAAAAAATAAATGAGTTCCAAAAGTCACAGCTAGGGGAATTTTTGGCGCTGTGTAATAGAAAATAGAGTGTTAACAAATGCAAATTAATACGGAATAAAATTACCTTTTACTATGCACATTTTCTTATTTAGTTCAAGTGCAATATGGCAACACTTTTAAAAAAGCGTAAAATCTACATAAACACCGATAATGTCTCGTGATCTGCAATATCACGTACGCTGAGCAGAAGAAGAAGTTCTTTATTCAAATTTCACGTTCTTATTTCAAATTTTCTTTATTCACTTTCTCCTGTTGTGCATACTGTGCACAGAATGCAATATGTGGTCCACAACAACGGCAGCCACATTGAACCTCATTTGAATGCAAAATAAAAGGTAATTTCCGTATTGATTTGCATTTGTTAACACTCTATTTTCTATTAAACAGCGCCAAATATCCCCCTAGCGGTGACTTTTGGAACTAATTTATTTTTTCGCGGAATCCTTCGTCCCCCGTCTTGTTTAATCTTCCTACAAAATGTGGCATCATTCTCGCAAATAGATCACGCTACAGAACACTGTGAGCACTGTCAGTTTAATTATGGCCACCCGGTATATATATATATATATATATATTTATATATATATATATATATATATATATATATATATATACAGAGTGTCCCAAAAGGTCGTTTACAAACTTAACATGCTGGTCTGTCATATCATGATGAACAAGATTTACATAGGAACTTGTGTCCGAAAATTCAAACTGCGACCGCTAGAGGGCGATAATTGCACGAAAACTGGACAGTGGGAAAAACAATCATTTCAGGCGTGGACGCTGAAGGAGAAGGATGAATGAGTTTAGTAACGCAGAAATGACCGACATACATTACGTATACGGCGCCGCTGATGGAAATGGACGAGCCGCGACACGGACGTACCTTGAGCGCTTCCCAAACAGACGTCAGCCAAGTCATGTTTTGTTTGGACGATTGCACCGCAGATTACGTAAATCAGGTGCTTTCGTAGTACGTGGCCACATCGGTCGAGAACGTGCTACACGCACGCCTGTCGTAGAGGAAACCGTGCTACAGGAGTTTGCCATCAACCCGCAAACAAGTCTCCGAGAAGGCGAACGTGTCTTGGGTGTAGGTCGTTCCACCATAATGCGCATACTGCACGATGACATGCAACACCCTTACCACTTCCAAAAAGTACAGGCATTGTGCGCTGACGATTATCCCAAACGCATTGCATTCTCACGCTGGTATTTGTAACAGCGGGTCGCACAGCCAGATTTTCCATCGTGGATTTTGTTTTCTGATGAATCTTGCTTTACACAGGATGGTGTCGTGAACCTGCACAACATGCACGTATGGGCGCATGAAAACCCAAGATGTACACGTGCCCATGCACATCAACAACGTTTCACCGTAAACGTTTGGGCTGGTATTATCGGTGACATGTTGATTGGCCCTTATCTTCTACCTGAACGCCTCGACGGAAATACCTATCGCATTTTTTTAGAAAGAGTTTTGCCGGATCTGATGGGTGACGTTCCAGCCGCTACACGACGAAACGTCTGGTTTCACCATGATGGAGCGCCTGCCCACTGTAGCTACGCTGTTCGAAAATACCTCGATGGGACTTATCCTAATCGCTGGATCGGTAGAGGCGGACCAGTCCAATGGCCGCCGCGATCCCCCGACCTGACTCCCCTGGATTTCTACCTGTGGGGACACGTGAAGTCCATAGTGTACGAGACACCCGTAACATCGGACATGGATCTTATCGCCAGGTTCGCGGAAGCGGCAGCACGTGTCCGTGACACTCCTGGCCAATTTGAACGGGTTCGTGAATCCATGCGCCGACGCTGTGAAACGTGCATTGTGGCGAATGGAAGGAATTTTGAACATTTGCTGTGATGTAATGATGTTTTGTAATAAAAATCATATTAACACCGCTGTCGATATCATTTTTTTCTCCTCATCCAAACCTGCACTTATCGCCCTCTAGCGGTCTCAGTATGAATTTTTGGACACAAGTTCCTATGTAAATCTTGTTCATCATGATATGACAGACCAGCATGTTAAGTTTGTAAACGACCTTTTGGGACACCCTGTATATATATATATATATATATATATATATATATATACAGTTGGCTCTCTGTTTAACGACTTTCAAGGACCGTGAAAAATCGTGCTTAAGTAGAGATCGCCCTTAAACAGAATTTGTGAAAATATAACATTTCCCATAACGTCGGGGGGGGCCGTGACTGGGAAATATCGTCTTTAAATAGAGATCGTCGTTAAGTAGAGCGTCGTTAAACAGAGAGGCAAATGTATATGTATATATATATATATATATATATATATATATATATATATATATATATATATATATATATATATATATATATATATATATATATATATATATATATACAGTGCTAGATTTCTAGAAATAGAGGTGCCGGAATGGTAACCTTCCGGTGTGTGTGTGTGTGGGGGGGGGGGTATTCCAAATTATTGATAAAGAGAGGTACCTAAAGAGAGGTACCGGAAGGCCGTTCCGGCGCGTTCCGCCTCAAATTTAGCCCTGTATATATATATATATATTCATTCTTGGGTCCGTATACTTGGGATACATGCTATCCCATCCGTTACGGAAAAGGTTAATTTGCATATAATATTGAAAATCTTCTATTTTTTATATCAGTACATATATGTTTATTTTGGCTATTTTTGTAGTAGATTCTTTGCAAATTTAACAGCAATAAAAATGTTCATAGTTTTCAAAACTTTAATGAATTAGTTTTTTTTAAGATTCAGAACTAATTATTTAACAGTCTAAAGTTACTGAAGCTTTCTTCAATAAACAAAACTTTGAATAGAATGCGAGGGTAATGTAATTTATTTTATTCGATGAAGATTAGAGTGAATGAAAAAACCCGTGAGGGTTTTATCTTTGCCGGTTCTTGGATACGCGGAGGAGTGCTTCAAAGCGCATTTTTAGCCTTCAATCTTCTTCGCTTTCATTTGCAACACAGCAGATAAAAGTAAACACAAACAGCAATTTTAAGTATTGTACATAAACTACAGCACATCACAATTTCCTGAAAAATGGTCCCGATTCCCCCCGCCCCCCTTGAAACCCTAAAATAGCCCTATGTCGAGAACCTCTGGGTTAGTCCATGTGTTTCGTAACACATGGACTAACCCAGCCATAATGCAGCCCATCACACTTTTCTGAATAGTGGTTCCCGCCCCCATATTGAAAGCTTAAAATCCCCCATGTTGAGAACCCCTGGGTTAGTCCATGAGTTTCGTAGCACATGGACTAACCCAGCCCATCACACTTTTCTGAATAGTGGTCCCGCTTCCCCATCCCTCTCTTGAAATCCTAAAATCCCTCCATATCAAGGACCTCTGGGTTAGTCCATGAGTTTCGTAGCATATGGACTAACCCAGCCCTAATACAGCCCATCACACATTTCTGAATAGTGGTCCCGCTTTCCCACCCCTCTCTTGAAATCCTAAAATCCCTCCATATCAAGAACCTCTGGGTTAGTCCATGAGTTTCGTAGCATATGGACTAACCCAGCCATAATACAGCCCATCACACATTTCTGAATAGTGGTCCCGCTTCCCCACCCCTCTCTTGAAATCCTAAAATCCCTCCATATCAAGGACCTCTGGGTTAGTCCATGAGTTTCGTAGCATATGGACTAACCCAGCCCTAATGCAGCCCATCACACATTTCTGAATAGTGGTCTCGCTTCCCCACCCCTCTCTTGAAATCCTAAAATCCCTCCATATCAAGAACCTCTGGGTTAGTCCATGAGTTTCGTAGCATATGGACTAACCCAGCCCTAATACAGCCCATCACACATTTCTGAATAGTGGTCCCGCTTTCCCACCCCTCTCTTGAAATCCTAAAATCCCTCCATATCAAGAACCTCTGGGTTAGTCCATGAGTTTCGTAGCATATGGACTAACCCAGCCATAATGCAGCCCATCACACTTTCTGAATAGTGGTGTCCCCCCCCCCCCCCTTGAAATCCTAAACATCCCCTCTCCCTTGTCGAGAACCCCTGGGTTAGTCCATGCGTTTCGTAGCCGATGCAATCGAATTGTAGGCTAAACGGGTCTGTTTAGCCTTTGAGAAGCAAAAGATGACTGATCGCTCTGAATTGGTCATTTAACCATGCAGATATGCTTCAGAATAGCACAAATTACAATGTAATCATAATTTAGATAGAATTCTGTAACGATTTTGGGTAAGTGCGCTTCTTCAGCAATAAAAGTTCTAGAATTAAAAAAAAATATCGAATTAAAAATATTTTAAATTATTCACGATTAGCCGTTAACTGGTCTTGTATCTGAATTTCGAACGCTAATCGTCACGAGCCGGAAAGCTAGAGATAGGTTCTGTAAATATCCCGTGATGTGTACAAAAAAGAACGTTGCTATTTTGTTGTAGAAATGCTGGGATTGACAGTTACCGATGACAACAGCTGAACTTTTCATCATATCTCATTTTCTTGGAACTTAAAAAAAAAAAGAAAAAACTAACTATACACTTTAATTATCTTTTAGTCAACCATGGATTAGAAAATTAATTTTTAATTTACCTTATATGACTCTTCCTGCTTATATTGATATTTTTTTCTTAATTTTATTTTATCTTTCTTTTTTATTTTACTTTCTTTTGTAAGATTTTTGAGCAAAAATCTAAAAAAAGGAATCTAAATGATCTTAATAATATTTAATTAACCCTTATTCATTCTTTTTTTTAATATACTAATTTTGTTGACGCCTTCACTTATTATTTTTTTTTATATATTTTCAGTGTCTCATCCCTTTTCTTCCTTTTTACCTACCACTTCTCTTTGATGCTCGTAATTTCCAGTGATTTTTCCCCCCGTTTACTCAGGATGGCATATTTATCATTTCGCAGTTTTCTTTTGTGGAGAATGGCAACGTACCTCTCTCTGCCTAAGCGTGACTTTGAACTGCAACATGTTGTCTCGCAGCGTCCTTGAGGAAGGTCATTTTGAGCCTCTGATAGTCGAGTACAGTACCTATTTATAACAGATATTTTTTTTTACGAAGGTTGTATTTTGTTGGTATTTTAAAAGTCATTTTAAATGACTTTTAAGTAGGTTTGAAGACTGCTCAAATTGAAAGTGGTAGTGAAGAAGTAAAATTAGCCGGTTAGTAACAGAAAATAAGCAATATTTCCAGTTTTTAGAACAGGTTTCTTTTTGGAAGTTTTTTAGTGATTTAGAGTTTCCTTTATTAATTAATCCACTCGCATTTAAGCCACGTTACACTCGCCAAAAGTTTCCATAAGTTGAAAGGTTGACTAAAGCACTTTGTACCACGACTAAAGCACAAAGGTTCTCTAAAAATGTGACGAGGAAAGACGCATAGGAGCACGCCCTATTGGGTGGAGCCAACTGCCAAAATATACATCTCCAATTGTGCGAGGTAGCTTTGGATTTAGATTTCACCCTTGTTATGGGTTCCTCAGCACGCCTTAAGTACTCTGGTGGGAAAGGAATCTCAAATACTACAAAGATATTGCGGTTCATTCACCATCAAAATTTTCAAAATATTTCCATTGGCACAAGACAAGGTAAAGCCTGCAGAATAGACTTCAGCATCAGCATTTCTAATGGGTCCTTCTGCCGTACCATCAGTATAAATATGAAGCTAAGAATCAACCGGGAAACGTTCATGCATAGTAGCCAATCAAGGCAACAAGTTGTCGCTTTAGCGAGAACAAGGAGTACCACGAGTAGACGACTGAAATCCTCCTCCCCCCCCCCCCCCCCCTGATCGATGTGTAGCAAGGACGGAACCTAGGTTCAAAGATACCTGGTGCAGGGGATATGTATATTTTGGCAATTGGTTTCACCCAGTAGCACTCGCTTTGAGGTTATTTTTTTTCATTATCTTGTACTCTCTAGAGAAGTGATTCCTAACCTTTTTCAATTCCTACTATTAGTTCACACTCTCTCTATATATATCTTGTTCAAATTTTCAATCGTTAATAAAAGTACTTTTTATTCATCCACTCAAGTTCAAATACATTTTTTTAAACTTGTAGTGGATGACACTTGATGTTAATACAGTTTTTTCAAATATTAATTCATTAATTAAATTTAATTAATAAATTTTAGTTTTAGACCTAGAGCGTCTCTTGTTCTTGAATAGTAATTTCCCTCTTGTTACTGTGTAAACGGTAACACTGCGGTATCGCGGGCTTCTCCCGTCCTGTAGGTTGCGAGATCGAATCCCCAACCTGACAAACTTTTTCTCTCTCTTTCCCCCCTCCTAAACTCGCACAGTAGGCAAGGTTCTGGAAGGCAATCCTTTTTTTCAATTCCTACTATTAGTTCACACTCAAATTTTTCTTTGTTGACCTAAGTAGGAATTGACTTTAAAATTTTTTTTTTATATATTACTTGTTATACTTGAGTACGACCTGTCTACTTTGTAGGGTCGTGGCGTACCACTGGTTATATTATAACTTTTTGAGGGGAGGGGGTCGTCAAATAAATTCTCACTGTTAGAGCTGCTGGTGCTTGAAGGACCTTTCCCAAGTCATGAAAAATCTCTTCATATTTGTTTATAGAAATTATTTAATGACACACCACAAAACTTAAGCTAGCACAAAAAATTATTATCTAAGCTGATATCGAAAATAACATCAAAGCTCGCAGCACAGTTACAGACCATTCAATTAATAACTGTACCTTTTTGATTAATTATAACAGCGAGCTATTTCTAACATCAATCCATACAGCACACTGTACCTGTCAGTTCCCCGGCAGGACTGATGAGTAACGCAGAGAGTGAAGCAATGAGTTCAACGGACTCCAATCCAAACAATAACAGACAGGGATGACTCACGGTTACAGGGCGTATAGGCAACCAAAAGCAGCCCCATTGAACTTATTATTGAACTTTTCTGAGTACGACATCAAACGATCTCACGTACCACGCCGACAAACCAGTTGAGAACCACTGCTCTATAGAAGTTTAAAAGCGGTGATGATATTTTATTCTATGAAAGAATAAATGACCATATGAAGGCATAAATAACTTTTCTACTTATTTAAGTATTAATTGATTTATAACTGATTTAACTTTTTTTTGGTTCAGATATTTTATTCTATGGAATAATAAATGTATATATGAAGGCATAAATAACATTTCTGCTTATTTAAGTATTAATTGATTTATAACTGATATAACATTTTTGCTCAGATATTTTATTCTGTGAAACAATAAATGTACATATGAAGGCATAAATAACTTTTCTACTTATTTAAGTATTAATTGATTTATAACTGATTTAACTATTTTTGGTTTAATCCAATGATTTTCATTTTCTCGAATTGTCTAATTACATATGTATTTAAGTATAAGTAGTATTGGGCTAATGCAACATAACACAACAAATTCTTTTTACTGATTGATTACACTTTATAACTAATGTTGCTGTATTTACATACAAGTTTAATGAGTAAATTTTTTCAGTCGTTTTTACGTTTGGTTTCACTATTTAGGAGGTATCAAAGAATTTATGAAATTTATGTTAATTCATGAAAATATATTCACTGAGGTAGACATTTGTTACATTACGCTGATATTCAGAATTCATTAATTTTATTTGTATCTGATTTTGTTGTTTCGTTTAGACTCCAATCAACAGGGACCGTACACTTAAGTGTACCCAAGCTTTCACCCCGAAACCAATTTGCCATCTATCTATTTAAATTGCTAAGCCGATATTTTGGGCAGTCCGTGAGAGAAAACTACTGCATCTATTTACTTCATTTTGGTCTTAAACGAAAGATTTTAATCTATAGATGTGTCAAATTTGGCTTTTGTAACCGCAATTTCTATTAATTAGCCCTAATTTACAATTGAAAAATTGCTTGCACTCTGCGCATGCTCAGTGGCATTTTTAAATCTGACTTTAGTTACTCACTCAGCATAAGGCCGCATAAACACATTAATTTATTTCTGCGCATGCTCAGGCCATGTTTAAATCTGGCTTTAGATACTTACTTATACGAGGCCGCATAAACACGTTAATTTGTTTATTCCGAGGAATCTCTCTAGATCACTTGCCATTTTTATTTTTAATTATGTTTGTGAGATATAGAATAAAACCCGAGGGAAACTATTTTTTTCGCGCCGTTGAGTAACCCTATTTCTTCTTATTGGGTTCAATAGTAATTTTTTTAAGAGTATTTCTCTATTCTTAATATTATGATTTCCAACATTTGGCAATGACCTGTTGAGTAAAATTTGTGTATTAGTACATCTATTTACTATCCGGCCGTCATGTTTTGACGGGTACCAACTACTTAGTTATTAAGTTATACCAGAATAATGTTAACTTAGCTCTTCGAATTCCACGTAATTTTACTATATAACTGACATTCAAGTTAATATCTAAAAGGCAATTTAATGAGTTAACTTTTGCTTTTTTGGGGGGGAGGGGCGCAGTGGCCCGGTTGGCAAAGGCATCGAGCCAGTGATCTGAGGGTTGCGGGTTCGAGGTCGGTCGCTAGCAAAATCCACCGCTGTGTTCACTACTGGTGGCCGGGGCACGTAAAATAGCGCGTGGCTGCAATGTCCTCCAATTTCTCAAATTTACCTCTGGAGTGCTGGGTATGGTGGTCTGGTCCCGCCACTTGACTCGGTTGAAAATTCACGGACTATCAAACGGGTGCAGGGTGGACCCATCCCCTGTGGTGCAACCAGGGCAACGCATGCGAAGAAGTGGTCTCACGCTTCCCGCACAACCCCCCCCCCCCCCCCCCCAAAGAAGAGCCTATGCTCAGTTCTCCCAGCCATTAAAACAAAAAACCTTTTGTATTTTTTACTTTGTGTTTTTATGTTTCGCTTTATTATATAGAATGTGTAAAAAAAGGAAATTGAAGGGAAGAATTCCCCCCTTAATTTACGAAAAAATTTACATAATGCGTTATACCTTAGTTCACTAAACTAACAAGCATTATTTATTTACTTCGCTGTATTTCCTTCCATAACTGCTTTCACTTGTTTCCTGCAACACGTTTGTTGCTTAATATTTTATGTTATTTTCATATCCATGTAGTTTCATATCCAGGAGCTCGAAGAAGAGAAAATCAGATTAAAATTATTCATATCTTGTGCTCGGAAACTCTAGAATTTAATATGACTTTTATTAAGGTAAATATATTTTTTCCCATTTCAGCAGTCACAGATTGTTGAAGAAGCGATATTAAATAGCTACTAGATTATTTATTCAAGTTCCTAAAGGAGATTTTCAAAAATAAATTGTAAGTTTTACACGCCCTTTTGGCTTTGAGTTACTCGAAAATTCAAAAAAAAAAAAGAAAATACAAATGCATAAAGTACCTACGCTAATCTAAACAAAATTCTGAGGAATAGTAATTCGACTTGATATTTTCCAGAAGTTTAAGCACATGTTAAGACGGCAATATTCTTGGGACATTCCAGAATGTTTTACTTCGATAAGACTTCTCGCGGATAATTAAATAAATAAAAATACGAGGATAATCAACTCTGGCGTGGATGAAAACTTTAAAGATAAGGTAAAATACAAGCAGTTTATATTTGCTGAAAGTTACGAAGGCGAATACGGGGTCAAATGATCAACATCCATTTAGAAACTTTCAAGAAAGCGTTCGGAGAGCTAATATTTTGACTGACTAGAAAAAAAAGTCTGCCGAGCCTATGTGATGGAAGAATTTTTTAGCTTTTTTTTCTTTTGAGAAAAAAAATAGCGTATTTTTTGGACCGTAAAACGCACCTTTTTATATAACCCGACTTAAAATTGAGGTTCATCTTATAGTCCGATGGTAACGTTAATATGTATATATATATATATATATATATATATATATATATATATATATATATATATATATATATATATATATATATATATATATATATATATATATATTTATATAAATTTATTTATATATATATATATATATATATATATTTATATATATATATATATTTATATATATATATATATATATATATATATATATATATATATATATATATATATATATATATATATATTGAAGGCGGGTCGAGATGGCCTTAATCCATAAAGTTTTCGAGTAAATCAAGTAAATTTCAAGTAAAACAGCTCAAACTTAAATGAAGAATCCAAGGTGGGAGAGCTAACAAATGTACTTATTTATTTACAATATGTACAAATAAAACTAAATTCAAGAGCAGCGAGTTGCTCATTATCAGGTGAGAGTCGAAAGTCCGAGTGACAAACTCTAGGACGTTACAAAGTTTCTTCTCTCGCGCGCAAAGCGCCATCTATACGGGTGGGTCCAAACATTCCACCCCCGCGATGAACAGTGGTTCATAAATCTAGTACTACACTGGAATCACTACAATGAAATATGACATTAGTATACATGAAAAATTAAAATATATAAAATAAGAACTGGAACAATATACTAAATATTAAACAACGTATTATTACTAATTACTAAGTAAATAAAGAATAAACTGATGTATATGCATATTAAACAAACTTAAATTTCAAATAAATGTTAAATATGAAAATGAATAATCATGTTATTGACAAGAAAAAGGTAATATGGAAAGTTTATGAATAGGTCTCTTTAGTTCTCCATTAGCAGTTTTCAATCGTACTACTCGTACATTACCGTCTTTACCAGGATACAGTTCAAGAGTCCTTGTGTAAGCAATTTTCTATGTTAATAGATGGCAGCATGTAACAGACCGCACGAAGAATGTGAGCGCATGCGCACTGCAATATTGTAACAGAGAGAGAGCGTTGTGTAATGGATGGCGGTCGCACGTTGACGGCCAGCCGCTAAGTGTTTTCGATATATTCCTCAAATAAAACTGTTGTTATCGTTTTAAGTATAATGTCATGTTGATCTTCCGTTATTAAGTAACCAGAAGCTTGCCTTGTTAGCAAAAGAAGAGCTAACAATTATCAGAAGAGGGATAGAGGAACTTCCTGACAACGGCAACGAACAAGGTAATCTTGAATATTTGAATTTTTGTTTTACTCAAAAATGGCGTACTTAGGCAGATATAAGAAGTGTGATTTAGTTCAGTTAGCGATTGCGTTGGGCGAGAGTGTCCCTGAAATTAGTACGATAGTTATTTTGAAGGATATTATAACCAAAAGTAAAAACTATGATGAACCGTTTGTTAAAGAAGTGTTAGCGGGATTAGTTGACGAAAGAGTGAAACAGGAAACACAAAAATTTGAATTTGAGCGAGCTTTGCAAGTAGAGAAACTAAAAATTGAAAATCAGAATAAGATAGATGAACAGGAATTACATAAAATTGAACAACAATATGCTTTTGAATTGGAAAAATTAAAAATCCAGAATCAGAATATGATAATTTCTCAGGCTGAAAGTAATGTTATTGTACCAGAAGTAAAGAAAAACACTATAGATTTGAGGAATTTAATGCAGAAATTTGACTTAAAAGACGGAGATATAGCTTCATTTTTGGTATTATTTGAAAGGCAAGCTAAACGAGTAGGACTTATGGAGAGTGACTATGTAACACACTTATTAGGGCTATTGCCTCTTGAAATTACTCAGCTAATTGCGAGAGAATCAGAACAGGAAACTAATGAATATATATTTGTGAAGAATTTATTGTTAAAAAGATATAAACTAAGTCCCGAAAGTTTTAGACAGAAATTTGTCAACCGTGTTAAAGATGTAAACGGCACGTGGACTGATTTTGTATTCGAATTACGCACCTATTTCAAGGAGTGGTTAACAGGGTTAAATATAAATGACTTTGAATCCCTAAAAGAACTTATGATTACAGATCAATTAAAAAAGCGAGTCCCAAATACGATGCGTGAACATTTCATTGATTCTTGGCCAAAGTTTGTTAAAGCGAATGATTTAGCCCAAGTGCTGGACGATTATGAAAACGTTCGATCAGGAATTAAAACTAATAGCGAAAGAAGAAATACGAAGCATACTAACTATCGTGATGATTTTAAATACTACCCGCATTCAAATTACAGGATGAGTAATCGTAATACGAATAGGTTCGATTCGAGCAAGTTTGAGAACAAAAACGCGAACGTCAGCAGAAGTAAAATAAATGAAAAAGAAACCGCAACTCATAAAGTATTTAGTTCTTCGATAGGCGATGATAGAGCATGTTTTGTTTGTGGAGGGAGAAACCACATTGCAAAGTTTTGCAGAAAAACGAATGAACCGCGGAGCGAAAATCTGAATGTTTATGGGAATCGTGAAATGACGGCGCCGGACAAATATCTACGCCAGGCAAAGATAAACAATCAAAGCATTAGTATTTTACTTGACACGGGAAGTAGCTGTTGTCTGATGAAAATGTCAATTGCTAAAAAGTTAGGATTAAATATTACTCCATGTAAAAAGGATCTTTATTCGTTTGGAAACCAAATTAATCCAGTTTCGCAAAGTCTAGGTGTTACAGTTACAGATATAGAGATAGACGATGTTTTGGCTAAGGATGTTACTATTTTGATCGTGTCAGACAATACACAACCAGTTGATTTATTAGTTGGAAGAACATTACTCGATTTACCGTACATAGCTTATGCTAGGGTTGGAGAAAACTTACATATCGGATATGCGAAAGATTACCCATTCGTTAATTTAGAATTTATTGAGGAAAACCCAACGGTTAAATTGAAAGTAACTGAAACAGTACAAATTGTGAAGAATAGTATAAATTTTGTCAAAGCGAAGACTGAAGATTTAAATGATGGTTTAATTATGATTAGGGGAGAAGGTGAAAATTTAGACTCATTATTGGAAGTCAAGGAAGGGGCAATTGTACCAGTTATTAATACCAGAGATAGTAATATTATATTGAATAGAAATCAAAATGTTGGTAAAGCGGAATTAGTGGACGATGTCAATTTAAAGTCGTATAAGGACAATATAAATTTTGTTAATGAAGCACAATCATTAGAACCTCTAGACATGAGTACTAACGTAGAACGAGAACCTATAACTTTAGAACAAATTAAATTTGACGAGACGTTACTTGAAGACCAAAAGCAAGATATAGTTCGTTTGTTGAATGAATATAGAGACTGTTTTGCATTTGATTTAAATGAATTAGGATGCACAGATTTAACTTTCATGGATATTAAAGAGATAGACGGTAGTAAGCCGGTATGTTCCCGACCGTATAAGACGAATGCTTCTGAGCGTAATATTATCAAACAAATTGTAAAAGAATGGAAAGATAGCAAAATTGTTTCGGAAACACGGTCACCATACGCAAGTCCAGTTTTGTTAGTGAAAAAGAAAACAGGTGAACACAGATTAGTTATTGATTTTCGCCGTCTTAATAATCAAACGGTAAAGGATAAATTCCCCCTGCCAAAAATAGATGATTTATTGGAAAGTTTGAGCGGTGCTAAATTATTTACCACCTTGGATTTAGCTCACGGTTACTTGCAGATTCCATTGTCGGAGGAAGCGAAGAAAAAAACAGCCTTTATTACACCTGACGAAACCGGACAATTCGAGCGAATGATTTTTGGATTGGTTAATGCTCCCTCAGAGTTTCAAAGATTAATGTATCAAGTACTAGGACCGTTATTTCTTACTAAAGCTGTTTGTTACTTAGATGATATCCTCATACCTGCTTTCTCTTGGGAGGACATGCTTGAAAGATTGGTATTAGTTTTGGAACGTCTACGATTAGCGAAACTTACTCTTAGACTTGCTAAGTGCGAATTTGGTAAAAAGGAAATACAATTTTTGGGTTTTGTAATAAATGCCGATGGTTTAAAGCCAGGTTTACGGAAAATAAAAGCTATTGAAGAATACGTTGAACCTAAGAATATTTATGAAGTAAAAAGATTTCTAGGACTTACAGGTTTTTTTAGGCGTTTTGTTTCCAAGTATGCGGAGAAGGCCGAACCATTGAGTAGATTAACTAAGAAAAATAAAGATTTTGAGTGGAAGGAAGAACAGAAGAATGCTTTTAAAGCTTTGAAAGAAATTCTTAGTAACCAACCAGTTTTAGCTCACTATAACCCCACATTAGAGACGGAAGTACACACAGATGCGAGTTCAGATGGATTAAGCGGAATGCTACTTCAACGTGGAGACGATGGAAAATGGCATTTGGTGTATTGCGTAAGTAAGAAGACAACTGATGTAGAAAAGAATTACCACTCAAGTAAACTAGAATTAATGGCCATTGTATGGACACTTGACAGATTAAGACAGTATCTCCTTGGAATTAAGTTTACAATTGTTACTGACTGCCAAGCATTGATCTACATGAATTCGAAGAAAACGACGAATCCACAGATAGCTCGATGGTATGATTTGATTCAGGAATTTGATATAGAGGTAAAGCATAGACCGGGTACGAAGATGAGTCACGTCGATGCGATGAGCAGAGCTCCAGTTTTAGAGGCAGAAGATACTATGACAAGCATAATAGAACGAAATCTAGAAGTTTGTCTTACACTTAGTGAAGAAGAACAAGTTTTAATAATTCAGCATGCAGATCCAGAGTTAAGGAAATTAATAGATATTTTTCGAAAAGATGAGTATGAAAGGACAAGTGACGACAAACAGAAAATATGCAATTATGTTTTTAAAGGAAATAAGCTGTATAGAAAGGTTAAAGAGAAGGGAAAAGAAAAGCTACTTTATGTAATCCCCAAAAGCATGAGGAAAAGTACCGCAGTGAAGTTCCATGATCTGATGGGACACTTTTCAGTCGACAGAACTGCCAACAAAATTAAAGAATTATATTGGTTCCCTTATATGAAGCGTTACTTACGAAGACATATATCTATGTGCTTTGAATGCCTGATGAACAAAGTACCAGGAGGAAAACAACAAGGCTATTTGCACCCCATTAAGCCAGGAAAACGACCATTCTCTCTTATACACATGGATCATCTGGGTCCATTTGTGAAAAGTTCTCGAAGAAATCAAGACTTACTAGTAATAATTGATAACTTCACCAGATTCACACGACTTTTTCCAGTCAAGAATACTTCATCGCTACATGTCTTAAAAGCTCTCAAAACTTTTGTTGAAGAATTTGGATTACCAGACAGAATTGTAAGCGACAGAGGCACTTGCTTCACCTCTCGTCAGTTCGAACAATACTGCCAAGAAAACGGAATTCATCATACCTTAAATTCTACGCAACATCCACAAGGCAATGGTATGGTAGAGCGAGTTAATAGAACCATCTTATCAACAATAACGACATCCATGAAGGACCAACGTCATAAAGACTGGGACTTACGAATTAAAGAAACTGAAAGAAATTTAAACAACGTAGTTAACAAAACCACAGATAAAACTCCCTTCGAGATGCTACATGGTTACTTGCCCAGATTCAATGATGGTATCCTCAGGAAAGTAGCAGACGCAGACGCAGAAAAATGGGAAGACCCGAAAGAAATTCAAGAGAAAACACGTAAAGAGATTGAAAAGAAGCAACAAAAAATGAAGGAAGATTATGACAAGAAAAGGTGTCGAACTATAACATACGAACCAGGAGAAATAGTAGTTGTCAGACGACCACCAAAACCAACAGGAGAACCTACGAAGACGCAAGCGAAATATAGAGGACCACTGATAATTACAGAAACACAGCCGAATGACACATATAGAGTTACTCAGCTGGAGGAAAAGCAGAAAGGACGATTTTACACCACCACAGCTCACGTCAGTCAACTCAAGCCATGGCCTAAACCTCGATATGAAGACGATGACGATTCAGACAACGAGGCTCCCAGTGCAGAACCTCCTGAACCACCTTAACTTAGTTCAAATCATCACCAGGTAACAACCTCCGAAGATCAGGTAATATAGTTTTTTTATTCTTTTTTAAATTTTACCCAAGAACTCTTGAACTCTAAGAAGGACTCAATTAGGACATTATCCAAAAGACTTTGAAGACCATATATTATTTTTGTTTTTTAGCACATTGTTTATATTTCTAAATGTTTAAGTTGTATTTTTAGTAGTGTTATAAGTACGAATTGAGGGCAATTCTCTGTCAGGATGCCCGAATGTAAGCAATTTTCTATGTTAATAGATGGCAGCATGTAACAGACCGCACGAAGAATGTGAGCGCATGCGCACTGCAATATTGTAACAGAGAGAGAGCGTTGTGTAATGGATGGCGGTCGCACGTTGACGGCCAGCCGCTAAGTGTTTTCGATATATTCCTCAAATAAAACTGTTGTTATCGTTTTAAGTATAATGTCATGTTGATCTTCCGTTATTAAGTAACCAGAAGCTTGCCTTGTTAGCAAAAGAAGAGCTAACAATTGCAAGAGACCATTTCAATGGTGGTAGATTATCATCTTTGATCAGCACAAGATCTCCAGCAGCTAAATTTGATTTCTTAGTGCACCACTTTGTGCGCTGCTGTAACTGAGTGAGATAGTCTGATGACCACCTTTTCCAAAAACTTTGGAAAATTTGTTGAGTGAGCTTCCATCGTTCGGGTGGAATTAATTTTGTGGAAGTCAAGTCTGGTTCAGGAATTGAGTTCATCGAAGTCCCGATGATGAAATGTCCAGGAGTTAATGCCGTTAAATCACGAGGGTCATTTGATACAGGAACTAGAGGTCTTGAGTTTAAGCATGCTTCAATTTGCGTTATCAAGGTGAAGAATTCTTCAAAGGTAAGAATTTGTGATCCAACAGTTCTTTTCAGATGGTTTTTCATTTGTTTAATCGCGGCCTCCCACAGACCTCCGAAGTGAGGTGCAGAAGGTGGATTAAAGTTCCATTTAATATTCTCTTCTGCAATGTAGGCATGAAACCTTTCATCAGCCAAAACTTGTGATAGCATTCTTTTTAATTCCTGGTCAGCTCCTACAAAATTTGTTCCTCTGTCAGAAAATAGTTCCAGGGGTTTGCCACGACGAGCTATAAATCTTTTCAGCGAGGCTAAGAAGGCTTCTGAAGATAAGTCGCTAACTACTTCCAAGTGAACAGCCTTTGTGGACATGCATATGTAAAGGCAAACATAAATTTTATAAGGTTTAATACCTCGTCCCTTACGAGTCTTGATCATGAATGGACCTGCGAAGTCCAGTCCGACGTGTGAAAAAATCTTGTTGGGCTTCACTCGAGCTGGAGGTAAATCTCCCATAATTTGCGTCGCTAAATTTGCCCTGTTTCTGAAACACTTCATGCATTTCCAAACAATTCTTCTAACAACTTCGCGGATGTTAACAATCCAAAATTTTTGTCTTATCGAAGAAATAGTCAGTTGGATTCCACTGTGCAGATATTTTTCGTGGTAATGTTTAATAATTAATTCTGTCACGTAATGTTTTTTGGGAAGTATAATTTGATGTTTTTTATCGTCTGAAATATTAGCATTCCTGAGTCTTCCCCCAACCCGCAATAAATCTTTATCATCAAGAAATGGATTTAAGTTAGTTATTTTGCTGTTGGGGCTTAATATCTTGTCTTTCTTCAAATTCCGAGTTTCATCTTTAAACTCTAACTTTTGCACAATTTTCACTATGACATCGGCTGCATCATTTAACTCCTTACTTGTCAAGAAACCTGTTGTTTTTACTGATGGGAATTTACAGTTTTGCACAAATCGAAGAATCCAAGCTACAACACGATTTAGTTTAATCCATGTTGAAAATTTAGATAATATTTCTGGTTCATGGTGGTCATCTGTGACAGTGCATATCACAGCCTTTCTTCTTTCTGGAATAGTTTCCTCCTCCAAAAGAGGAGTTTCTTGTTCGGATGGCATTTCTTCGGTTGCCAAGTTAGGGCCATTCCACCATAACATATTCCCTTTTAGTTCATGAGCAGAACATCCTCGAGACAGAACATCTGCAGGATTCTCGGATCCTTTACAATGTTTCCAAGCAAAGGGTTCGATAATGTCTTGAATTTCCCGCACTCGATTCGCAACGAATGGCTTCCAAACATCGGCAGATCCCTTTATCCAATGTAGGACTATTTGCGAATCGCTAAAACACTTGATGTTATTATTAGGGATTTGAAATAAAGCTTTCAGGTAACGGGCTATTCTCGCAGCAATAACTGCACCTAAAAGTTCCAAGCGTGGCAACGTGATTTTCTTGAGGGGTGCCACTCTACTCTTGGCCATGACGAATGAAGTGGAGCGGCTCGCAGGGTCTCGAAAATAGGCTACAGCTCCATATCCCTTTAGGCTAGCGTCGGAAAATACTAAGAGCTCAATTTTGTCAAAATTTACTTTATGTTCAAAATACCTTCTAGAAATATTCAAATTTTCTAATTCATTAATCTCTTCGAACCATTTTAGAAATCTTTCCGATAAATTTTGTGGTAATTGTTCGTCCCAGTCAATGGCTTGTTGCCACATTTCTTGCAATAAGCATTTAACTCGCATTACGAAGGGCGAGATGTAACCAACAGGATCGTAAATCTTTGCAACAGTTTGCAAAACGTGACGTTTTGTGATGCAGGAATTTGACATTTCTGAAGCTGGTTTCAAGTCTAAGGATATTGTATCGTGATTATTGTTCCAAATGATTCCTAAGATTTTAGATGGGTTTTCCGAATTTTCTTCAATAATTATCCCTTTTTCCTTCCATAACGTTCTTAAGCCAGGGGAATTAGTTTTGAATTTTCTTAAATTCATACCTGCATCTTTCAAGATTTCTGAAGCTTCCGAGGACAAATTAAACGCTTCAGTATTCGAACTCGCTCCATGATGCAAGTCGTCAACGTATAAAGATGAGTTTAACATCTCGTAGCATGCAGGGTTACTTTCTGAATATTTTTTAATGTGAAATTTTATCGTAGCAGCTAATATAAAGGGAGAAGAATTGACCCCGAATGGTAAACGGTTCATGTGCATAATTTTGAATGAATCGGGATCGTTATTTCGGAACCAAAGAAATTTTAAGAATTTACGATCTTCCTCGGCAATGCTGATCATTAAGAAGGCCTTTTCAATATCGGCTGAAAATGCTATTTCATATTTTCGAAATTTTAAGATTACGTCTAATAAGTTAGGATTTAAATTGGGGCCAGGCAATAATAATTCATTAAGTGATTTTGAATTTTTCCCTTTGGACGAAGCATCAAAGACTATTCTTACGCGCGTAGTAATTTTATGTGGTCTGATAATAGCTCTATGAGGCATGAAGTAACCAGAATCGAAATTTTCGTTTTTATCTTCCTCCACTATCCTATTTTCTTCTTGATGTTTAATAATACTTTGGTATTCCTGACAAATCTCCTTATCCTTACTTAATTTATCCTTTAAAATGTCAAAACGTCTTTTAGCTGTTGCGAAATTACTGTCTAGTTGTGGTTTAGTGTCTTCAAACAAAAGTTTAGTTTCATATCTACCATCAACAAATTTTAAATTATCATTAAAATATTGTAAGGCGTTTAAGTCTCTTTGAGAAAAACATTCATTTTGATCTTCAACAATCCCGAGCGATTCTAGCTTCCAAAAGGAACTTATGTCAAAATTTTCTTTTTGTACGGACGTGAAAAAGGAATGCAGTTCGGTGTTTTTCCCAGCTGAGTACTTTAATTTACCCATAAACGCATAACCGAATATTGTTGACACTGCGTATAGATCTTTATTTATTTTTTGAATGTTTATCGGCTTAGTATGGACTTCGTAGTAAATGTCCGCTCCTAATAAAATACAAATAGGCGCCATAGGCGATTTGTTTTCGTCAACGAAATCTGAAATCAGCAACTGGTTGTTTATTCCCAGTTCAAGTAATTGCTGAGTAGAGATAGATTTAACACTCGCTTGAGTTATGACATCTGTGGCGATTACTTCCGCTTTCACGTAGAGTTCAGGGTCAAAGCGGCTTGTGAGTTTCACACTATATACTTCAAATATTTGCTGCGCTGGCTTTTTCACCCCAAAAGAATATAAACTCAATTTTTCTTTACGAATAAGGGGAAGTTTCAATTCCCGAGCTAGTGATTTAGAAATGAAACTTCGCTCACTACCTGAGTCAAGAAGAATTCTAACCTTTTTAGATTTTATATCTGATTCTGCAATAGCACAACAAGTTTTTAAAATAATACTTTGATTAGTTTCTACCGAATTGCACTGTGATATCGAACTTAGAGTTTGAGTGTCGGGATTCGCGCATTTGGGTACTTCAGGGGGCTTGGCATCTGAAATTTCAGGAGTTTCGGTTCTGGTTCTGGCATTACAAAATAGTTTACTGTGCTGAAAACTATTACAAATAGCACATGGAGGTATTTTTGCTTTACAATCGGAAATAAGATGTGATTTCAAGTAACATCTATAGCAGCAACCTCGTTTCTTTAAAATTTGTCGTTTTTGTATATCAGGAACGACTTCACAAAAATGGGATTTGTGTTCGTTTGACCAACAAAAAATGCAGCAAGGTTTGGTCATGGTGTTTAATGCGTGTGCAGATTTAAATATCTTTTTAGTACGGAAGTTTTTGTTTGGATTTGCGCTATTGTTTTTATACACAGGTTCATCAGGATTCATATTACAGTTCGAGTTCATTTGCATCACGGTTTCCCTGAATTGCACTTCTGTTTTCAAAAACTGGATAAGCTCAGATATATCAATTTCTTCCCTATTTTTGCGTTGTCTGCTAAACTCTAGCGCTATATCATTAGGTAGTATTTTTAATAAAATCGGATACAATAAATGCCCGTAAGAGCCAGAAGCAACTCCTAACGACTCCAAACTTCTTATTTGGATTTCAAGCTCATCGTTAAATTTTCGGAATTCTTTTATGTTAGAGGAGTTTCGCAAGGGTTCTAAATTTAACATTTTATTCATTAATGAATTAATGACGACTTCTCTTCTTCCAAATCTGGATTCTAATAATTTTACTGCAGAATCATAATTTTCATTTGTTAAAGAAAATCCGCTAACGCTTTTTAAGGCAGTTCCACCGAGAAACGTTTTTAAATAATTAAACTTGTCTATTTTCGATAATTTCGTGTTGTTGTGGATTGCACTTTCGAATTGTTGCCAAAATTCTAGCCAATGGCTTGAGTCACCGAAAAATTTATCTATGGTAAGCTTAGGCAACTTAACGACATTTGAATCAAAACTCTGAGAATTAAGCGATACATCGCTGTTGGTCGGCTCGCTATTATTGTTTATACCCGATGTATTAACTTCATTCGAAGCAATTTTTTTATTTGATAACTCACCTAATTTGTTTTTTAGCTTTCTTTTAAAAGCAATAATTTTAATGTTGTATTCATCACAAGAAAGTATTTCTGTTTCGATTTCTTTAACTGTCAAATATTGTTCAATTTCTCTATCAATACCTTTCAATTCTTTTGATTTTTCGTCTAATTCATCATACAAGGTTTCGATATCAGTTTTATCAATATCTTCTGCTAATTTAGCAGGAATAGCATTTAACAGTCTAGTTGTTAAGTTCCTCAACACGGAACGCTTCTTCTTAATTATTTCTAACTTTTCAGCCATTTCGAGTAAATTAGAAACTTCAATAAATCATCAAAGAATATTTAAATATCTCTCACCTGAATCATCTAAAGGTCTGCTGATCCCGGGTTTCGGCACCAATGAAGGCGGGTCGAGATGGCCTTAATCCATAAAGTTTTCGAGTAAATCAAGTAAATTTCAAGTAAAACAGCTCAAACTTAAATGAAGAATCCAAGGTGGGAGAGCTAACAAATGTACTTATTTATTTACAATATGTACAAATAAAACTAAATTCAAGAGCAGCGAGTTGCTCATTATCAGGTGAGAGTCGAAAGTCCGAGTGACAAACTCTAGGACGTTACAAAGTTTCTTCTCTCGCGCGCAAAGCGCCATCTATACGGGTGGGTCCAAACATATATATTTATATACATATATATATATATATATATATATATATATATATATATATATATATTTATATATATATATATTTATATATATATTTATATATATGTATATTTATATATATATATATATATATATATATATATATATATATATATATATATTTATATATATATATATATATATATATATATATTTATATATATATATATATATATTTATATATATATATATATATATATATATATTTATATATATATATATATATATTTATATATATATTTATATATATATATATATATATTTATATATATATATATATATATATATATATATATATATATATATATATATATATATATATATATATATACATATATATATATATATATAGGGTGTCCGGGCTAAAAGTATCCAAAAGTTATGAATTATTTTTATTGAACTTCGCATTAGAATTAGAAAAAAATTATTAAATAGAAACAACATCTCACCAAGTTTTAATATCAATCATAGATTTCAATCATAGTATACTAGCACCTTTTGTAGCACGACTAACGTCTAAATGGTAATCCAGTTCTCTCCAAGTGTTTCATAGCCTATCAGGAGTTATTACACGAATTGCTTGGGGATTCATTAAATACGTTGTGTATAAACAAAAAATTGAAACTGTGGACGATTTGAAGAAGCGTATCACTCAAGCAATTTGTGTAATAACTCCCGATATGCTACGAAACACTTGGAGAGAACTGGATTACCATATAGACGTTTGTCGTGCTACAAAAGGTGCACACATCGAAATATATGATACTATGATTGAAATCTACGATGGATATTAAAATTTGGGGAGATGTTGTTTCTATTTAAATAATTTTTTTATTGTAATGTGTAGGTCCGTAAAAATAATCCATAACTTGTGGATACTTTTTGCCCGAATGCCCTATATGCAGAGGCTGTTCACACATTTTTTAGACGATGTATATTGTATTCACAAAACTAAATTACATAAAATTCTTGTGTTTTAAATGTTCTATTTGACATCCCTTATTCTGAACTATCTTCCGACACCGCAATTTCCAGTATAATAATGCCTTTTGAAATGTCAGAAGAGGTATTCTATCCCATTCCTGCTGAACAGCTTTCCAGAGTCCTGTAAGGGTTTTGGGACGACGTTTGGATAATGCAGATTTTAAAAGTCCGAAAGCACAAAAATCCATAGGTGATACATCGGGAGATTTAGTAGGGATATCAGTGAAGGGTATGGCCTTGATACCAGTTTTTTTGTTCCATTTCTTTTAGGAAATTTACAGTGGATTTTGATATGTGTGCTAGCTTTGTCCTGATGGAGTCTCACAGCTTGATGGCACTGTGGGTAAAGCGATGGTATTTCATTCAGAAAAATTGGCGATAAAATATGTTCCTGATAGTATTTGGAGTTAATCTTGACAATTTTTTCCACTCTCTTTATTTTTAACTTGCCCTTATAAGAGAAACCAGCAACAATCATGAATCCCTTAGAAAAACTTTCTTTCGATTATTTGAACCATGTACTTAAATTTTTTTCTCCCCTTTTATGATAATAAATGAATCTTTTTTTGTTGCAACCATTTAAATACACCCATGATTCATCTATTGTGACAATTGTTTTCCATTTTTCTTTGGATAAGTGTTTCTCATATAGAATTCTGCAGCGTGTCCTGCGTTCAGCGATATGATTTGGAAGAAGACGATGCACATTGCGTTTTTTTCACTTTCTTAAGATTTAAATCAACGTTTATCATTTTGTTTACAGTGGACACTGAGCATTTTAATGATTTTGAAACTGTTTTTTGAATAGGGGGATTTTCTTTTAACATTAAACAACGTACCTTTGCAATAGTCAAAGATGTCCGTTTTTCCCTTGGATACTTGTTTGGAATTTTTGTCCCACTTGAGGCTCCAATTTGACGTTTTTTTCCTTTCTTGTTGACGATATTACCTATCGACGCTTTAGATATCACAAAACCATGATTCTCACATCGTTTTTGGATAACGGAGTATGCATATTTCTCTTCGGAAAGAGCATAAATGTAGCCTTCGAATCACTGCTTTGTTAAAAACGCCATTTTGAATTAAAAAAAAACTTCCAAGCCGCAAATGATAATTTTGACTTTTAAAAGCATAGTACAATTGCAATTATTTCTTTTGCAGCAAACGATTTTTTATTACAGCTTACAAAAATCGTCTAAAAAATGTGCGAACAGCCTCTGTATATATATATGTATATATACCCAACAAACACAGAGGCATCGGGTCGGGGTCGGAAGGTTCCGGCCAGCCGATTTCTCCACTGCCGGGCCGGCGCATTAAGTCAGTATCGTTTCCGTCACTGCTGTGTCCTCTCGCCCGCGACTACCCCGTCGAGTGCTGGGCCGCTTCCGGTAGGTATCGCGCCATCGTTCATCCGACTGCGAACCGTGAAGCAGCCGCGAGTAAGCCATCGATGGGGACAGATAGCCGGAGCGTAACCGGAGGTTGACGGGCCGGTTACGGGAGCAATAATTGGTGTCGACATACCGTCATCTACCCATTTCGTAAACAGCAATGTGCCGTAGGTACGGGCATCATACCAGCATTCTACCAGAATCGGACCGCCGGCATGTTTTCAAAGTTTTGCGTAGGACCCTTTCGTTTATATGCTTATTTTTATTATTTATTACATTGACGAATAACCTCTGATATCAACCCTTTCACTTTTATTATTATTTTTTTTGCCTTCATATTTCTAGTATTCTTTCCAGTTTTGCCTTATGTATTTTTAGGTATTACCAAATACTGATCTTTGTTATTACCTAAAAATGTGCATATGAGAATCCCAAGTTTACTTGTTAGAACAAAACCTCATTTTGTATTATGATACATTTACCCAAATTTGAAAGTTAAGATAACATTAATACCAACCATTAAAGCTAAATCATCTTTCCATTCGATCTAAGGTTCCCGTTTGTTTTTTTTAAATTTAGAATGAGATTATAGTATGTAAAACAGTACTACTTTAATAATTAACCCAAAAAATTTGTACTTCCCCAGTATAAAATTTATTAACATAATTTGATACATTCATTTTTCAAAACTTGAGTAATGTGTAGTGTGTATGATGAAACCCATCTTTGTGAGCTTATGAAAACTTGCTCAGAAGAATTTATTTAAATTATTTTTTGGTGTAGAGTTAATAAATGCTCTACAGATAAGAAAATTATTTTTTGCATAGTTTTGTGAATTAAAGAGTAATTCATTAAATTCTTATATGTCATTTTTAAAAAATATTTTCTTTTATATTATATTGGACATTCAATATCCAACACTTGATAGTACTATTTTTGAGAAATAGTACTATGATAGTAATATTTCTCAAAAATAGTACTATGATAGTAATATCTTCTATTGGAATTTTGAGAAATGATTATAGACACACATGTTTTTAAATACAGAAAAGAGCTGGTTTAAAGTAAAAATAGTTTATTTTGAAAGTACATAGCACATTTACACAATTTTTTAACAAAACAGGATCCTTTCGCTGTAGTTCTGTTCCATCTGTACAGCATCTAGGGGAAAAAAAAGAAAGAAAACCAGTTCATAAATTTATGTAAAAGGAAAATGACTCCCATCCCCTGATATAATTTATGAATCAAAAGAAGAATTTATTTAAATTATTTTTTGATGTAGAGTTAGTAAATGCTCTGCAGATAAGAAAATTATTTTTTGCATAGTTTTGTACATTAAAGGGTAATTTATTGTTGTAAAAATAGTTGATTGTTGAAAGCAGTTGAAAAAATTCATTGTTGATAAAGTAGAATTAAATAAATCCAATTAGGAAATATAAATTCTGAGACAGGGGTTTAAAAAAACTTGATATAAAACAGCACCCAACACATGAGTGCAGTTTTAAATCTGTTGTCATTTTATTGATAACACTTCCAAGAAGTAAATTCCTACCACATTTTTTTGTAAAACCAATTACATACTGTGAAAACTACATCATGCAATAAATATTTACTTGATTAAATAAATATACCAATAGAAAATAGTTATAAAATATTTTTTAAAGAGAATTCCCCTTTTCACTAAATTTCTCTCTGTACAGTAGAAAATCCAACCATGTCGATTAATTTGTTATTATAGATATAAATAAAATAGGGTAGATTGCCTTATATATATATATATATATATATATATATATATATATATATATATATATATACGTATATATATATAAAGTAAGACATTGAAAATATCTTTAACAAAATACAGAAAATTCTTTTCTAAAAATCCTCCCATAAATCTGAAGTGCGTCTTATGGTCAAAAACATACGGTAACTTGGCAAGCATGACACATTAGATAATCTTACGACTTATTAAAAGTACTTTTAATAAACGTTGAAAAATTTTAACACTGTTATTTTGTGCGATATTAAGTAAGAGAGAATACATGAATATTCATGTATTCTCTCTCTCTCTATATATACATATATATATCATATATTGATAATAATTTGTAAATAAATATGTCAAGCAACTAAAAACTTACAATATCAACGTTTTTATCCACCCGAAAATGCATAGCTGTTTCATTTACTATCCTTTTCTCAAGTATTTAACATTTATAAACTTTGAATCTTGCAAATACTTAAGGGAATTGTTGAGATTTAAAATTTTCGAGATTCTAGCAATCTAAAGTGAAGAGGTTTATCTGTTTGAAAATTTGCAGATACCGAGATATCAAAGAATACAGTACATTTTGTAGAAAAGGTATTTATTACGTACCCAATTTTCCTCTAAAAGGCAGAACCCTAATGATAGTTTTCCTTTAACACCTTTAAGTCGGGTGTTGTACAAATGACTAGGACCTCGGTTTTCGATACTTGAGACTGTGGGTTAAAGCACGTTGAGGGTCACTGTAATTGCTCAGACTCGGCTTTAAACAGTAGATCGTGGTGTTGCAGGTAAACGCCTGCAAAACCACGATGGTCGGATTAGAGTTTGGAGATACTGTAGAGAAAGGCTTCTCAACTGTTGTGTTATGCATCGCCATACTGGCAGGGACTAATTATGAACGCTGGGGGCCCCTGGGCAGAATGCTATTTTGGGCCTCCCTTGATGTTTTTTGCCCCCCCCCCCCTTACAAACAATTATAAAGAACTATCCATGGACTATACAATTAGAAGCACTAGGTGCATACACCAAGCGTGTAAGGAAAAGTTGTTAAAAATCAGGATTAACCACCTACCTTACTATCACGAGTTAGCTCGGGTTCGACATTTTTGATTCAAATTATTATCCCGAGTTATCTCGGGCTAGATTTTTTTTTCTTGTCCTGGTGAAGCATCACGAGTAAATTTATTGTAGTCGTTTCTAGAGCCGATAGATGGCATTAATTGTCATTTTTTATCGTTTTGAATGCTAGTTTGGGGAAGGAAGGTATATTGAATATGATTTCATTGTTTGTTGAAAGAGAATTATAGTTGAGTTGAGCTGAGTAAATATGGATTCGGAGAGCGAAGATGACTTCTATGTTTATTATAGTGAAACTGATATATCTTTATCAGATTCTGGTAGTGATTCAATCCCACGAGAGTTTGTGGACTGTGTTCTAAGAGGAAAGACGCACGAGGAAAACTTATACGAAAAGAAACAAGGTACTATTGTACCGAATGCCAAATTCCATTGTGTGTCACGCCGTGCTTCAAAAACTATCACACTCAAAAGGATTTTTAATATTTTTACAAAGCAGCAAGTATCTATTATTAATTGTCATTATTGTTCATTATTATTTTGTTTTCTTTATAAATTGCTGTAGTGCTATAATATTTTCTGTAAAAAAAAATGCTTACAATTGTACTATTTTTCTGTGCACGAGTTAACTCGGGATAATAATATAAACCCATTATGTATTAAAATATCTCATTGGTTTTTTTTTTAAATTTGAAAATTATTATTACTCATAGTAAGTTCTTTCCATGTACCTCTAAAATCAGTAATAAAAAAATTAGGTTATTTTTGAAACGCTTATTGAAAATAAATAGGTAAGGTAGGGGGTTAAAAAATCGTTTGATTTAAATTTTCATTCAAATAAAGGTTTAGACCAACCAACCCTGCATGCGAGTCCTCTATTTGCTGTTACAGGGTATGGCTGATAAGATGAAGCATTCCTAAACATATTTCACATCAAATTGAAAACTCCTTTAACCTTCTTCTGTACATCTGATACAACCTGACAGTTTAACATTTTTCCTAAAGCAGAGAGCGAAATTAAAAACTTTCACTATCTGGCACCCTATCTATTTTGGTGTTGAGAAACATCGTTAAAGAGATTTTGCATGTTAAAGAGGACAGTTTTGGGGGCCCCTTGCATCAGGGGGCCCAGGGCAAAGTCCCGATTTGCCCATGCGATAAAAAGGCTCTGCATACTGGTCCTGCACCCGGTGTTTATGGTGTGGGGTGGTATTGGATTCCACTCCCGCACCCATCTAGCACGCATTTCCGGTACACATACCAGCCTGCGCTATATATCTGAGCTTTTGCAGCCTGTTCTCCTTCCTTACATTCAGGGCTTGCCTGCGGCCATGTTTCAGCAGGACAATTCACGACCACACGTTGCACGCATTGTTGAAGATTTCCTCTCAGACCACCAGATTGCATTGTTACTGTCATGTCTGCCGCGTCAACCCCTTGTGTTTTGTCCCTGTACTTTCCTCTCAAGAAAGCAGGGGGTAGGGCAATGACCCCGGATTGTTAAGGGATTCGTGTGGTGTTCGGAGACGAGGTCCCGGGCAGAAGTCAGGGGGACGTAGGAGAGATTGCTTGTGCCCACGCGAGAGAAGGCGTGTGGTTTTTTTTTAGTCTGCGGTTGTTGGCTCTTGAGAGAGCCGGGCAGACGAATACAGTGCATGGGTGTATCGAGACCCTGAAAACGCACTAGGTCTTTGTTAGGTAACAGTCATTGGGAGATGACTGAAATAGTTAATTGACTGTATAATACTGTAAATAAGTTTGTAGATAGCTGCGTTTGTGCTTGCGAAAGAAATAAAACTTTGAATATTCACTGGTGTGGTACTGAACTTTATGCTGTGAAAATTTACTTGTGTATCATTGAAAACGTCTTGACAAACGAACCAAAGTGAACCCGTAGAAGTGAAGGGGTTCGACAGTTACCCTGGCCTGCCTGTTTTCCAGATCTAAATAAAGGCCAGATCTAGCCCGGCATGCCGCACCTTCGGATACAACAGATGAACTTTAGCTACGTGTGGAGGCAGCATGGACTGCTATTCCCCAACACCACATCCAAAGCCTCTCTCTTAGTCAATGCTGTGTGTTTCGAAGAGGTTAATGACAGACGTGGAGGCAACACTCATTACTAATTTCGTCTTTCTCACTTCAAAGAAGGCTGTGTTTCCAATCAATTATCATTGATACTATTTGTAATCTGTGGAATAAATTTGGCTTAGATATGCTCTTGCCCTTCTTGGTGTTGTAATTTGGATGGCAAGCAGTGTAATTCCAAAGTGCTAGTGCGAATGTTTCTCCGCACTAACACACACACACACAGAAAACAACCGAAGTACCACTCTAATTAAGAAATGTGTCTCTGCTAGTATGCCTGCCACAAAATAACGTCCTCGATGCGATTTGTCAGGCAAAAGTACTTATCAGTTTTAAAATGCTTTAAAATGCCTATTTAAACTTTAAAAAATTCATGACTTGAAAAGTACAGAATATGACTCAAGAAATTAGTCTTTCTTCTGATAGTGAAAATGCAATATGGTGTATCTGGAGGTATTAAAGACTTGGCTAACTACTGTAGAGAAAATTAGTGATACATTTACAAATATGCATGTAGTGTATATAATATTTTATATGTCTACTAGCTGAAAACCCGTACTTCGCTACGGAGTACATTCAAATTGAATACAACGGTGAATGTATGCAATTAATTCCAAAATAGATAAATATATATATATATATATATATATATTTAAATAAATATGACGATCAATATATACAATTGATGTAAAAAAATATATATATTTTTTAAAAAAATCGTAAGGGATATTTTTATAGACAAAATAATGTAGAAGAAAATATTCAAATTAAATGTAATAGGACATACTAAAGAATATAGTACAGTTGATATAGTACAGTTTGAGGAACATAATATCTTTTATTGTATTTTAATATTTTTTTGGATAATGTCCAATCGTCTGCCGCATTAGCAAGAAAAAAATATTTTTCTTGTCTATTTTGTTGTTAAGCACGTGACGATAAATTTATTTAAAGTACCAGAAAAAGAAATCGCGTGATCAGTATTTAATAAATTAAATTCTAAATATTAATCTTTAAAAATTCCCCCAAAATCAGAAAATGGAGGCAAAGATTCGAAAATTATCTCATTTTAAAGGAATTTTTATGATATTTTTTGTGATATAAATTTTATACCGCTCAATTTATTATTTTAAATGCAATCTTAAGGTTACTAAAACAGCTTAAAAATTTAATTTTAAAAAATCTAAGAAGAATTTTTCAAAAATCTTTCTTAGTGCACCCCTACACTATAAGAAGAATCGGTATGCCAAATTTCAGCCCTTTAGATCCAGCGGTTTGGTCTGTGCGTTGTATGTTAGTGAATCAGTCAGTGAGTCAGTCAGTTAGGGAACTGTTTTATATATAATAGATTATGATGCCACATTGTTTTCTTGCGTATTCATAAAACTGCAACATAAATGGATAAAGGTAAATGCAGGTCTTGATTTTCCATTAGGCCCATTAGGCCCGGGCCTAGGGGCCCACAAAGAAATTTTTATTTTAAAAGAAAAGAAAGAAAAATTCCAAATTAAAATTTTTTTTTATTTTACCGTTTTCAATAGCAATTTTTTTATACATCCTTTCAAATTTGATTGATTGGTTCATCATATGTATGTTTATATGTATAGTTTATCATATGTATGTTATAGTGTATATAAGGGATTAATAAGTTTTTCTGGTTGCATTGTGTTGGTCTTTTAATGATGAAGTTAATATGTTGTATTGCTTTTTGTTACTTGATAATGTTCTAGGCTTCTACGCTTCAAATAACCAATTCTTGGTAAAATGGTACTTTCACAATGATTCATGATTATTTTTTTTTTTGTGTGTGTCAATTTTGGCCCACAAATTTTACGCCT
>OU015492.1:215953283-215998283 GCA_907164885.2 Dolomedes plantarius | reverse complement strand
AATTAATCTTCTAAAAACTGATTAAAAGAAAATATATCCTCTACTAGCAAACACCCTTCCCACGAGGAAGAAAGACGTCCGTGAGCAGATGCTAAGGGATTGAAAAATCCAAATATTTCCCAGGCCTTTAGGCGAAGATGTGATGCCAACGTATTGTTTCATCTGTGCTCTCTTTTTTTAAATAAATGCATTATTTAATCGGAAAATGTGAGGTAAGTAAATTCTTGTTCTAATTTTTTAAAGCAGGGTACTACTCCTTACGAATCGTGTCTATCACATTAACGCTGCTATGTACTAACCCCATTGGATTCGCTCACCTCAATGTTAACCTATGGAGAAAATGTGTCCACGGATTGCCGACTTGGATTCAAAGACTTTTTTAAAAAAATTGTACTCCGTCATAGAGAAAGAAATTTTACATTTGTTTACATTTTTCGTTTTTTAATAAAAAATGCAATTAATATTTTAAAATTTAAATTATTCGGGGAAAATTCTGGTATAGTGTGTTTTAAACGCTTATAAATTCCTTCGGTGGGCGAAATTTATAAAATGAATCCTGTAGCGCTTTACAGAAAAGTTCAGGCTATCGGACAATACCAATTTTATTTGATTATCATCATTTATGTACCTGTAAATAGTTGACAAAAATATATTTTAAATAAAAAATTTGGGGGCAGCGCTTAACCCCCCCCCTTATATATATAGAGAGCCATTACAATCCCTCATAATGTCAATCCTAAGGGGTGGGTGGGTGGAATTCTCGAACTGTAAACTGTACTCCTCCCACCACAAGAGTCTGCAAGAAGAGGAAAAGGGAAATATGATTTTTTTTCTTAGTACATAGCAGTCTTAACAGTCGTCCTGTGCTTAATTTTCGAATTTCCTGTGTATGGTAGGTTAGGTGTTCCCTAGGTGTTAGTAGATTTTTTCACTGATAGATGGCATGATCATCCTTTTTATTACATCTGCTCATGCTATTGTGAATATTTCCAATGCTGTGTCTGATAAAATACCAAATCTATAAGTTGAGTTATATTTAGTATAAAAAGAAACCTTAAGGTTTTCAGTTTTTTGACGTGAAACTGTAATGAATGTAAAAGAAAATAGTCTTGTAGTTTGCAATGTAGTTTGCAAATTGTGACTTTTAAAGTAGTATATTTAAAGGAAGTAGTGCATTTGAAAGAAGAACAACTGTACATTGCCAATGGCATTTAATGTCCCAATATTTGAAATACTTATCTAAATGGATTTAATTTTTTACGGTACTTGAAGGTAAGCATTGCCATCTAAATTTTAAGAAAGTTTTCGGTCAACGTTACGGTTAACGTTCACTTTACATTTCTTTTGTTCTTTACAGTGAGGCCAGTGTTTCCAAGTTTCAGTATAAATCCCACCCGACTAAAGGAAAAGTATTGATATGTGGAATTTTTTAAAATAAGGATCAGAATCTTTTCTCTGAAGTTGGTACTACATACGATTTGCCAAACTTGAATTTCTGAGATGATACCATCTTGCAAGCGAAGTAAGCCTTTATATTAAACTAGCTGAAAACCCGCGCTTCGCTACGGAGTACATTCAAATTAAATACAACGGTCAACATATGCAATTTATGCCAAAAAATAAATATATATATTTATAATAAATGCGATGATCAATGTATACAATTGATGTAAAATATATATCTGTCAATATATATATATATATTTATAAAAAAATCGTAAGGGATATGCATTTTTTTTGGATAATATCCAATCGTCTGCTGCATTAGAAAGAGAAAAAAATATTTTTTTTGTCTATTTAGTTGTTACGCACATGACGATAAATTTATTGAAAGTACCAGAAAAAGAAGTCACGTGATCACCATTTAATAAATTAAATTCTAAAAATTAATCTTTAAAAATTCACCAAAAATCAGGAAATGGAGGTAAAAATTCGAAAAAAATTTCATTTTGAAGGAATTTTTATGATCTTTCTCGTGATATAAATTTTATAACCCTCAATGTATTATTTTAAATGCAAACGTAAAAAAAGTTTAAAAAACAGCTTAAAAATTTAATTTAAAAAAATCTAAGAAGAATTTTTGAAAAATCTTTCTTAGTGCACCCCTACACTATTAGAAGAATCGCCATGCAAAATTTCAGCCCTTTAGGTCCAGCGGTTTGGTCTGTGCGTTGTATGTCAGTCAGTCAGTCAGTCAGTGAATGAATGAGTCAGTTACGGAACTGTTTTATATATATAGATGAATAAAACAAACTAAAAACTGTTAAAAATTTTAAAAAAAATTTACAGTCGAACTACGTTATTTACAGGTTTATTTTTGAAATATCGATTATTCGCATAGTTCTCATCCTAAAATACACCCATGTCCATAAATTAAGGACAATGCCAGCTCCGGCAAATAAAGGATCAGAAACAAAACAAATGTGACTTATTCATAAAGTCTATTTATTAAACAAAAGATAAAGAACATAAAAGATGGTGTATGTATGATTACAATTTTTGCTCCCTGGAGCAATTGTAAAAATATCTCTTTTACAAAAACTCAATATTTCATGGTTGGTATGATGGTTAATACATTGTATGTCTCCCATGCGATGAAATACAGCCCGTACAACGCCTAGGCGTGCTGAGTATCAAATTATCCAGCTGATCTTGGGGAAGATTACTCCACTCAGCAAGCAATGCTCTGCCGAGTTCCGGTACATATGTAGGAGGTAGTTGACGGGCTGCAACTCGTCGGCCAAGCATGTCCCACACATGCTCTATCGGATTCGAGTCAGGTGAGACAGCTGGCCATTCCATACGGGTGATATCCTCAGATTGAAGGCATACGTTTACGATGTTTGTTCGATGAGGACGGGCGTTGTCATCCATAAACACAAATTCTGCACCCATGGCAACCCCAAACAAACGTACATGTCGTTCTAGAATGATGTCCCGATAAATGTGGCCGTTCATGGTTGCGATTTGAACATGCAGATCTGTGTGTGTCTGGAGCCCAGTATAATTCCACCCCAAACCAGATTATTTAATATGATCCAAATTGTCGATCGTAAAAGTTTCAGAGGCTAAGATATATTTGCAGTGTTCCCGTATCCGAGGAATCTCGTATCGCATTTCGCGTTCGTCGTGCGTTTAAAATTTCGGGAGTGTGCAACTCCGGTTCTAATGATCCGATTTGAATGAAACCGCATATTTTGGAATGTACAGATCCCCCCTAATAGACTAGAAAACCAAGTCGCTAGAGGATCGGTGCCTTAGAACACTCGTGAACACTTAAATTCCTTTATTTGAAGGACCAATTGTATTTTATTTCAATATTTAAGAAACCATTTTAAGGCTACACGAATAAAAAAAATGCGCCGGGAGTGTGAGGTTATCAAGCCTTCAGCGGGCGCGCCAATTTTTGGAACACCAGCAGGCGCGCGTGACACAAAATGCAACGTCTCTTTCAACCTTGAATATTCCTTTTGTAATAAACTTTTTTGTTTCAAATTGAAAATAATAATTATGCGTTTTATGACACGTTATAAAATGTTGATAATATTGAGATTAATTTATAATTAAAGGCCAAAGAATGCAGATACAATCGCCTTATTTCAAAACTGTCCGGTTTATTGGATCTAAGGACAACTAGCGAATTCATTTCCACTATGTCCAAAAACCTAAAGAACAATGTGAGAGTCCATCTTCGTGATATGCGGGATACCGTGTAATAGCTGCACATTTGATCGACTACATCAACTCCTGCTTTCGTCGTATTGTAATCCAGTATAATCGCTGGTTTACCATGATTAAATCACGACTAACAATGAATGGAAAGGAATACAAAGGTCAGAAAATCAGACCTGCATAAGAAATGGTGTAGCTATAAATAGAAACTGCTTAGAACATTCAAAACTTACATGTAAAATCAAACCATTCAAAATTACGAAAATGTTGTACTTTGTACACGGGAGCACGCGCTGAAGGGTTAAATAGACTTTAGATTCCAGTCGTTTACTATCAAATATCATTTATTTACTTTGTTAGGTTTTTGTCAAAAAGCAAAAGGGAAACAAATAATTTAGCCTCTAAATTGATATCTAATATTCTTTTGTCCTCTCTTTTATCTATATATATAAAACAGTTCCGTAACTGACTCATTCATTCATTCATTCATTCATTCACTGACTGACTGACATACAACGCACAGACCAAACCGCTGGACCTAAAGGGCTGAAATTTTGCATGGCGATTCTTCTTATAGTGTAGGGGTGCACTAAGAGAGATTTTTGAAAAATTCTTCTTAGATTTTTTTAAATTAAATTTTTAAGCTGTTTTTTTTGCTTTTTTTAAGTTTGCATTTAAAATAATAATTTGAGGGTTATAAAATTTATATCACGAGAAAGATCATAAAAATTCCTTTAAAATGAAATCTTTTTCGAATCTTTACCTTCATTTCCTGATTTTTGGTGAATTTTTAAAGATTAATTTTTAGAATTTAATTTATTAAATGCTGATTACGTGACTTCTTTTTCTGGTACTTTAAATAAATTTATCGTCACGTGCATAAAAACTAAATAGACAAAAAATAATTTTTTTTTCTTGCTAATGCGGCAGACGATTGGACATTATCCAAAAAAATATTAAAATACAGTAAAAGAAATGTTCTAGAAACTGTACTATATTAACTGTACTATATTCTTTAGTATTATTTATATTAGATTTAATTTGAATATCTTCTTCTACATTATTTTGTCTATAAAAATATCCCTTACGATTTTTTTATAAATATATATATATTTTACATCAATTATATACATTGATCGTCGTATTTATTATATATATATATTGGCATTAATTGCATACATTCACCGATGTTTTTACTTTGAATGTACTCCGTAGCGAAGTGCGGGTTTTCAGCTAGTCTATATATATAAAACAGTTCCGTAACTGACTCATTCATTCACTGACTGACTGACTGACTGACATACAACGCACAGACCAAACCGCTGGACCTAAAGGGCTGAAATTTTGCATGGCGATTCTTCTAATAGTGTAGGGGTGCACTAAGAAAGATTTTTCATAAATTCTTCTTAAATTTGTTTTAATTAAATTTTTAAGCTGTTTTTTAAACTTTTTTTACGTTTGCATTTAAAATAATACATTGAGGGTTATAAAATTTATATCACGAGAAAGATCATAAAAATTCCTTCAAAATGAAATTTTTTTCGAATTTTTACCTCCATTTCCTGATTTTTGGTGAATTTTTAAAGATTAAATTTTAGAATTTAATTTATTAAATGCTGATCACGTGATTTCTTTTTCTGGTACTTTAAATAAATTTATCGTCACGTGCAAAATAAAAAAAATAGACAAAAAATATTTTTTTCTTGCTAATGCGGCAGACGATTGGACTTTATTTTGTCTATAAAAATATCCCTTTACGATTTTTTTATAAATATGTTTTTTTTACATCAATTGTATACATTGATCGTTGTATTTAATATAAATATATATATATTTATTTTTTTTTTGGAATTAATTGCATACATTGACCGTTGTATTTAATTTGAATGTACTCCGTAGCGAAGCGCGGGTTTTCAGCTAGTACAGAAATACGGGTAAGACGTTGCGAATAATATACTCGAAATTCATTAGGGAAAGAGTACTGTAACTAGGACAAACTTGGTTACAGTTACGTCCATCAAAGGAAGAAAAAAAAAGTTTTTAAGAATGTCTTTAGGGCGAGTAAAAAGTAACATGATTGTACTCACGTCCTCTTAATTTAGCAAGTTTCAAAGCCAGTCTTTATTTATCTTTACATACAGCGTGTGAGACATTTTAATCTCCCTTTTCAATCTATTGAGTGAAAATGTGCATAAAATTCTCGCTTTGGATTAAGAAGGACATCATTCACTTTTTTCTTTCAAGTGTCAAAAAGTCCGCCTTTCTCGTGGCGCGTTTTAAAGCACGGAAATGAATGCGGTATTTCAAAGATTTGAAAGCATATGAGAGAAAAAAAGTCACTTCAATTCAGGGCTTTTGCTCCAATACAGGGCAGTATTTTATTGCGAGAAAGCGGGATATTTCACTCGAACGGAAAAATATCTATATCGGGGCATTTTTTAATACTGATAAATCTGTCATTTTTGTGCTTAAATTTTTAATACTTAGATAAATCTGTCGTTTTCAAGACTACGATATTGCCCTAGCATCTAAAAAATTTCTTTCTGCAGCCTAGAATAAATTCAAAGAGCGTTTTATAAACCAAAGTTGTTTCACTGAAATGTGTCTAAAAATTCTGTCTTTCCCCGTCTTATGATTGTGTGGCAGTTTTATTTCTTCAAGGAACCAAATTTCAAATTCCAAGCCAAATTCTGAAATCGAATAGCGTTTACATGCTTTAGATAGTAGTAATAATAGGTTTGATTGGCAATTTTATCTTAAATGCCTAGATCTTTGTGACACAAAATCATCTATACTAATAAAGAGACAAGTGGAAGTCGAGAGATCACGTGACCGTAACTCATCCGGGCGGGCCAATCCTCGAAAAAAAAATGGCCGACAAATATACAGGAAACGGTGTAATTTTTTTTCTCATGAAAGTACATAAATGTTACATATTTGGAAAGAGCTTCGAAAACTGATAATTTTTTCTGCGTACACTTATTCTGTTAATTCAATAGTTTTAGAGATATTTTCATTCTAAAATCACTCACTGCTGAGAAACCAAATCATCTGGTGCAGTGGTGCTGCCATCTGTCGGCAGCTACGGGAATGAAAATTGAAAGGAATTTATTCACTTGAATTTAATACATTTGTAGGCTTTTTTTTTCTTTTGTGGGGCCCGAAGTACATAAATATGTTACACGGATGGCTTGAGCGTAGCTAGGCGAAGCCCGGCTAGTTAGCAATAAACATATTTGAAAATTCCCTATGTAACTTAAAACTTACAGGGAACTTATGAAAAGCTCTAAACAGGAACACGCAGATTCTTGATATCAACAATAAAATAAATATGGTGGTATACCCGTTTCGAAATATTTGATAGTTAAGGGTGTCGAGGACACAAAATTCTTCAAACTTTCGAGGGGGCAGGAGGGATTAATTTTTGTTTTCAACATTCTAATAGCAGATAATCTTTGTTTAAACCTGTAAGAGCTTTTTTCTGCATGATGAGTTTTTTACCATTCCTAGTTTTTAAATTGTTATTAAGTCAAGAAACGTTAAGGTAAAATGATTCAAACTTGGAAGATATCTTTTCAATTATTTTACTTTAATTTTAAATCAGGAAATTTGAAAAAAAAAATTTACTTTTGAAAATATGATTTTTTAAAAATAAGTTACATAATTTGTTTTGGGGAAATTTTTACTCTAAATATTAAAAAAAATTTTAAATTAATATTTTAAAAAACGCTGAATCAAAATTAAAACTTATATATTTCTGTTTAATTAAATGAAAAAAATTTGAAATTCGACAAATAATATTTAGAGTTATAACGATTTTAAATTACCCCATTTTTTAAAAAAAATTTTAAATTTTAAATTTTTTTAAAAAGTTTACGAGAAGTTTTATGATGTGATTTTATTTAAAAATTATATGGTTAACATTCATAAAAAAATTCGAAATTCTAACTCAATAAATAAAATTTTTTTTTATATGCGTCCTAGATCCCCTTAATCAGCAAGCCAAGGAGAATTAGGTGTGATTGTCTCTATGGACAATTTACAAATGCGGGGTGTCATCAAACTTATTTGATGACATACAGTTACTCAGTGGGAGACGGTTACAAGAGCGGACGCTCGAAAGAGGGAACAATAGATTGAAGTTTTATGACCACCAGGCGACACACCGAACACATCCGTTGACGAAGCTTAGAAATAAATCAGCCTTTTCGAGATAAAGGAGAGATAACAGCTGAACCGATGAAGCCCGGTGGAGTAGTGGTTATAAGCGTCAAGCTGCCATCCCACAGGTCCAGGGTTCAACCCTGTGACTGGGCAAGGTCGACTCAGCCTTTCATCCCTTCAGTGGGTCGATAAAATGAGGACCAAGCATGCTTGGGAACTAAACTCTGGGGGTCCCACGTCAGGTTGACCACCTGACTGAGACATATGCTGTATGGCACCCCAAGCCCACGGTTACGAAAGCGGAGATGGGTACCACCGGCCCTGGTCCACATCGGACTGTTGCGCCGTGAGTTTAAGTTTTAACAGCTGAACCGAGATTAAATCTCTCTATATAAAAATGGATATATGTGTGTATGTTCCAGCATCACTTTGGAACACCTGGAGCAATTTCAACCAAGCTTGGTACACATATGACTTACAATTTGGGAAGAAACACTGCGGGGGGGGGGGGGGTGACCACCCTTAGACACCCCTAGTCCCCATAAGGTGAGGGGAAAGGGGGGCATGTAAAATTACAGTAGTACCTTGGCTTACGAGTTTAATTCGTTCCATGACGGAGCTCTAACTCGAAATACTCGTATCTCGAATCAATTTTCCCTATTGAAAGAATGGATATGCCATTAATTCATTCCGGGCTCCCCCAAGACACTGCAATATTTTGCTACATGTTTTTAAATAAGAAAAATGTGCTTATAAACGACGAACATTGTATAAAAGTGCAATACAATAGAATGTACTGCAATAAACTTGTTTTATGAAGTGTAATGTACAACATTTACCTTGCAGATCAGATTTGAAGATGCTGATGGAAGAGAAGGAGGAGAAAGGCTGAACTGAAAAATTAATTCTTATTCGTTGATGTTTTACCTTATCGCCCCGCTTTTCTCACTTTCGCTTTTATTACCAGCTACTCTCTTAAAGTGAACAAGTGAGACACGGAAGCTGGGCGATTGTTGCATCGTTCACTGTGGCTGTAATGTCCAGATTCTTCTTTTTGAGAATCCGAAGAACGTTATAGCATAACTCGTAGAATGGGGAGAGCTCGAGATACTAGGACCAAGGTCATCCCATCCCCTAGACCCCGTGGGGAGTTCCAGTGTGGGGGAGGGAGTTGAATCTATCTCTCTGCGAAAGATGTTGGATGCTCTTCAGTTTCGGCTGGCGACTCAAGTTTGGACAGAGCCCCGGGTGGTAATAGTTGAGTGTTAATCTCTCGGTTTAAGACTGGATAGTAGTCTTAGAATAATATGTATACAATTGTATAATAATTGTACATAAAGGTTGTAAATATTATATGCTTCTCGTGTTCTCATTTGGCGAGCACGTTACGTGGCATTCGCTGCGCACACTAGCGGTGAGATATCTGAAGTTTGCTCGTAAACCGAATTTTAGCTCGTAACTCGAAGCAAAAAATCTGCCGAGAGAATGCTCGTATCTCGAAAAACTCGTAAGTCGAGACACTCGTAAGTCGAGGTACCACTGTATTCGAAAACGACTGATATTAGTGCCGAATCCATAGTTTTCGGGTTACCCGAAAACTATGAAGCAGCCACCAAAAATAAATATAAGACTATAAAACTCACCGAATGGTAGCTAATCGGAAAAAAAAATATATTTATTCAGTAACCTTTGTCCCGATTTTGAATAAAATTTATTTTAATTAATTCTGTTTCTACTCAGGTTGCCGTATTTGAAATGTTGGCACAATAGGGCACCGTTCTTGCTGCATTGATTTTCATGCAAATTAATTCACCTGAGTTTTTGAAGTATGTTAAAGACTCTGGAACGATTATGTGTTTAATATGTTTACACATCACAAAGTTGCACGTTCCAGAATTCTTCTATGGTATTTTTCTCGTGAAAAAATAAAATCTTATCACTTCATTTGGTGTGTATTAAAGCCGAAAATGTCTCCAAGAAATAATATAGAGTATATAAAAGGTAATTTAATTAAAGTTAAACGATTTTTTTTTTCTCGAGAAACATTTATTTTACTCTTATAATTATAGATAGGGTCAGTTGAATCTTTTGGCGATATAACATAGCAGAACTTGCATGCATGAAAAGGTATATACCTATATACATAAGTTGCTAAGCCGACTTTTTGGGCAGTCCGTGAGAGAAAACTACTGCACCCATTTACTTCATTTTGGTCTTAAACGAAAGATTGTAAACTGTAGATTTGTCAAATTTGGTTTTTGTAACCGCAATATCTATCAATTAGTGATAATTTACAATGATAAATTTATTTCTGCGCATGCTCAGTTACATGTTTTAATGATAAACGCGTTTATTCCAGGTCGCTTCTGCATAATTTTTTAAGAAGTCTCTATAGATCTCTCTCTACCATTTTTATTTTTATGATAATTATGTTTGTGAAATATAAGATTAAACCTGATGGAAATTGCTTATTTAGAGCTGTTTAATTAGCAATAATTTACAATTTAAAAAATGCTTTCTGCGCATGCTCAGTGACATTTTTAAATCTGGCTTTAGATACTGACTCAGCACGAGGCCGTTTAAACACATTAATTTTTTTTTGCGCATTAATATGATTTTCAACATTTGGTAGTGATTTGTTGAGTATAATTTGTGTATTAGTGCATTTATTTACTACCTAGCCGTCATGTTTTGACGGGTACCAGCTAGTATAATTCATTTAACAAATCTCTTCGAAACTTCTCTGTAAACTTTACGTTGAAAATAGTCATCACGTTTTCGTAGAAGCTGCTAGAAAGAAATTATTTCTTTCTGATGAATAATAACAGAAATATTCAGTATCTTTTTTCCCCAGTATCATGTCTGCAAGTTATCTATCAGTCTGATAACATTACTCATTTTGCAGCATTTTATCGAACTGAGCTAGATTGAAAATGTTATCACTGCCAAAATCAAATTTTGTTACATATTGTTGTAAATGACGGCTGCTTGTAAATTACGCTTGCCCTAATACAGAGGCTGTTCACACATTTTTTAGACGATGTATATTGTATTCACAAAACTAAATTACATAAAATTCTTGTGTTTTAAATGTTCTATTTGACATCCCTTATTCTGAACTATCTTTCGACACCGCAATTTCCAGGATAATAATGCCTTTTGAAGTGTAAGAAGAGGTATTCTATCCCATTCCTCCTGAACAGCTTTCCAGAGTCCTGTAAGGGTTTTGGGACGACGTTTGGATAATGCAGATTTTAAAAGTCCGAAAGCACAAGATTCCATAGGTGATACATCGGGAGATTTAGTAGGGATATCAGTGACGGGTATGACAGTGAGGGATATCAGTGAAGGACATTTTTTTCCACTGTCTTTATTTTTAACTTGCCATTATAAGAAAAACCAGCAACAATCATGAATCTCTTAGAAAAAGTTTCTTTCGATTCTTTGAACCATGTACTTAAATTTTTTTCTCCCCTTTTATGATAATAAATGGCTCTTTTTTTGTTGCAATCATTTAAATACACCCATGATTCATCTATTGTGACAATTGTTTTCCATTTTTCTTTGGATAAGTGTTTCTCATATAGAATTCTGCAGCGTGTCCTGCGTTCAGCGATATGATTTGGAAGAAGACGATGCACATTGCGTTTTTTCGCTTTCTTAAGATTTAAATCAACGTTTATCATTTTGTTTACAGTGGACACCGAGTATTTTAATGATTTTGCAACTGTCCTTTGACTAGGGGGATTTTCTTTTAACATTAAACAACGTACCTTTGCAATAGTCGAAGATGTCCGTTTTTTCCATGGATACTTGTTTGGAATTTTTGTCCCGTTTGAGACTCCAATTAGACGATTTTTTCCTTTTCTTGTTGACGATATTACCTATCGACGCTTTAGATATCACAAAACCATGACTCTCACATCGTTTTTGGATAACGGAGTATGCATATTTCTCTTCGGAAAGAACATAAATGTAGCCTTCGAACCACTGCTTTGTTAAAAACGCCATTTTGAATAAAAACAAAACTTTCAAGCCGCAGACGATAATTTTGACTTTTGAAATATAGTACAATTGCAATTATTTCTTTTGCAGCAAACGATTTTTTATTACCGCTTAGCAAAATCGTCTAAAAAATGTGCGAACAGCCTCTGTAGTGGTTATCAGTGTACCAGGCATGCATGTACAATAGTTCATGATGTTTTCGAAATCAATTCGCTCTGCCTGTCTACTACACTGTAAAGCAAGAAAATTTTACTATTGGATAATGCTGCCTATTCAGATAACATAATGCTAGTTTTGAATGAAAGAGATTAATTTGGTTACAAAAATTTCTCTTAGTAGCAAAAGTGCTAAAACGTTCAAAGTGATTTGTGGAAATTTAGCTGTATTTTATATTTCTGTTACTTCCATTGTTATTTTATACTTCGTATTTATTTCAACACACTTGCTATATATCAAAGGTATCCTAGTATGCAGTAATTTAAATGGGTTGAGTATTTAGCTTTTGAGCTTTTTTACCTAACTGAAAATAAAAAATTTGAAACAATTGTTATGTTTAACATTATTTCAGTCATTATGAAACAGCCCTGTTTTGTGGATAGTAAACTTTAAGAACTTTTATTTTTATTATCAATGGGTTATTTTGGAACTTGGTTGTGTTACTTGCCATAAGCTAAAACAGCAATGTGCACTATTTGTTGTAAATTTTTTAATGATGTTTTCAATATATAAAATTTTAATATTCTAAAAAATAACTTTGTGACATTTATCTTTTAATTCACCTGTATATGTTCACTTTATATTGCATGAGTTTACCTTTATATTATACTTTCTACATCCGAGATTCAAGCTTAGCTTTTATTGTTATAAATAAATAAATAAATAAATATAAATATATATATATATATATATATATATATATATATATATATATATATATATATATATATATATATATATATATATATATATATATTGGCATTAATTGCATGCATTGGCAGTTGTATTTAATTTGAATGTACTCCGTAGCAAAGTACGAGTATTCAGCTAGTGTAAATATATATAGAAAGCACAGTTGTAGTTTAAAAGTTCTCTACTTCTATTTTAGTACGACATTTGCTTCACTTTGGTTAGTATAAATGTAATGTAAATATAAGACCTAACTGAAATGACAATATAGCAATTGTGTTTAAACACAAGAAAAAAGCATTTTTATGCTGTAATACTCAACTTAGATATAATAGGGAATCATTTAATCGCCTTCATCACTTTTCGTATTCGAAAAAAGACTACTGACTTGGTAATACACGTACATTGTTTTTGTCATTTTTTTTGAAAAACGCTGCAACCTGTACAATCTGCATACATACAGTAGAAAGTTCAACAAGCTACTTAATGTTTTAACGAGAGTTGACCAATCTTTTGCGTGGTCTGAAACATTCAGAATATTTCCGTATTTGTATAAATAGGATGTGGCCTTGGGACGTTCTTCACTTGAAAAAGATAAGTTTATCAGATTTATATCTTAGTGATATGCGTTTTATTTACATTTATGATTTATCTGTTAAAATACATACTTGTAGTTTTTTGTACACCGTGTTTCATTAACCCTTTCCATACGGGGTGGGATAGCATGTATCCCAAGAATGAATATATATATATATATATATATATATATATATATATATATATACTTAGATATATATATATATATATATATACATATATATATACATATATATATACACACACACACACACACACACACATATATATATATATATATATATATATATATATATATATATATACATATATACAAATATACATATATACAAATATATATATACATATATATACACACACACACACACACACACACATATATATATATATATATATATATATATATATATTTAACCCCCTTAATGGCCATTTTTAGAAAGGGGGTGTTAAATTTCCCGTTCTAAATAGGGAATCAGAAAAATGGGCCCCGTAAGCTAAAGGTTAAATACCGCTCTTATTATTATTTTAATATTCTTATTTCTTTTCAGAGAGGAATTTTGTTAGGATATTTTCTGCTTTTTTACTTTGCAGGTTGGCATATTTTAGGCTTCTTGACTTTGAAAGTTGGCACGTAGTAATATTTCAATTCCAGATTTCATTAATGATCTGCCGTTTATTTGTCTTCATTAATAATAACGAAGATATTATATAATTAAAGGAAAAATAAGTATTTCTGGGTTTTTTATAATGTTTTATTCAGTATCGTTTGATTATTATTTTATAATTTTTTTCTATTCAGAGAAGAAGTTGTCAGGATATTTTCTGCTTTTTTACTTCGAAGGGTGGCACGCACATAGTAATATTTCAATTCCAGATTTCATAAATGATTAGCCACCCATTTATGCATATTAATAAGAATGAAGATATTGCAAAAGAAAAGGAAAATACGTACTTCTAATTTCTTAACGGGATTTATTCAATATCACTTTTAATGTTAATTTGATAATTTTTTCTCTATCCAGACAGAAAGTTATCAGGATATTTTCTGCTTTTTTATTAGCAAGTGAAAGTTACCAAGTGGAAATATTTCAGTTACAGGATTCCTAAATGATCATTTGTTTAATTGGACACATTAATAAGAACGAAGATATTGCAAAATAAGAGGAAAATTACTTACTTCTGATTTTATTATCGGGATTTATCCAATATTGATTTTATTATTCTATTGATATTCTTTTTTACTATTCACAGAGGTAGTTCTTAGGATATTTTCTGCCTTTTCATTTTGAAGGGCAGCACGTAGTAATATTTCAATTCCAGATTTCATAAAAGATCAGCCGTCCAAAGTGGCGAATTAATAATAACGAAGATATTGCAAAATAAAAGAAAATACGCTTGAACTTTTCATTTGTAAACATCATTTATCAAAGAGAAAAAAAATCGCCCTTTTGAACTGCGCCTTAGATAGATGGGGCGCAAAATAGGAAACAAATACCGAAATTAAGATTTTTAGCAACAAATAATCGCGTATTCAATTTTTAATTCGCTGCATAATAAATTATTGTTAAATTAAGATCATAAAATGACTTTTGATATATGTGATTCAGGTTCGATATAGAAATAAATTTATAGATATACTATGGTCTATAAATTTAATATATAATAATAATATTTTTATATATAATAACTATATATATATAGTTATTTATTTATTTATTTATTTATAAAAAATACAACTCTTGAAATAAAAAAAAGCATAGTCCTGGTAAAAGCCAAAGGGCACAGAACATTAGTTGCCATTGCTTTGAGGGTAAATCAGAAATGCAAGAATCATTAAATTCTTGAACATTAAACTGAAGAAACCCCCAGAATATATGGTCTTATATCCTCACCCGAACTTAATACATATTTGCTAGTTTAAATTAAAAAAAATATATATTATCTATATATAAATATATTAATCTATTTTTTTATCTTAAATAATTAAGTTTAAAACCATACATACATCTAAACAAGAGTAGTAATCAATAAGTGCAACAACGCCAGTCTAAAAGTAATTTTTAAAATAAATTTTGCAAAATGAGAATCATTAGAAATGAGTATTGAATATATATATATATATATATATATATATATATTCAACAGGAAAAATTCATATTCAGAAAAAACTTTATAAAACTATATTTAATAATAACCTCCCTTTGTATACATGGCCATTTACATAATTAAACGAAGAATTGTTCTAAACGATGTGATTTTTAGATACGCGTTTAGCATTTGATTTATCATCGATTACAGTGAATGTTTCTGATTTTAGCTTTGATGTTTCGAATTTCAGCTTCAACTTTTAAAAATATATTGTTTTTAAGTTACGCCTTATTAGGAATTTACATATATTAAATTCATAGCTTAAAACTTTGTAGCTATATATACACTTAATATAAAATATATATTATTATTCTATATATACACTTAATATAAAAAATTGTTACAGAGTTACTCTGTTATATCTATCTATATATATATAAAACAGTTCCGTAACTGACTCATTCATTCACTGACTGACTGACTGACATACAACGCACAGACCAAACCTTTGGACCTAAAGGGCTGAAATTTTGCATGGCTATTCTTCTTATAGTGTAGGGGTGCACTAAGAGAGATTTTTGAAAAATTCTTCTTAGATTTTTTTAAATTAAATTTTTAAGCTGTTTTTTTTACTTTTTTTAAGTTTGCATTTAAAATAATAATTTGAGGGTTATAAAATTTATATCACAAGAAATATCATAAAAATTCCTTTAAAATGAAATCTTTTTCGAATCTTTACCTCCATTGCCTGATTTTTGGTGAATTTTTAAAGATTAATTTTTAGAATTTAATTTATTAAATGCTGATCACGTGACTTCTTTTTCTTGTACTTTCAATAAATTTATCGTCACGTGCGTAACAACTAAACAGACAAAAAAAACATTTTTTCTTTCTAATGCAGCAGACAATTGGATATTATCCAAAGAAAAATAAATATTCCTTATGATTTTTTTATAAATATATATATATATATAAATATTTTTTTACATCAATTGTATATATTGATCGTCTCATTTATTATAAATATATATATTTATTTTTTTTGGGCATTAATTGCATAGATTTACCGTTGTATTTAATTTGAATGTACTCCGTAGCGAAGCGCGGGTTTTCAGTTAGTTTGATATAAAGCATATTTATTCATCATAAAAAAAAGAATGATTATTAAAGGTCAGAAATTGGTCCAAAAATCTCCATACATGTCCGTGGAAACCAAACATGTTATGTAATTTTGGTTGAAAAATCACTGTTTCATTGTGTGCTTATAAACCCCTTGGCTAGAAGAGATAACTTATAAGTCAATGAGGGGCAGGAAATAAAGCTAATTGGTGTATTTTTAGTATCGGAAAAACTATCGAAATTGGAACTATCACCCCATAATATCGAAATCGGCCAGTTATCTGCAAGTAGACGAAAGAACTTAGTGAAAATTGACAGATTGCTTGTGAAAGAGGAGACTGGGTAATACTGCAAAGGTGAAATAAAATTTAGAAAACGGAAATTCAAAATAGGTGATGTGTCCTACGAGTATACACATACTTATAAATTACGGAAATGGGGACGATGAGTACAAATGAATGTGTAAAACGGACACTTCTTATAAACTTACTAGCTGAAAACCCGCACTTCGCTACGAAGTACATTCAAATTAAATACAATGGTCAATGTATGCAATTAATGCCAAAAAAATTAAATATATATATATTTATAATAAATACGACGATCAATATATGCAATTGATGTAGAAAAAAATATATATTTATAAAAAAATCGTAAGGGATATTTTTATAGACAAAGTAATGTCCAATCGTCTGCCGCATTAGCAAGAAAAAAATATTTTTTTGTCTATTAAGTTGTTATGCACGTGACGATAAATTTATTTAAAATACCAGAAAAAGAAATCACGTGATCAGCATTTAATAAATTAAATTGTAAAAATTAATCTTTAAAAATTCACCAAAAATCAGAAAATCGAGGTAAAGCTTCGAAAAAGATTTCATTTTAAAGGAATTTTTATCATCTTTCTCGTGATATAAATTTTATATCGCTCAAATTTTTATTTTCAATGCAAACTTAAAAAAAGTTACTAAAACAGCTTAAAAATTTAATTTAATAAATCTAAGAAGAATTTTTCAAAAATTTCTCTTAGTGCACCCCTACAGTATAAGAAGAATCGCCATGCAAAATTTCAGCCTTTTAGGTCCAGCGGTTTGGTCTGTGCGTTGTATGTCAGTCAGACAGTCAGTCACGGAACTGTTTTATATATGAGGCGGTGAAAGGCAAAGTGGTGTAAGTCACGTTTTCAACTTTTTTTATTTGAGGGCAAAAATATAATTTCCTTGTTCAATTTATCATGTAATTGCAAATAATTATTATTTGCAATATTATAATAATTATTATGAATTATAATTTGTTGAATTTATATTGGAATATTTTGTAGTTTTTGTAGTAAAACGCTCTTGACTTACACCACTTGACTTACTGACTTACACCACTTTATATATAGATAACTCACGGGATTTTATAATAGAAACGTGTGCAAAAATGAACAGTGAAAATCAAACAAAATTTAATCCGTTGAGGGGAGAAAATAAAACTGAATGATATATTTAAAGTTACAAATCGAGCCAGAAAGCTGAATGCGGCTAGCTTTTCAGAATGGGGGGGGGGGAGGAGGGAAGGGAGTTCATATTAATTTAAAAATTACTGGCGGAAGGAATGACGTGGTTTTTAAGCAAAAGTGATATGACGTACAAAACCGAAATTTGGATTAAGTGCAATGTCACATGTAGAGTATAGCTCACTTCTACCCAGACTTGGGTGTATATAATTTGAAGTAGCACTCTAAATGAATTTCATACAAACACAGTTTATACATGAAACAATGTTTATTGAATTCGTTGCACATATAGAATTTGCTTTTACAGCAATAAGCATGCGTACTACTTGTACGGAATATATATATATTAACATTCAATAGAAATACACATTGCAAATACTCACAAACCAGCAGAGAGTCAAACCAGCAGTACTGCCACGTAAACTTTGGGCCCCCTAAGCACTAGCGCCGGCTAACACCTGGAGCTGCTTACCTCGTAGCTCCCTTAACTCGCTTATCTATCAACCTCAACAAAACCTTCCTCTCTTTAATCAAGCTGCATGGTATTTATACCAAGCGCGTATGCCGAAATTAGCATATCTCAAGCAGCTTCTTTAATTCATTCACTCAAAAGTTCGATTCTTGTGAATCGAATCTTACGTATACCTTACACATACATAAATACTTATTTATAAAATACAAATATTGATACATGGTATAGATGGGATTTCCTGTACGTAAACATTCCCTTATAAACTGATAAATTCCCTTTTTTTTTGTTCTCTTACAAACGTGGTAGCGTAAATGAACAGCTCTCAAATTTATTTTACTTGCCCTGTAATGTTTTGCTTGCTCTGCTGTAGTATAATAAGTTTTCTTTGTGCTTACGAACAAACGTTTAAATAATTATCATAATAAGAATGTCTCTAGCAGAGGTTGAGATTTGGGAACACGCCCATATTTTACCAGGGACCTTCTAATAAAGCTCCGTACTTTAAAACAAAAGCTGTCAGAATAATATATGGTTTTAATTAAGAGCAAGATATTTGCTTAAGACGGGAACTAAAAAATTTTTGGACGGCTGAGCACTATCTTTGATGTCTGCTAGGGTTATATTTATTTTCTGCATAGTATGTCATCCATGAAATTTTATCTCGGAGAATTTTTTTTAGGAAAATTAGCCTTATTAATTTAATAGGTATTTCTGTCATATTTTAGACGCGGAGTTAACCTAGGAGAGCATGGCGCTCGTTTTCTTTCTTTTTTTTCTATTAACTTTTAAATATTAACCCCTTCCGTACCAGCATATGTATATGAAGATTACATGCAAAACCAGTTTTTCGGGCATTTAGATTTTAAATATCAAGTAGCAGTTTTCAGATAAATGAGATGCTTTTATTCATATTAATAAGAAGAGATATAGGTATCGATATTTAAATCGATATATATATATCAGTATCTAAATCGATACCTATAGAAATATAACGATATCTACATCGATTTATGTAAAAATTACATAAAACAGTTTACAGTTTTGTTACCTTTATATATCAATATCTAAATCGATACATGTGAAAATATAACGATATCTAAATCGATACACATAGAAATATAACGGTATATAAATCGATACATATAGAAATATAACGATATCTAAATCGATACACATAGAAATATAGCGATATCTAAATCGATACACATAGAAATATAACGATACCTAAATCGATACATATAGAAATATAACGATATCTAAATCGATACACTTAGAAATATAACGGTATATAAATAGATACACATAGAAATATAACGATATCTAAATCGATACATATAGAAATATAACGATATCTAAATCGATACACATAGAAATATAGCGATATCTAAATCGATACACATAGAAATATAACGATATCGAAATCGATACACATAGAAATATAACGATATCGAAATCGATACACATAGAAATATAACGATATCTAAATAGATACACTGAGAAATATAACGGTATATAAATCGATACACATAGAAATATAACGATATCTAAATCGATACACATAGAAATATAGCGATACCTAAATCGATACACATAGAAATATAACGATATCTACATCGATTTATGTAAAAATTACATAAAAAAGTTAATTTACAGTTCTGTCACCAGTGGATCCATACGTGGATCAGCAATTAATCGTTAACAGTAATTAATCGTTATAGTTCAAGGTGTTTTCAATGGCACTTTGCAATGGCCAATATTTTGGTAAAAAAATGGAGTTTAATAATCTAAGTCGATTTTCAGCAAACATATAAAGCTTCCTTTATTTATTCTGTTAAAATGTAATTCGAGATTTTCGTTCTTTGTTTATAGTTATTATAAATATAATGCTATAGATTATAAAATATGTTTTTCCCCCAAACTACTCATCTTAGGTCCTTTAAGAAAAGTTTACTGACTTAAAGCATGGTAAACCACTACACTGACTTATGCACTATTTTTTGGACATCCTGCATATGTAACTCAATTCTTCGCACCAATAAGTCATGCAAAATAATAAACAGAAACTTAAAAATGAGAAATATTCTTGAATTTTTCTTATATCTGTGTTTGCATTGAAAAGAGAGTTAAGTTCAAAATCCTAGTTTTGAGAAAAACGGGATTAAAAAAAACGGCTTTTGTAAAGTCAGGTTTTTTAAGTTTAAGTTTTAATTTTTTTAGAGTAATTTTTTCCAATTTTATTCTTGTTGAGTAAAGAGTGTTAAGTCCTTTATTGGGACATAATTCCTTTAACACTAACATGTTTGTGTTTTGTTTCACGTATCCCAATTTTTCCCCGATGAATAAACATATTTAGGAGTGGAATTGGAGTTAACTTTCTGTACCCTGCAGTAGCCCTTGATTTTTCAAACATGCCTGGTTTGATAATTCATTTTAGCCCGTTTTGGACTTAACACCCTGTTATGAAAACATCGACTTAAACCTAGCCGGAACTGGTTTGCACCCAACTTTTCTCCTGCTCGTACGATTCAAAGCGGCGGCGATTCAATGAATGCGCATGCACTGGCATTCCCCGACTACAAAGTTTGGATAAAAACGATGGCAACAGAAAAAGAGCGGCGATCTTTGAATTTTCGGTTCAAGAACTGTATGTGGAGGGGAGTCTTTGTAATTTTTTCGGCGAGAGAACGTATCTATCTGCTTGTAGAAAAATGGATCTGAACCACGTGTCGCATAAAAAGAATAATCAATCTTCAAAATACTGATGAAGAAATAAATCGATCTTCTGTGAGCGAATTTCCTTCCCGCGTGTTAGACAGGTTTCTACAAGTACGCATGTAGTACAGAATTAACGCAGATGTTAATGGATTCAAGAAATCCTAATGTTTCCCGGCCCTTTGAGGAAAGATGTGATGCCGACGTTTAAATCATTATGTGCTTTCTTAGTTCATGTGTTAAATAAAGTGTCATTTATTCAGAAAGTGTAGTAAGTGAGTTCTTGTTTTATTCTTTTATTTATAATGCAATGCACTAATCTTCTACAATCACGGCCAAAACAGTAATTATTAACACACGCTTTGCGCAGCAAACACAGATATGCAATGGAAATGTGAAAGAAGTATAACCTTATGTGTCTGTGTATAATAAAACTAAAATAACTTAGCTCATGTCGACACTATACACTATGTAAATTTATTAAAATTTTCAGACATTATATATTAATAAATATCGTTGAATATCATTAGCTATTAACGATTAACCTTAGATATTAACAAAATAAAGTTAAATAACATTATCTATTGACAATTTTCTTACCCACAACCCCTAAGTGTTAAAACGTGTAAAAATACTTAAACTGGGTTTTTAGCTAGCGCAGTCTTCCAAATAGCGAGAAATAATACCCAGGATCCTTAGAAAAAGTTTTGTAGGACTTTCCTTTCTAAGAGACTTTAAGTTGTTAATAAACTCTATCCTATGTTATCGATCGAAGCATGGTAGTGTGACTTAATATAAGCTTGTAAGATATTGAGCCTGACATCAGTGAAAGAAGAATTTTTAGTCTATTTTAAGAAAAGTTTGTAAAACTATCAGTCTTCCTTTCAGCAAATATGAAATTCAACTGTCTACCTGCGGAAAATTTATTGGGTTTATTTCACGTAATCTATATATTTAAGTTGCTAAGCCAACTTTTTGGGCAGTTCGTGAGATAAAACTACTGCATCAATTTACTTCATTTTGGTCTTAAACGAAAGATTGTAATCTGTAGATGTGTCAAATTTGGTTTTTGTAACCGCAATTTCTATTAATGAGCTATAATTTACAATTTTAATTTAATTTCTGCGCATGCTCAGTGGCATATTTCAATCTGGCTTTAGAAACTCATCGTTTCTGCGCATGCTCAGTGGCATGTTTCAATCTGGCTTTAGAAACTCATCGTTTCTGCGCATGCTCAGTGGCATGTTTCAATCTGGCTTTAGAAACTCACTGTTTCTGCGCATGCTCAGTGGCATGTTTCAATATGGCTTTAGAAACTCACAGTTTCTGCGCATGCTCAGTGATATATTTTAATGATAAACACCTTTATTCCGAGGAGTCTCTCTAGATCTCTCACTGTCATTTTTATTTTTATAATAATTATGTTTGTGAAATATAAGATTTAACCTGATGGAATTGTTTACTTTGCGATGTTCAATTAGCGATAATTTACAATTAAAAATTGTTTTCTGCGCATGCTGAGTGACATTTTAAAATCTGGCTTTAGATACTCACTAAGCACGAAACCGCTTAAATATTAATTTGTTTCTACGCATTATTATGATTTTCAACATTAGGCAATGATGTGTTGAGTATAATTTGTGCATCAGTACATTTATTTACTATCTAGCTGTCATGTTTTGACGGGTACCAACTCGTTTATTTTCTTTGGCTCAGAAATTTTAACTGAGTGTCTACCTTCACCAATCTGTTTTCTTTCATTCGAATTTTGCGCATTTTACAGCCCAGTGAAAACTATTATTATAATACTTAAAACAAGCTCAGGTACATCCTCAAATTACTATAACATGATAATGCCAAAGAATAATGAATTAAGGATCACAATTTTTAAGTCTCAAGAAAAGTAGCCAAGCAAAATTATTCAGGTTTACAGTACAAATGAAATATTTCAAAGCTGTTACAAAATACTCACTAGATCTTGGATTTTGAATAACTAAAGTATGTTAAAAATTAAGAAATATTCAAAATTCATGATTGCTAAACTCTCATGAGATTTCGAATACGAATTTAAATTTTCCACTATAAAAGTTATTCTATGCTGAAATTCCGTTCATGAATGGGATTTTTCTAGAAAACTTTGCTATCATAATACTAGTTTACTATGGTTCAGTGAATGACAAGTCTACAGAAGGTCGTTCGCACTTTATGCAAACGATTTTGTAATTTATTTTTGCATTTTCAGATAAAAATGAGGCAACTTCAGATTAATCGTCTGACACAGTTTTGTTTTGACTGGAATGCAAAATAAAAGATTGATTTTGAAAATTGCTCCTAAAATTGATAGATGGTTCGAAGGTTACGTAACTGCGATTTCCGAGGAGAAATATTCGTATCAACACATTATAAAACTGTGTAAAAATATCGGTTATAGCATTTGAAAGGTAAAAAAGAATCTAACTGAAAGTAAAAATGAAAGCATGACCGCGAAACCTCATCTTAAGACTGCTCGAACGCTATGAATAACTATATCTCTGCTCTGAATAACTATATCTGAAATCTCATCTCGATCGATTGAACGGAACGGCCGCTAGAAGTCCATATATCGGCAAAGTTTTTTTAATGGCCATATACATTTTGCCATTCTAAATTCAATTTTGAGCCCACTATGGAAATGTGGAAAAGTTTTTTTTTAAAAAAAAGTTTATTCATCAAAGTTTTTTGTCAGATAGTTACCAGTTTGAACTTATTATTGCAATGTGTTGATTTTATAACAGCAGAGAATAATATAAATAACATTTTAATTCCATGTGCAATCATTCTTTGCTACTCGTCAGCTTAGGTGCTCAACGTGTAAAAAAAAAAGTTCGGTACAAGACCAGTAAAGATTTGTTTATAGAGGGCGCTGCGTCGCCCGATAGATTAGAAAAAAGGAATTGCTTTAAAATGTAATGGCGTCTGTTTAGACGAAGTCTGAAATCCAAACTTCGCAGATTATTAAATGTTTTTTTTTTTGTGTTTAAAATGTGCTTCATTTTGTGTGTCGAATTGATGATTTCTCACCGAGAATAAAGACCAGGACCTGATCAAAGAATACTCAAGGAATTTGAGTACCAGAATAATTAACAAGACCAGTAGTTTGCGCTTTGTGAGTAGGGTTTTTGACCCGGGTTTCCCCGAACCCCAAAACTCTGGTTTTTCAAAGATTTTACGAACCCGAAACCCGGGGAATTTTGTAAATCCGGGGAATTAGTTATTTATGTAATTCAGTAGAATACCAATTATATTCCTTAATTTGGAACCAAGACCAATCATATGATGAGGTTGGTAGTAAAATTTTTAAAAACAAAATATTTGATCTGGCAACAATCTCAATAAAACGATTATTCAACGTAAATGATAATGGGTCAGAGTCTGAACGAGAAATAGCAGTTGAGGTGGGAGTTAAAGATGAAATTGAAGATGATGCTACGAGTATTGATGCTTGTACTAAACAAATGTCCCTATCTGATGAGCTTAGTATGTTTCTGCAGGAGAATGATAACAAGGAAAATCATAAAAAGTCAAAATCTGGTTCATATATCATAAGAAAAGAAATTGAGTTGTTTCGGGCAACAAAAAGCCGACCTGAAATGCTAGATAAACTTTTCAGGTCTTTAACAACAATTCGACCACTTTGGTGCAAGCAGAACCAGCATTTTCTGTAATGGGTTTCTTTGCTAATAAACTCAGAAGCCCACTCAATGATGATACGTTGAGTGCATGGTGATACGTTGAGTGGATACAATGATGATACGTTGAGTGGATGATACGTTGAGTGCATGGCTATGATGGTTGTAAGGCAGTTTTATAAAAAACTAGCTGAAAACCCGCGCTTCGCTACGGAGTACATTCAAATTAAATACAACGGTCAATGTATGCAATTTATGCCAAAAAATTAAATATATATATTTATAATAAATGCGACAATCAATATATACAATTGATGTAGAAAAAAATATATATATTTATAAAAAAATCGTAAGGGATATTCTTATAGACAAAATAATGTCCAATCGTCTGTCGCATCAGCAAGAAATTTTTTTTTGTCTATTTAGTTGTTATGCGCGTGACGATAAATTTATTTAAAGTACCAGAAAAAGAAATCACGTGATCAGCATTTAATAAATTAAATTCTAAAAATTAATCTTTAAAAATTCACCAAAAATTAGAAAATCGAGGTAAAGATTCGAAAAAGATTTCATTTTAAAGGAATTTTTATGATCTTTCTCGTGATATAAATTTTATAACCCTCAAATTATTATTTTAAATGCAAACTTAAGAAAAGTTACTAAAACAGCTAAAAAATTTAATTTAAAAAAAATCTAAGAAGAATTTTTCAAAAATCTCTCTTAGTGCACCCCTACACCATAAGAACAATCGCCATGCAAAATTTCAGCCCTTTAGGTCCAGCGGTTTGGTCTGTGCGTTGTATGTCAGTCAGTGAGTCAGTTACGGAACTGTTTTATAAATATAGATGAGATATTTGTACCACTTTTATTTATGTTATACATATATGTATATGTTTATTAACATTAAAGTTATTTACTGTTATTTTTTATATTTGAAATTCTGAAATAATTTAAATGCTTCTAATAAATTATTTATTATTTTAATTCTTTGCTATTGACACCCTGGAACCAACCAAGTAAACACGGGAATACCCGGGTTTTAAATTAAAAAAACCCATCAAACCCGAAACCCGGGTTTTAAAAAAGTTGCTCAAAATCGAAACCCTATTTGTGAGTAAAATTCCACATTTCACAGTGTATTTCCTGTTTTGTGCTTTATTCCTTTCACGCTTGTTTTTTTTTTCCTTACAAGTCATCATGAGTTCGAAGAAGGTTAGCGATATCTCTCGGTATAAAAGAAAAATAGTGAGAACCGCGATAGTAAAACCGCGATAGAACAACAACAACGAAAAATAGATAATATTTAAGTACGAACGTGGTGTAGCCGCGTGTCTCATCTCCTTGCACTGTACAAAATGCCTAGAACTACGATCTCTTCGATAGTGAAAAATAAAGAAACTGCTAAAGGAGCCAGTGTTGCTAGAGGTGTGAAAAGTCGTGACCACGCAAAGGTCACAGACATTGGAGGAAATTGAGAAATTGTTGTGCATTTGGATCTGTAGTGTAATTTTTGAAACGTAGCGCTGGTTAAAGCGAAAATGTTGTGCCCCGTGATCCCCCCAGCCCTCTACCAATCAGAGGATTGGCTGCGGGGGCGTTGAACCCAAGAGGGGTGCTGCGAATCGCGGGGAGTCAGTATAAGAAAAGAGACAGACGAACAGCGTCTCTGGTAGGGAATGGAGGCTTGGCGAAATATAAGAAGGCTCGTCTCACCTCTGGTTAGGTAATTACTTGGTAATTAGAATTAAGATAGAGAAAGAGAAACTCTGAGAGTAGTTTTAGGAGGCCTGGCAAGATTAAAGCAGGCTCGTCTCGCCTCCAGTTAATTAATTGATCGGTAGCTAGATTAGAGTGTAGGATAGCCGAGGTCTGGTAAGATATTGCAGGCTTGCCCATCTCGTGCAGAGTTTTTCTTCAATTGTTATGTTATGTGTGAAACTGTTTAAATGTTAAATCTGTAAATAAATTTATGTTCGTCTTGTTCAGTGACGGCTCATTTTTGCACCACCTCATTTGTCTCTATGCCACAGAGAAAAAGAACCTAAGTGAACCGGTGTAAGAAATAGGGTTCACGACAGGCTCAAAAAATGAAAAAAAAGTTGGCAGGTGATAGCATATCCGAGGAAATGATTTGCGAAGAGGCAAAACAAATGCATGCGGATCTGTTAACACTAAACAGACAGCTGCCGTCTTTTTGGCGGTTTCGGACATACTGTTGAGCGCTATGTCTGCATTTAGGCTGTCCTCGGGCTTCTGAAATTTCATGACTTTTTCTAATTTTGCGCGAAATACGCGCACACATTTACAAAATTATATTCGATAGTAAAGAGGGTGTAGCGTACTGGAAATACGGTCTTATTTTTTTCCCCAGACCCCACAAGAGCTTGAAACACAGCTGCGTATTTTTCAAGGAATGTGTTTCACGGTTCCACCAGTTCGGAACACGTGGGGGTATTAAAAAACGTTTTTCCCACAGATGCAGCCAGTAAAGCTGCCATCCTAACGTTTCTGCAAGGTAATAAAGTTCGGCTTCTACGAAGAGACTGACACCAACGCTTGCCGACCCCCTCGCTGGGAGAGAGAGACGCTAAAGAACGCGGCCTGTGCGGATGTGTGTTTTAGGCTCCGTACGTTGTGAATCTGCACGGGATTTTAATTGAATATGTTGCACTGATTAAATGTTATTTTTTTTGTTAATAAATTGTTGATTTTTCGTTTTAAAAATTTGGCCTTCGTTTGTTAATTAGAACTCTGTCTTTCTTTGTTATGGATCCCATGGTAGTAATTTTTAGCAACGCCTCAGAGAGAATCGCCTTACCTACTTGTTGTGACGCTACAATGGGGAGAAAATGTGTTATATACCTACTAAGACCAAAAGCCGTCAATTTGACAGCAACAGGAAAACAGGCAGAAATCTTTAAATTAATACCGGGAAAATATTAGTTACTTTTCATCTCTTCCCCCTTTTGCAAATAACAGAAATATTGTCTCTTCGGAAATATTGTGTTGAAAAACAAGAACTGCACAAACCATGGATGTACTTTTACGGATAAACCATACCAGGTTGTCAGCTCGGCATATCTGCATAAAAATATATCTAAATATATACTAATCTATTATATAATAGTATGGAATAGCTCAAAATTTAAAGTATTTAACCAATTTTTAAAAAATTAACTATTTTAAATTCTTGATATTATTTTTAACCATCGAAAGGACTGCGTTCAGTCTTTTTAGTAAGAAAAAAATTCCCGTCTTTCTAGTGTTAAGCCTAGAACGAGTGCTGAGAGCAGTAATATGCTGAAAGCAGGTCTATTGGGCACCCCTTTCCAGAAATAACCCCTCTTCTACTTTGCTACTATTCCATTAGACTAGGGGTTCTTAAACTTCTGTAGTCCGAGGACCCCCTCTTGAACAACATTTCTTTTGCGGACCCCATCCCAACTCTAGGCATTTTAAGTCTTTTTTGAGACTTCATTTCTGGCTCTTTAATCTCATAGGCACTACGTTATAATAGATAATGGTAAAATGTATAGCTGGTTATTTTAATAAATGGTCTTGCGCATTTATAGAGACGAACATTTTTATTAGAACATTGAATAAAAAACATAAAATAAATAAAAATAGTAGTAAAAAGAATTTTAAAAGTTACAAATCATTATACATTAAACTCATAAAAACATTTCTTGGTCAAATTATATGGTTCTGTTTCTTATGTACCCTGTGAATCCTCTAACGGTCCACGCACACTATAAAGTAATAGGCATAAATATAAATAATTCCTTTATTTTCTACGTAGAGGTAGACTAACATAGACCGACTTGGGGCTTCAAAAAATAACACAATTATTATGAATTTTTGTGATTATTATGAATTTTTGCGATTTTAAGATAAAGCAAAGTTGAATACCAGTTTCACATTCTAAAAATTATCAAAGTATTCTTTACAAAATATCACATCAAAATGTTATCATTATCAAAATGATAATGGGAATTCTGTAAGAATTTTTTTAATTTATAAAAATTATATGGTTCTAATTTCTTATTTACCCTGTGAATCCTCTAACGGTCCAGGCACACTATAAAGTAATAGGCATAAATATAAATAATTCCTTTATTTTCTACGTAGAGGTAGACTAACACAGACCGACTTGGGGCTTCAAATAATAACAGAACAGTACCGCAACTTGCGGTACTAAGAAACTGAACTTCAAAGTGGTAACGACCCCTTTCAGGCAGAATATACGTTCACTAACAATACCCGTAACCATCGGGCTCTGAAATAACTATCGAACTCGTGCAGCCACCTAGGCTAAATACTAATACGTGCTCTATCAGTTAAATACCGCTATCACCTTCAATCTAACTTTTCTCGACTCTTTCGTATCTCTACTAATAGCGTAACGCACTACCGTACAAATCTCCACTCCATTCTTGGGCTCTTGCCAACTCAGTGAGGGTCACTTAAATAGACCAGACACCTGCTCCGAACTCACTTCGACTGGCCTGCACTGCGCAGCTACCAGAAATTTGCATCTGAGCAACACGCGAACCCTTCAAAATATTGGTCAAAATAGATATATCTTATTATAATATGTTTTCTGTAAATGATTTTTACCTAATGAGATGGGTGCAGTGGTTCTCTTGAAACCAGAACCACAATGTCAGGCTTTATGTTGGAAAGTTTTATTCTGAGGTCCGCTTCTACATTGAGTTTGTTTCTACGAGGTAGGATTCAAAAGTTCCCGGACTGAGCCTATAACTAAAAAATTTTTTGCAGTACAGCGACTACGATAACATTTCTGTGTTACTACGTTCTCCCCTTCTTCTAAAAGTGGTTTGACCCAAATCTCGTGGTCTGTGGCTCACCACGGCGTCGTATTTTGTAGTTGGGTGTATTTAGTAACCGGCGAATGAAAGAAATGGCGTTTGTTGAGCAGAGAATTAATATCAAATTTTGTGTTCGCGTGGGAAAGAATGCTACGGAGATTTACGAAATGTTGAAGCATGTGTACGGCAGGGATACATTATCGCGAACGCAAGCTTTTGAGTGGCATCGACTTTTCAGAGAAGGCAGGAAAAGTGCCGACGACGAATACGTTGGCCGTCCGCAGTTTTCCCCGCACCGTTGAAGACATCGAAAAAGTGTTCTTCGATATCCAGGGCATTGTGCATCTGGAATTTATCCCTGTGAACAAAGAACTCTATGTAGACATCCTGCGTCGTTTGCGTAAGTCGATCCGGAAGAGGATACCAAAATTGTGGGCTGAGCAGTCATGGGTGCTTTTACATGACAACGCTCCTGCACACCGATCCCTCCCCGTCGCTGACTTTCTTGCGAAAACGAAAACAACTGTTTTGCCACAACCTCCTTACTCCTCTGATCTCGCCCCCTGCGACTTCAGCCTATTTCCTGAACTGGCAAGTCGCTTGCAGGGTAGTCGATTTCAATCTGCAGATGAAGTTAAAAGTGCATCGCAGGCTGAATGAAAGGAAATGGCTAAAAATGGATTCCAGAAATGTTTCAATGACCTTTACAAACGATGGCAAAAGTGTGTTGTTGCGCAAGGGTCTTATTTCGAAGGAGGATGTGTTTCAGCAATTTTATTGATAATACTTTTTAAGTTATAGACTCAGTCATATATATAACAGTACTGAAAAAGCCTGTATACATAAATATGTTCTGCAGAACGGAATCAAATGTTGGAGGGCTTCATTTGTAAGTGCAGGGTGGTCAGATTTGAGAAATTACCAAAAGTTTGTGAGTTCATTTTTGTTAAAATGAAGTTTCAAAGACGTATCGCATGATAATTCCACGAGAATATCTTGTTCAAGTATAGATTGTTCATGTCAAAATTGTTTTGTGGACCCCCGGTAATGGCTGCGCGGACCCACAGGGGTCCGCGGACCACAGTTTAAGAATCTATGCATCAGACCATCAGTTCCTTTCAGTACATGTTGAGTGAAGAAACTTTTTTATTTTATTTTACCTTATTATTGTTTTAAATACAGGCATTTGCGGATGATATAGTAATACTGCTTAGGAGTAAAGCTATATATAGATTTACAGAGATAGCGAGAGCAATAATGGAAAAATGTTCGAGCTGGGCAGAGAAAAACCAACTACAATTTAGTGTCGAAAAATCCAACTACATAATAATACCACACAAAGGAAAAGTCACAAGGAGACCCACGATTAAGTTTAAAGGGGAGAACATCAAATACAATGAGCATATTAAATACTTAGGAATTTATTTAGACGAGAAGCTAAATTTTAACTTTCATATGAATAATATTAGAGATAAGGCATTAAAATTTCAACACAGTATCAATAGAGTCAGTAAGAGTACGTGGGGTTTGAAACCTGAGATTGTCAAAAAGCTATATTTAACTGTTATAGAAAAGATACTATTGCATGGAGTGCAGTCATGGTATAATGGTAAACGTACAATGGATTTAAAATAGACAGATACAACGACCATTCTTAATAATGTTAACTAAATGTTACAGAACAGTTTCGACGGATGCACTCCACGTTCTATCAGGATGCATACCATTAGACTTAACAGCTAAAATTGAAAAGAATATCTATGAAATCTACAATAAAGGATCAGAAATAAAATTAGGAGACATCGTACTGAACGCGCAGAATTGCGAAACAAAAAGCCGACCTCTAAAGAAAGTACGTGAAATGAGGAAATATGAATGGACATATAACATGGAATCAAAATCGAACATTAAATACTACACTGGTGGCTCAAAAACCAACGAAGGGGTTGGTGCGGCGTGTACACGTTACAACCTTAATGTTTTAGAACAAACAAAACTTAAACGTCTTCCTAATAATGCATCATCCTATAGCGCCGAAGTTGAAGCCATTGACATGGCCATCACTGACGCTATAAGTAAAGGAATACAGGAAATCGACCTATACAGTGATTCTAGAAGTACACTGCAAGCTATATGCGCATATTATTTTAAGGGAGATAGGATTGAAAATATAAAAAACCTAATAGAAAGTCATGAGATAGCAGTAAACTTACACTGGGTTAAAGCCCACTGTGGCATTAATGAAAATGAGATGGTAGACGCAGCAGCTAAACAAGCAACAACACTGAATGAAATCACAGGAAATTATAAATTAACTAAAGAACAGATTAAGAATAAAATTAAGAATTATTACATAAATATATGGCAAGAAAATTGGGAGAGAAGCAGTGTAGGAAGGAAAGTATTTGAGGTATTCCCTAGAGTTTCTAGGAAAAGACTGTCGGCAGATTTCCTTGTTAATCAAGCAATAACTGAACATGGCTGTATAGGAGTCTATAAAAACAGATTTTTTGCTAAAACAGATCTTTGTGAGTGTGGCAATATACAAACTATAAAGCACTGTATATACAATTGTAGCAAATGGGCTGAAGCACGAAAAAGACCTACCTTTGGGCTTTCAAGATTGGGCCCCTAGTAAATTATTTACGGATTATTATTGTAGAAGGTACATCAAGAATATTATGCAGGAACTTATGAATATACACTTCCCCCTACAAGGGGAAGGTGGATAGCCCCTCAGATTAAAAAAAAAGACAGGTAAACGAATTGCAAAAAGAAAAACTTCGGGACACGGTTGGGTTGGATTGCCGTCGGCATGATTAGTTTTATTATTGAAGGGCCGTATAACCTTCGGGTGTGGACGGCGGCGATATTACTTATTATTGTTTTAAGTTATGTCTGTCTAGTTTGAATATTTTGTATAAAAGAATAACTCCCATCAATTTATAAATTGCTCAGTAAAATATGAAATTTCTGGTGTCCAGGAACGAATCAATTCAATTTACGTTACTTCTTATGGGAAAAATTCACCCGGTACTCATCGTGCCTTCTGGAACCAAGTGCCGAGGTGCCACTGTAATATATTGCCAGTGTAAATTTATATACTTTGTATCAGTGAGTAAATCTGTTGACATTGCAAGAAAATCATTCATCAAAGTTTTTTTGACCGATTTAATGGACTGTGCGAAAACATCCGGGGCTATTCTTATGGAATTTCTTATCGTTCATTACATAACCGAGACTCTCTGAACTTTCAGCTTTGTTTGCGGAGAAAAATATTTAAATTAAAAGTATGTGTTCTAGCACGTTGGATACCGTAGACTAAACAGGAGTTTTTTTAAAAGAAAAAGTTATCAGTAGTAATTTGGATTAACAACCAGGAAGGAAAAGGAAATTAGGATAGATCTAATCAGAGAGTCAAAAGTTCATTTGATTAGAAACGAGATTTCGGCAGAATCTGACTGTTTATCTTTACATAAGCGCATTCATTCATTGCTTATAAGTGTTGGTACATCTGGATGTCCTATAGGCTCCCTTTAACCTCTAAATCGACAGATGGTGTCGAAGAGTTGGCGTTGAAATTTTATCATGCATTATGGGACAACATTTTTTTTTTATCTTGATGCAGATGTTTCAATAGGGATCAAGAACTTTGAAGCTAAAATTAGGAAACATCGATTAGGAGCAATTTGTACTCTGTAAATTTTTCGGTACACTTATCTATTTATTCTGTTTACCTAATCGGGCTTTTGCGTATGGTATATTGTATATGTGGAGATATTTTTACTAGATTTTTTAAGAGCGTGATTTTGATACCTTCAAAAAGTCGCGGTTTTCGCGCATTTGATTAATCGAGAGTTTTGTAAAATCTCGATTAATCGAGAGATCTCGTTTAAGACAATCAGTTCTAGAGAAAAGTTTTTAAAGTTTAAAAACACAGCCCTTTTCTGTATTAAACGTTATCTGCAACTGTAGTTGGTTTGTTTATTAGGGCGTTACGGTCGTCTTTTGCTACTCGGTCTCTAAGTGTGTTTTATAAACTTTCATAGAAATTCATTTCAGTATTGCATTATACCGCATGTAATTCAATTTTTTAAATGTGGAAGTTTTACTACTGATTAAATGCTGAATCTGCATGTCGCATCATATACATAGTACAAGTGTTTTCCGTTGCTTTTATGTAGTTAACGCTGTGCACATTTGCGTGTTAGCTAATAATGCAGTTTTCATACAAGGGTCGTAAGATAAATTCTTACAAAATCCAAGAGATGGCGCCACTGCATTGGAGTAATCTGAGCTCACACATTTAGCATGTATCAAAGGGATGTATGTCAAACTGTAAACTGATTCGAAGCTTAGTCTCTGATTGACAACCAATTTAGTCGTTTAACTCTTGTTACTAATCGCACAACATGAGTTCCCCTGGTTGCTAAAAGTTTTTTACCTGGTTGCTAAAACGTGGCAAAACCTAAATCCAGGCTTGATAAATAATATGGAGTCTTCACCTTTGGTTTGAATTATTTACAAATGGTTTGTTGAATTTCGTTCTGTCGAACGAGCACAAGTGACGCTGAACGTTTTTGTCATCCTGCTGAGTCACTACGCAAAGAAACTTCAGTAACCCTCCCATAACACGGTATATAGGTTCCTAGAAAATGCCGTGTTGTGTGAAACCGTGTTATATGAGACCCAGGGTCAGTTCAAAAAAGGAGGGTTACGTTCTGAAAACTTATTAAAAACAAATATTTTTTAAAACTCCATATAAACAACTTATTTTTTATTAAAAATATAAATGTATGTATAACACAAAACGAAAAGAAACAAAAAAATATTATTTTCATTTAATGCGACCTTAATTTTATAAATTTCTTCCTCATCACTGCTCAGTACAATCAAAAAAGAACGTTTTTTCGATTGAACGATATCACCTTCACTTTCAGAACTTTTTTCTTCATTTAGATTTGTTGCACCTTCTGTCTACTTTTAAAAAATCTGTAATTTTGGTTTGTTTGCTGGTTCTTACAAGGCCATTGTAGATTCACAGCATGGAGATGGACAATTTTGCAGCTCAGTAAAATGTTGTATAAATGTTTTCGCAATTTTTTTTTATCGTGTTAGAGCCGTGTTACAGGTTGCAGTGTTATACGAGGGTTCCCGCAATTTATCTTACCGTGTTAGAGCGAAACCGTGCTGTAAGATGCCGTGCTGTAGGAGGGCTACCAGTATTGAAAAAAAAATTCATGATATGGGGATGAGGGATAGCAGATTATAAGTGTGTGAGAATTATGATGCTTTTTTGAAACTCACCTAACATAATATTTAGCATGAATATTTCGATATGAGAAAGCGGCCAGCAAAGTGGGTTCCGCATTTGCCGACAATCTGTCAAAAAGTGAACGAGTGAACACTTCGAAGTTCATTTTGAAACTGTTTCAAATGTATCCAAATGAGTTTTTGCCTTGTTTGGTAACAGCTGATGGAACACGAATACATCGCTGACAGTCAGTAACGAAAGAGCAATCAAAACAGTGTTTCGTCATCGGTGAACGCGCTCGAAAGAAAGCGGAAAAAGTTCGATCAGTAAGAAAGATCATGGTCACTGTTTTTTGGAAAGTCCATGGTATAGCCTTTATTGACTACTTTGAAAAGGACAAAATAAACTGACAAAATGTACTTCACAAAAGAATACAGTACATCTTTACTGGATCGTTTAAGGGGAGTGGTCACTTTTGCGTACCTTTAAAAGTAGCATTTTTAGACCTATGTTCGATTGTATGTACTACTCATGTTTTTTGCTTGATTTACAAGAAATTTCTTGAATAACTGCCTATATTACTATTTATTATATATGCAATATTTCAAGATAAATAAAAAGATAAAATTATTTTTGATGCATAAAAAGTGAATATTTTTTTTAAATCCAACATTTTGCAGTCAACTACTGTGCGCATTCTGTCAAAATAAATTATAAACGAACAGTAATAATTGTTAACTATATGTGATTACAATACTTCAGATAACAAAATACACCAACAATTTTGAACTTTAACATATTTTAATTTTTTTAAGAATGTTTTTACAAGCTTTTACTCAGTCATTTTTGAAATTTCTAATTAAAAATAGCATGTACTAATTTTTTTACTATATTTTATAATATTGTTGGTGGATATTGTTGCCTGAAATATTGTAGTCACATATAGTAAACAATTATTACTATACCTTAATAATTTATTTTGACAGAATGCGCACAGTAGTTGACTGCAAAATGTTCGATTTAAAAAAATTATTCACTTTTTATGCATAAAAAATTATTATTTTTTAATTACCTTGAAATACTGCATATATAATAAACAGTATTCTAGGAAGTTACTAAAAAAAATTTCGTGTAAATCAAGCAAAAATCATGAGTAAGACATGCAATCGAACATGGTCTAAAAATGATACTTTTAAAGGTACGTAAAAGTGACCACTCCCCTTAAATAATGGAATTGCGAAATACTGCTTCACTTGGTGAACAAAGGGTTCTTTTCCATCGTGACAAAGCTCCGACTCATTCATCAGCAATTGTGTTGGCAAAACTGTTAGAATTACTCTAGAAAAAATTTCCCCTTCCTCAGCATTATCTAGATTTGGACTACTACTTGTTCCCAAGTATGAAAAATTACTTGCAGGGTAGAAATTTGCATCAAATTCCGAAGTGATTAGTAAAACGAACGCTTATTTTGTAGGGTTGGTCAAGTCTTACTCTATGGACAGGAAAAAAAGATTGAATCTCGTTGGATCCAATGCATCGACCTTAAGGCAGATTATGTGGAAAAAAATAAATCCTTTATATAAAGTAAAAGTCGCTCTCATAATTTTTCACGAAATAATCAAACGACCGTCCTAATCAGTTATGGATTATTCATTTTGTTTCTTTTGCATGAATCTGGAGTAATTTAGAAACAAAAAAAACCTAAGGTTATCTGGTATTTATACGATGAAAAATATAAATTTTTAATCTTTTTTTCAATATGGTAGTTAATATAATGTTGCCTCGAAGTGTATTGATTTTTTATTAAATATTTCACGTTAAAATTTCCTGGAAAAATAAATTGGCAGAATTTGTTTTGAAGGCATTCAACTGTTAACCTGCTGTCTGACAGATCTGTGCATCTTATTGATCATGGACTGTTAAGATAAAATTGATCTCCTAATATTCAATAAATGCTTGGGAATGTACTTATTTTCAAATTTACAATTTTCTGCTATCAGGCATTTTAGATATTACTTAGGAAAAGCAAATAGATGATCATAAAACAAAAATGTTTCGGCTCAAAATAATTTAACGAAAAATTGCTGCTTTCAAACTGAGAAAACATAATATTAATATTTACATAGTCAATACTACATCAGACCTGGTAATTACTGTTATATTTTGAATAGGGACTTCCATTAAAGTTCCTGAAAATACTCTTTCATAATATCTAATTAGGTTTGGGCAAATTTATGAAGGTAAAAACTACAGCAGTGAATAAACTAAATTATTTTTCCAAGTAGCGAGTAACCACATGATATTTATCAAACTCTTTATAAAGATATTAAACGGTAGTTTTAGCCAAACAAGAAGCCACTTAATTATGTTTAAACTTTATCGAATTAATCATGGTTAGGAATGTTTAGGAAAAAGTGAAAGCAAATACATAGAATCCTCATTAAATAACTATTTAATACTGAAACTCCCAGTCTGTTTGGTTGCAATTCAATCAAGCTGATGCGGTGCACAATCGAGCCGTATTCTTAGAAATACCGTACTGAATGGAGAAACAGATTAAAAGTAGTTTTGTTAAAATAGGCCCAGATGTTATCAAATTATTTGTATCTATAAGGTTGTATCTATGATTTTCTACGATAGGGTGATGTATTCGCTAGATTTAGCCGAACACCCAATCAGTGGCGTAGCAAAGGGGGGGGGGGCAAAGGGGTCTATCATGCCCCGGGCGCCACGCGCAGAGGGGCGCCAATGTAAGATCCATATATGATATTACTATATGTTTTCGAGGTGGATGCCAATATAAGGTCTATATATTATATTACCATACGTTTTTCAGGGGAGGGCCCCAATATAAGGTCTATATATTATATTACTATATGTTTTTCGGGGAGGACGCCAATATAAGGTATATATATTATATTACTATATTATTTTGTGGGGGGGGGCAATATTAGGTCTATATAGTATTATATTACTATATGTTTTTAGGGGAGGACACCAACATAAGGTCTATATATTATGTTACTATATGCTTTTCGGGGGGGGGGGAGTGCCAATATAAGGTCTATATATGTTATTATATGTTTATCGGGGGCGCCAATATAGGGTCTATATATTATATTACTATATGTTTTTCAGGGGGGGGGGCACAAAGGTATCGTGCCCCGGGCGCCAGTTATGCTCGCTACGCTACTGCACTCAATCAAGGGACGTCACTAGTTAATCATCCTTGAAACATATACAGGGTGTTGCCGAATTCTACCGACAAATTCAGGGGTGATAGGAGGCATCAAGACGAGCAATAATCACAAACAAAGATGCAGATATGTTGACTTTTCATTTCTGCATCTTTGTTTGTCCTCTAGCTCAGCTGTTCCGACCCTTTTTATATTACCGTACCTGTACGTCGTAAACAATTTGATGACGTACCGGTAGACCAAAAGTTTTGAAATGGGGAATAAAATGCAATGGAGAAGAAAATAAATTAGGATATATAAAAAACCATTTTAAATAAATCTACTGAGTTTAATGCACTTACCTTAACAGCTTCTTAATATTTATTAATAATACAATTACTATTGATTAATAATATGCAATTAATTTAAAGATGTTTGAAACACAAAACGCAATTTTTAGTAGAACTCAGACACAGTTATAATTCGCAAACACAGTTATAGACACAGTTATAATTCGCAGGCGAGTGCCAAATTTTTATGAGGTGGTCATAGATAGCACATTCAGGTGTAGACGGCATCTTTTGAGATTAGGTATGTCGTAACGCTTTCAAAAACCTAATAAATACTGCTAGTAATCTACTCAACATTTTGTTAATAATTCATAGTTTTCATACAGCCACTCAACGCAATTAGGGACAGTTCCTTCTTGTTTTCTAATCTAATATATTTTCCCCAGACAGTTGGGAATAATACGCAAAGAGCACCCTTTTTGCTCAATTTTCGCTGTCTCTGCTTTATTGTACATTCTTCTGTAATCCCCCAAAAAGGGGTTGCCTAACGCTTGGCGAAAAGATTCTCCATTTATCCCCTTCCCCTCGTAGAACACACAAAACAACCCTTTGTATTATAGCTTTGGCGGAGTCTGCTGGTGACCGCTGGGTCGCCAAGCTCCAGATGGTTTTTCGCTGCAGGTCACGTGACTGGAACAGCTCAGGGAGCGAATTTCGAATGAGAATAACAGATATCGCCTGGCCACCGGTTCAAGAATATGCTTTTTCCATCACAACTATCTCCGACTTACAGGGCGAAAGCGGTCCGGCGAAGATCGGCGTTTCCACCCCAGCCTCCTGACTCCCCATGGCTGATATGAGGATCTAATGTAAATTCCTGTAAACGGCCTTAAGCCACCGACCCTAAGTCTTACCTAGCTAATTTAATTTTAAAATAATAAATATGAAGTCTTCATTTAAAAATCCAATTGCTTCTGTCACCCCTTTTTGTCTTTCTTTTTCAGTGTAAGGTGATTAAGTCATCTTAAATATTTTGAAATGCCACCACTGATGTCGGCAATCAACTTACATTCTGTTGTACCACAACCATGATGATATCTCTTTAATACTACAACTGGTGACGATCCTTTTTCTAGTGCCACAAGGTAAATCCCAATAAAGTATTACGACACAAATAATGGATAAGAAATTCCAAACCAAAATATTAAAACGTATGGATTATTAGTTATTATAGTCATTTCTTTTCTTTTTTCGTAATACAGATTTTGAATAGATTTTTGTTTTAAATTGTAAAATTATTCGCGTACCGGTAGCTGCTTGTCCGCGTACCGGTACTGGTACGCGTACCCAAGGTGGGGAACCACTGCTCTAGCTGACCAGGTTTGCGTTTCCGGTCATACATTCCTATGTGATTCTGTTTTGTTTTTGAGTTTTCTACAACTTCCAGAAAAAAATGCGATATTTCCCGCCATCCAGTGGGGTTGGTAAAAGGTATGGTTTGATTAAGCAAACAGCGCCCCCCCCAGCGTCAGTTTTGCGCTTCCGGTTATACATTCCTGTGTTATTATTGCTCGTCTTGATGCCTACTATTACCCTTCTGAATTTGTCGGTCGAATTCGGCAACACCCTGTATAAATTTCAAAAGTTGTCCGATTGGGCTAAAAAATCATCCCAAGAAGTAATAAAATCATGATTGGTAACTAATGGGAACTATGGCCATTTTAATCATAGTCTAAAGCTTTACTTAATAAGTTTAGACAAAAGGTGGATTTATATAAAATTTCCTGACCGCCATGCGTGGGGTGAGAGAGGATTATTTTATTTACGAAAAAACTACTTTATTTTTTAAGAAAATGGCGCCAGCTAGGAAATTTGGTGTAAGCAAACGAATAAGAAAGGAAAATGATCGAGTGTTTTTAAAGATATCATATCAACCAAAAGTAACATTACAAACATTCTTCCTTGAACTCAGATCGGTTACTTTTAAACATAATTGGTAATGATTAATTCCTTCTCGAATTATCTGTTCCATCAACGAATTCGAAAATTCAATCGAATTATCTGAAATTAAGAAACCTTTTGTCGGAGACAGCTTGAATACTTCATAGGCTATTAATAAAAGAACACCAAACGTATCCGGAAAGTCTGGCATCAATATAAAAAATTGAATATTTCTGGCTGAAATACATGAAAAATATAGGGATTGAATTTAATTTTGAAAAATTCGAAAAATAGAAGGATCTAATTAAATCTAACTAAAATGTCATTATTCAACTACTAACCCTTCAGCGGGCGCGCTCGTGTACAAAGTGCAACATTTTTACAATTATGAATGGCTTTACTTGACATGTAAGGTTTTAAAGTTCTATGCAGTTTCTATTTATAGCTACACCCTTTCTAATGCAGGTCTGATTTTCTGACCCTTGTATTCCTTTCCATTCATTGTTAGTCGTGATTTAACCGTGGTAAACCAGCGATTATACTGGATTACAATACGCTAAAAGTAGGAGTTGATATAGTCTATCAAATGTGCAGCTATTACATGGTACAGAGGCTGTTCACACATTTTTTAGACGATGTATATTGTATTCACAAAACTAAATTGCATAAAATTCTTGTGTTTTAAATGTTCTATTTGACATCCCTTATTCTGAACTATCTTTCGACACCGCAATTTCCAGGATAATAATGCTTTTTGAAGTGTCAGAAGAGGTATTCTATCCCATTCCTCCTGAACAGCTTTCCAGAGTCCTGTAAGGGTTTTGGGACGACGTTTGGATAATGCAGATTTTAAAAGCCCGAAAGCACAAAAATCCATAGGTGATACATCGAGAGATTTAGTAGGGATATCAGTGACGGGTATGGCCTTGATACCAGTTTTTTGTTCCATTTCTTTTAGGAAATTTACAGTGGATTTTGATGTGTGACTGCTAGCTTTGTCCTGATGGAGTCTCACAGATTGATGGCACTGTGGGTAAAGCGATGGTATTTCATTCAGAAAAATTGGCGATAAAATATGTTCCTGATAGTATTTGGAGTTAATCTTGACATTTTTTTCCACTTTCTTTATTTTTAACTTGCCATTATAAGAAAAACCAGCAACAATCATGAATCCCTTAGAAATACTTTCTTTCGATTCTTTGAATCATGCACTTAAATTTTTTTCTCCCCTTTTATGATAAAAAGTTAGTGTATAGGCAATAGTGTAAACAAATGTATAATTGTGTAAATAATTAAGTTAAATTGTATTGTTATGTTTTAATAGAAAGTCAAGTTTAAATATTTTAGTTGGTATCAATTGAAATTTGTATTATTGTACGTATGTGAATGTATTAGAGTAAATTGTTTTTATGTGGGTGTATTTACGTAATTGTTAGGTTAAATTGTATTGTCATGTTGACATGTATGTATATAAATTTGATGTAATTATGAAAAAATAATGTGAAATAGTAATAATTGTGTAATGATATTGTAAGCATTATAATGCAATCTGTAAAAGTAAGCAAAAAATAATAGGAAGAAGAAGGAAAAGAAAAAAAAAAACAGGGAAAAGTGAACGTAGGATTGTTGGTTGCCACTAACTGCTAAATTTTAAAAACAATTTTGTTAATAAATTATTAGACGGTCTTCGGCTTAAGGGCTGGGGTTGAAGGTCCCGGTGTCCTTGAGCCAGTGTGTCCCAGTTGAGCAGGATTGCTCTCGGGACGATTAGTTAACAGTTTTCCCGTATACCTTAACGGTTGGACGGGCATTCAATTGATTCCCCTTTTATGATAATAAATGGCTCTTTTTTTGTTGCAATCATTTAAATACACCCATGATTCATCTATTGTGACAGTTGTTTTCCATTTTTCTTTGGATAAGTGTTTCTCATATAGAATTCTGCAGCGTGTCCTGCGTTCAGCGATATGATTTGGAAGAAGACGATGCACATTGCGTTTTTTCGCTTTCTTAAGATTTAAATCAACGTTTATCATTTTGTTTACAGTGGACACCGAGCATTTTAATGATTTTGCAACTGTCCTTTGACTAGGGGGATTTTCTTTTAGCATTAAACAACGTACCTTTGCAATAGTCGAAGATGTCCGTTTTTTCCTTGAAAACTTGTTTGGAATTTTTGTCCCACTGGAGGCTCCAATTTGACTTTATTTCCTTTTCTTGTTGACGATATTACCTATCGACGCTTTAGATATCAGAAAACCATGACTCTCACATCGTTTTTGGATAACGGAGTATGCATATTTCTCTTCGGAAAAAGGATAAATGTAGCCTTCGAACCACTGCTTTGTTAAAAACGCCATTTTGATTAAAAACAAAACTTTCAAGCCGCAGACGATAATTTTGACTTTTAAAAACATAGTACAATTGCAATTATTTCTTTTGCAGCAAACGAATTTTTATTACCGCTTACCAAAATCGTCTAAAAAATGTGCGAACAGCCTCTGTATCCCTCATATCACGAAGATGAACAACCTTCGTTGTTTTTTAGGTTTATTGACATAATAGGAATCCATTCGCAAGTTGATCTTAGATCTAATAAACCGGACAGTTTTGAAATGAGACGATTGTATCTGCGTTATTTGGCCTTTAATTATAAATATACCACAATATTATCAACATTTTTATATCTCGTCATAAAACGCAGAATTATTATTTTCAGTTTGAAAAAAAAGATTATTACAATAGGAATAATGAAGGTTGAAAGAGACGTTGCACTTTGTGCCACTCGCGCCTGCTGGTGTTCCAAAAATTAGCACCCCGCTGAAGGGTTAAAAATTACATGTGTAGTACTTTACATACTGTTGAGAGATTATCTCTATGGATATTATTACATTGTGGATATTATTCAACCGTATGGCGAACTTAAAGGCTCAAGAGTTATCTTGACATATTCAGTAATCTAAAAATAGAAGCTCAGACACTGGTCAATAATGATAAGGAAGAAAAAAACACAACCTTGAATAATGCAATATAAAACATTTTAATTGAATTTCAAAAGCCGAAACGCTTTATCTTTCCCTTAGCATCCGAGTAACAATTCGAAAGCAAACTACACGTGCAAGCAACATTGCCTGAAGCGAAATGAGCTATAGAGGGCGCTATGTGCGCATCTCAAGTGTTTTGAACTGGTGTTCTATAGTTAGACTAGCTGAAAATCCGCACTTCGCTGCGGAGTACATTCAAATTAAATACAACGGTCAATGTATGCAATTAATACCCCCCAAAATATATATATATACATATATATTTATAATAAATACGACGATCAATATATACAATTGCTGTAGAAAAAAATATATATATTTATAAAAAAATCGTAAGGGATATTTTTATAGACAAAATAATGTCCAATCGTCTTCCGCATTAGCAAGAAAAAAAATATTTTTTTGTCTATTTAGTTGTTATGCACGCGACGATAAATTTATTTAAAGTACCAGAAAAAGAAATCACGTGATCAGCATTTAATAAATTAAATTCTAAAAATTAATCTATAAAAATTCACCAAAAATCAGAAAATAGAGGTAAAGATTCGGAAAATATTTCATTTTAAAGGAATTTTTATGATCTTTCTCGTGATATAAATTTTATAACCCTCAAATTATTATTTAAAATGCAAACTTAAAAAAAGTTTCAAAAATAGCTTAAAAATTTAATTAAAAAAATCTAAGAAGAATTTTTCAAAAATCTCTCTTAATGCACCCCTACACTATAAGAAGAATCGCCATGCAAAATTTCAGCCCTTTAGGTCCAGCGGTTTGGTCTGTGCGTTGTATGTTAGTGAGTCAGTTACGGAACTGTTTTATATATATAGATTGATGTAATGATACGAGCTGAACCACCGTTTTGAAGGTTGGCGAAACCTCATAACGTTCGTCGTTGTAAATAGAAAGTAAATGTTATGTGTTTGTGTAAAAGTGGTCTAGTGCAATGATTCTTGCAAATTGCTTACACGATTGCCACTTGGTGACGTCTTCGATTTGTTACAAGGCTGCTGCAAAAGAAAAATAATAAAAAAAATAAGCCTTTTTGGCTTTTGAAATTTGTTAAAAGCATTTTATAGGTATTTTTCAGTGAGATATTTTTGTATCTTTCTCGCTTTTTGAATTAACCAGGAGTATTGATTTATAGAGCTATTTTGTTTTGTAAAATATGCTTCCCGATTTTTTTTTAAATCGAAAAAGTTGTATGCTTGTTATTTTTATTGATGTAAACAAAGCTGATGTGTACAAAGTTGGTGTACACAAAATGGATGTGTTATTAATGTTTACAAAGTTTCAAATGAAGGCTTTTGAAAAAAATTACACGTCGAAGAAAAAGTGATTAAAGAACAGTTTCAAAACGGAAAATAATGTTAACATGGCACTCGGTTTATTTTCGGCCCAGTCAATTTTTAGGACGTCATAGGATAATGATAGTCGTATTGGAAAAATTACGCTTGAAACATGCATTTTATTACAGTTGCGGTTTTCCAGAAAGTGTCAATAGTGATTTACTCAGGCATTAAAAAAACACAGATAAAAATTTATTTTATTAAAATATACCAAAC
>OU015492.1:215843283-215950783 GCA_907164885.2 Dolomedes plantarius | reverse complement strand
TCCTAAATGGTGTAAAAAATCATGTAAAACTGTGTGCCATTTTTATGAAATAATTTTTAGACAAATTCTTTTTTAATTTTATTGAAATTCATTAAGTGCATGGACTTACATTAAGTTATTGGTAAATTCCAATGAACTTAAATGTTGCTAGATATGCAAAGTAAATTGTGTACATGTTAAGCCCGATATTACAGCAAATTTATTTCTTAAGTCTATTAATTCTCCATAACATTAAACAATTCGAATTCATAAATTTTACACTTGATTGCAAAATCCTAAAAAAATAATTCATAGGCATGAAATGATTTTTATTCTCTTATCAATCAATGACTTCGTTCTTGAATCATGAATTATCATAAAAACACACACACACAAAGCTAATGTAATCTCATGACTTGCAGGAAACTTGTAGAAAACGCAAAAAGGAACAAACACATTTTAATATCCACAATATAGTGGGTTTTAAGAAGTTGTGGTTCTTGTTCAATCTAATCTTAATTTTCATCAAATTTTCCGTATATTTTCTCCTTCGCTCGATAGATGGCAGCACCATAAAATTTCACTGTGTTTTACCTCCCAGGTTTGGATAAACGATCGAACGAACAGAAACTTTCACCTGTGACTTTCACAGCATAAAAATGAACAAACAATGATTTCTTGGAGCATTTGATCTGGGCTTATTTTACGTGAGTAGAATATTAAAGGAGCATATAGTTCTTATTTAATATTTATGCTCTCTGAATCCAAAGCTCTTTGATCATTACCGTAACATGGGTGGAGTAGGCAAATCTGAGATTTCAAAGGGATTATTAATATTCATTCTCCTTTGTGTATATTAATTGATATCTCCTTTGTGTATATTAATTGTTAGCAAAAACCTCCTTAAAAAGTCGATCAAGGAAAGAGACAGTTAAAGCTAGGTGCAAACACAAGAAAAAGGCCCAGAATTCCAATCATTAGAATATTGTTCTTTCGTTTTCTCTGCTTCATATTCATATCTTACATTATGCAATGTATATGTTACATTATGCAATGTATATGTTACATTATGCAATGTATATGTTACGTTATGCAGAGATTCAATCACTAAAATACTTTGAGACTAGAAACCTTTGACACATTCTAACACATTTTCTCTTTAACGTAAGGCCACCTTTTTTATAATATTGCACTAACCAGTAAATGAACTTAAAACGTCCATTTTTTCTTCTTTTTTCTATTATAAAGTTATATTGAGAATACATAATAATGAAAGATGCAATAGTTTTTTAAGAAAAAAGTTAAAATGAAAAGTTCAAATATTTTATGAAAAGTGTGATTCCCTTCTGAATCAACCAGCTTAAATGAATAAACAATTAGTTGTCGCCAGATTTATACAAATGATTTATGTTACAAGTACCTTCATGCCAATTCAAAAATTTCCTGAAAAGAATTAAAATAGTAAAAATTTATATTGCAGTAAATCAGTGTGAAAATATGAACATCTGAAGAAAAAGTACATGTGTAATTTAGCCTACGTTTAACAACATCAAATAAAAAATCGTTTGAAGTTCGGATTTCAGTTAAGCTGGATGATTAAGTAATCAAACACAATTATCATTTGAATTTTCCGTTTTAAATTATTTCTTAAAAACTACTGCATCTCTTATTATCATGTATGCTCAATATAACTTTATGATAAAAAAAATTTGAAGGATGTGTTGAGTTCATTTAGTTTCAGACATTTATGTATCAGGCATTTATGTATTATTTACATGTTTGTATCTCACATTTAAAATACTACGTTTAAAAAAAGCATAATAACTGTATGAAGATATAAATATAAAAAAAAAACTACCTTTCCATGAATAATACAAAGTTTAACTTGACAAACTGTCATAACGTCTGCAGTATTTTATTGAATTCAGAGCATAGAGAGTATTAATATTTACAGGTAATTCAACAGCTGTGGAAGTTTATTTAATCCATTTTTCCATTCTTAACAAATTCGAATGAAATTCGTTTCAAGAAGGAAATTTGTTTATGAGAAAACATCGAGTCTTGAAAATTCCAAAAAAATTGTACAATAAGCAATCACAAAGGAACACGTGGGTGAAAAATAAGTTAATAAAATAGTCGAATAATATTCAGTATAAAAATAAAATCTCCATAAATCAGCAGTCGTTTTGAACTAATCATTTTCTTATCTACAACTTAGCGCATGTTTCATATTTGAGTCATGTAGGATCAAAACATACAGTCTACAATATTTTTAAATTGAGTTAAGGATACTTTTTTATAGCATTTCAATCAGTTAAAATCGAAATTTGTTTGGAAAATGGTCTACTAATAAAACGTCATGTGGAAATTTTTCTAAAGGTAATTTCAAAATTATATCTTCAAAAATGCCTAAGATTGAAAATTCCAAAAAGCGCACAGTAAGCAATCACAAAGAACACATGGAGCGAAAAATAAGGTAATAAAATAATCTAATGATATTTTGTATAAAAATAAAATCTCCATAAATCAGCAGTCGTTTTGAACTTAAGAATCTTTTCTTATCTAGAACTTAGCTCATGTTTCATATTTGAGTCATTGAGGATCAAAACAGTCTCCAATTTTAAAAAAAATTGAGTTAGGGATACTTTTTTATAGTATTTCAATCGGTTAAAATCGATATATTTTTGGAAAATTACCTACTAATAAAACTTAACGTGGAAATTTTTCTAAATTTTTACATAGTATAATTTTTAATTTAAGGTAATTGAAGGTATAATTTTTAATTTAAGGTAATTTGAAAATTGTACATTCAAAAATGCATACGATAATTTTTTTTTTCCCTTTACTGAAATAAAAAAGTATCTTGGTGATAGCTAATTTTGTTCCTACACGTATCGGCGTACATGAATCAACAGTTGTGTATATTATGTTAAAGATCAACAACAACAATAACAACATGCTAAAGAGTGAAGTTAATTTCAATTTTTTCTATAAATAGAAACGATTTACTATAATTGTCGATATTTATTTTATAATAAAAAGTAACCATTTAAAAAAAAGAGATTAAAAAAGACAAATTTTACAAAATGTGAGTAAATTTTTTTTAAAAATTACAAATTCACTTAAAATGTAAAAAAAAATTACAGAATAAAAGGGTCCTCCCTTGCACGGTGTTTGAAATTATCCGTTTTGGAATCAATATAACGTCATATCATAAAAATTTAGGATTTATAGAAATATTTATTTTTGTACGAATGTTTCTTAATATGACATCAAAAATCATCCTTTGATGTGATTTCCTCGTTATCTGCAAATCATTGCCGTTAAATTCTTAACTCGCCAGCAAACTTGTTTAGATGTCATTTAAAAGCGATTAGTTGCTTTTTCGAACAAAGAAATAGTGAGATAAGAATGCTCATAAATCATTATTTCTATTACATATTTTTTTGCTACTTTTCAAAGAGTTGTTTCCGAAACTTTAGTATAATTTTATTCAATATATTTTTATGCGAAGGAAACTCTATCAAATAGAACGATATAACTAAGAAAAATTGTGAAATGTTCCCAATTTGCGATGTCATTATAACAAATTGGAAGATCTGACATTTTTTACTTTGCAACCTTACAACGTAAAGGTTTTCAAACTGAAATATATTCCCGACGTGGGCAGAATGCAAGTAGTAAATTAATATTGTTGAACCTATTCCATTAATCCTCTGACACAAGGGGAAATTATACCTAACACCTTACGGTTGCGTAAACTTTTTCAAATATATATATTTATTTTACTCAAACGCTTTGGAATATGGTTATATTGAAAAATCAGATAATTTTTTTGCGACCAAAGAGGTCACTAAGAAATTTGACATTTAAAGAGATTACCAGTTGGTACCGGTAAAAACATGACGGCTAGATAGTAAATACATGTACAAATATACCCAACACATCATTGAAAAAGTAAAAGATAACATATATGCCGGTAAAAACATGACGGCTAGATAGTAAATACATGTACAAATATACCCAACACATCATTGAAAAAGTAAAAGATAACATATGTTGGGATAGCAAATTATACCCAACACATCATTGCCAAATGTTGAAAATCATAATAATGCGCAGAAACAAATTAATGTGTTTAAGCGGCCTCGTGCTTAGTGGGTATCTAAATCCAGATTTAAAAATGTCACTGACATGCGCAGAAAGCAATTTTTTTAAATGTAAAATATCGCTAATTAAACAACACGAAATAAACAATTTCCATCAGGTTTAATCTTATATTTCACACACATAATTATCATAAAAATAAAAATGGCAGAGAGAGATCTAGAGAGACTCCTCGAAATAAACGTGCTTATCATTAAAACATGACACTGAGCATGCGCAGAAATGGTGAGTTTCTAAAGCCAGATTTAAACATGCCACAGAGCATGCGCAGAAGTGAACCTTTTTATTGAAAATTATCGTTAATAAACGAAAATTGCGGTTACAAAAACCAAATTTGACAAATCTACAGATTACAATCTTTCTTTTAAAACCAAAATGAAGAAAATTGATAGCAACTTAAATATATAGATATTTTTTGAAGTTCCAAATAGAATAATATAACTAGGAACGATTGTAAAATGTCTCTGATCTCCAAATTTATAAAGTTATTATAAGGAATAGGCATATTTTATATTTTACTTTTTCAACTGTAGAATGTCACGGTTTTCAAACTGAAACATATTCCCAATGTCAGCAAAATGCAAGAAGTAGCTGAATATTGTTACACCCATTTCATTAATCCTCTCACACGAGGAAATATTATACCTAACACCTTTCAGTTGAGTAAAAATTTTTAATTCGTTTTCCCCTCAAACATATTAGAATATAATTATATTCAATATTCAGAACTTTTTTTGCCCCAGAAGAAACATGAAGAGCCATCAATAAATTTAGAGGCTTAAGGAGATTATTATCATTATTATTATTATTTTTTTATGTCCCAAATAGAATGATATAACAAGGAACAATTGTGAAGTGTCTCCATCTCCCAATTTACAATGTCATTGTTCGGAATAGCCAGATCTGAGAGTTTTTACATTTTCAACTTCCCAGTGTAACAGTTTTCAAACTGAAAGATATTCCCAACGTAAACAAGATGCAAGAAAAAATTGAATATTGTTACATCCATTACATTAATCCCTAGCCTTGAGGGAATATTATATCTAACACCTTTCAGTTGTGTAACATATTTTAATTAGTTTTTCACACAAACGTATTAGAATATAATTATATCCAAAATTCAGAACTTTTTTTTTGCCACAGAAGAAATATGAAGAGCTATCAATAAATTTAGACGCTTAAGAAGATTATTATTGATTCTTTTTTGATGTCCCAAATAAAATGATATAACTAGGAACAATTGTGAAGGGTCTCCATCTCCCAATTTACAATGTCATTGTACGGAATAGGCAGATCGGAGAGTTTTTACATTTTCAATTTCCCAATGTAACAGTTTTCAAACTGAAAGATATTCCCAACGTAAATAAGATGCAAGAAAAAATTGAATATTGTTACATCCATTCCATTAATCCCTAGACTTGGGGAAATATTATATCTAACACCTTTCAGTTGCGTAACATATTTTAATTAGTTTTTCACACAAACGTATTAGAATATAATTATATCCAAAATTCAGAACTTTTTTTGCTAAAGAAGAAATATGAAGAGCTATCAAGAAATTTAGACGCTTAAGAAGATTATTATTGATTCTTTTTTGATGTCCCAAATAAAATGGTATAACTAGGAACAATTGTGAAGTGTCTCCATCTCCCAATTTACAATGTCATTGTACGGAATAGGCAGATCTGAAAGTTCTTACATTTTCGACTTCCCAATGTAACAGTTTTCAAACTGAAAGATATTCCCAAAATGAACAAGGTGCATGAAATAACTGAATATTGTCACACCCATTCCATTAATTTCTAGACTTGGGGGAATAACATATTTAACACCTTGTGGTTGCGTAACATGTTTTAATATTATTTTCTCATTCAGACGCTTTTGTATATGATCATATCCACAATTCAGGTTCTTTTTTTTGCTCAAAAGAAATTTGAAGAGCCAACAAGAAATTTAGACGCTTAAGGGAACGGTGGACCTTTATTTGAGCAAATCTCGTTATTGTAAAAAATGTATATATTTCTGTAGATTATAAGTACCAAAATAATTTTTTTTTGGTAAAAAATCATTTCTGAAGCTTCTACAAAGTAATTTATAATGGGTATGTGTAGTAATAAATTTTAAATCTGTTTTACTCAAAACAGATTTTTCAAGGTTTTTAGATTTTTTAAATGCTCCATGCTACTTAATTTTTCCTCAAAATTCATGAAATTGATAAGGAAGAATGCTGATGCTGTTTAAAAAAAACTGGGTATGCATTTTACAATTCGACTTCATTAAGGTAATTAAATTTGATTTATAACTTTTCAAAAGGCAAAATTTTGATGAAAATCGGGACGGATTTCAGAAAAAAATCTCTCAAAAATTAACTATTCAAGGGATTAAATAATTGATACCCAGATTTGCTTGTTATAGAGTTTAAAGAGATTAAAATACAAAATCGAGGAAATATCTCAAAAATTAAGTCGCAAGGAGCATTTTAAAATTTTGTTTATAAATTTAAAATTTTTTAAAAAATCTTAAAATAATAATGAGATTGGAAATTTCTTTTAAGGAATTCTATTTATTTATAGTGAAATGTGTATATGTACAAAATTTCGTATCTCTATGATGAAAAGTAAAAAAAGTAAATTTTAATGTCCACCGTTCCCTTAAAGAGATAATGTATTTATTGAAGTCCCAAACAGAATGATATAACTAGGAAAAATTCGGAAATGTTTCCAATCTCCCAATTTACAATGTCATTATAAGGAATAGGAATATCTGTAACTTTTAACTTTATCAGCCTTTACAATGTAACTTTTTTCAAGCTGAAATATATTCCCAACGTGAATGAATATTAAACACATACCATTAATCCATGACACAAGGGAATATGACTCCAACACCTTTCGGTTGCGTAACAATTTTTAATACTTTTTTTTCTCTCTCTCATACGCATTGGAATATGATTATATCCAAAATTCAGATTTATTTTGTCTCAAAAGAAATTTGAAGAGCCAACAAGAAATTTAGACGCTTAAAAAGATAATGTATTTATTGAAGACCCAAACAAAATGATATAACTACGAAAAATTCGGAAATGTTTCCAATCTCCCAATTTACAATGTCATAATAAGGAATAGGAATATCTATAAATTTTAACTTTATCAGACTTTACAATGTAACTCTTTTCAAGATGAAATATATTCCCAACGTGAATGAATATTAAACACATACCATTAATCCATGACACAAGGGAATATGACAACCAACACCTTTCGGTTGCGTAACATTTTTTAATACTTTTTTTTCTCTCTCTCATACGCATTGGAATATGATTATATCCAAAATTCAGATTTTTTTTTGTCTCAAAAGAAATTTGAAGAGTCATCAAGAAATTTAGACGCTTAAAGAGATAATGTATTTATTGAAGTCCCAAACAGAATGATATAACTACGAAAAATTCGGAAATGTTTCCAATCTCCCAATTTACAATGTCATAATAATGAATAGGAATATCTGAAACTTTTAACTTTATCAGGCTTTACAATGTAACTCTTTTCAAGCTGAAATATATTCCCAACGTGAATGAATATTAAACACATACCATTAATCCATGACACAAGGGAATATGACAACCAACACCTTTCGGTTGCGTAACAATTTTTAATACTTTTTTTTCTCTCTCTCATACGCATTGGAATATGATTATATCCAAAATTCAGATTTTTTTTCGTCTCAAAAGAAATTTGAAGAGCCAACAAGAAATTTAGACGCTTAAAAAGATAATGTATTTATTGAAGACCCAAACAGAATGATATAACTACGAAAAATTCGGAAATGTTTCCAATCTCCCAATTTACAATGTCATAATAAGGAATAGGAATATCTGAAACTTTTAACTTTATCAGGCTTTACAATGTAACTCTTTTCAAGCTGAAATATATTCCCAACGTGAATGAATATTAAACACATACCATTAATTCATGACACAAGGGAATATGACAACCAACACCTTTCGGTTGCGTAACATTTTTTAATACTTTTTTTTCTCTCTCTCATACGCATTGGAATATGATTATATCCAAAATTCAGATTTTTTTTTGTCTCAAAAGAAATTTGAAGAGTCATCAAGAAATTTAGACGCTTAAAGAGATAATGTATTTATTGAAGTCCCAAACAGAATGATATAACTAGGAAAAATTCGGAAATGTTTCCAATCTCCCAATTTACAATGTCATTATAAGGAATAGGAATATCTGTAACTTTTAACTTTATCATCCTTTACAATGTAACTTTTTTCAAGCTGAAATATATTCCCAACGTGAATGAATATTAAACACATACCATTAATCCATGACACAAGGGAATATGACATCCAACACCTTTCGGTTGCGTAACAATTTTTAATACTTTTTTTTCTCTCTCTCATACGCATTGGAATATGATTATATCCAAAATTCAGATTTTTTTTGTCTCAAAAGAAATTTGAAGAGCCAACAAGAAATTTAGACGCTTAAAAAGATAATGTATTTATTGAAGACCCAAACAGAATGATATAACTACGAAAAATTCGGAAATGTTTCCAATCTCCCAATTTACAATGTCATAATAAGGAATAGGAATATCTGAAACTTTTAACTTTATCAGGCTTTACAATGTAACTCTTTTCAAGCTGAAATATATTCCCAACGTGAATGAATATTAAACACATACCATTAATCCATGACACAAGGGAATATGACAACCAACACCTTTCGGTTGCGTAACATTTTTTAATACTTTTTTTTCTCTCTCTCATACGCATTGGAATATGATTATATCCAAAATTCAGATTTTTTTTTGTCTCAAAAGAAATTTGAAGAGTCATCAAGAAATTTAGACGCTTAAAGAGATTATGTATTTATTGAAGTCCCAAACAGAATGATATAACTAGGAAAAATTCGGAAATGTTTCCAATCTCCCAATTTGCAATGCCATTATAAGGAATAGGAATATCTGAAACTTTTAACTTTATCAGCTTTTACAATGTAACTCTTTTCAAGCTGAAATATATTCCCAACGTGAATGAATATTAAACACATACCATTAATCCATGACACAAGGGGATATGGCATCCAACACCTTTCGGTTGCATAACAATTTTTAATAATTTTTTTTCCTCTCTCTCATACGCATTGGAATATGATTATATCCAAAATTCAGATTTTTTTTCGTCTCAAAAGAAATTTGAAGAGCCAACAAGAAATTTAGACGCTTAAAGAGATAATGTATTTATTGAAGTCCCAAACAGAATGATATAACTAGGAAAAATTCGGAAATGTTTCCAATCTCCCAATTTTCAATGTCATTATAAGGATTAGGAATATCTGAAACTTTTAACTTTATCAGCCTTTACAATGTAACTATTTTCAAGCTGAAATATATTCCCAACGTGAATGAATATTAAACACATACCATTAATCCATGACACAAGGGGATATGGCATCCAACACCTTTCGGTTGCATAACAATTTTTAATACTTTTTTTTCCTCTCTCTCATACGCATTGGAATATGATTATATCGAAAATTCAGATTTTTTTTCGTCTCAAAAGAAATTTGAAGAGCCAACAAGAAATTTAGACGCTTAAAGAGATAATGTATTTATTGAAGTCCCAAACAGAATGATATAACTAGGAAAAATTCGGAAATGTTTCCAATCTCCCAATTTGCAATGCTATTATAAGGAATAGGAATATCTGAAACTTTTAACTTTATCAGCCTTTACAATGTAACTCTTTTCAAGCTGAAATATATTCCCAACGTGAATGAATATTAAACACATACCATTAATCCATGACACAAGGGGATATGGCATCCAACACCTTTCGGTTGCATAACAATTTTTAATAATTTTTTTTCCTCTCTCTCATACGCATTGGAATATGATTATATCCAAAATTCAGATTTTTTTTCGTCTCAAAAGAAATTTGAAGAGCCAACAAGAAATTTAGACGCTTAAAGAGATAATGTATTTATTGAAGTCCCAAACAGAATGATATAACTAGGAAAAATTCGGAAATGTTTCCAATCTCCCAATTTGCAATGCTATTATAAGGAATAGGAATATCTGAAACTTTTAACTTTATCAGCCTTTACAATGTAACTCTTTTCAAGCTGAAATATATTCCCAACGTGAATGAATATTAAACACATACCATTAATCCATGACACAAGGGGATATGGCATCCAACACCTTTCGGTTGCATAACAATTTTTAATAATTTTTTTTCCTCTCTCTCATACGCATTGGAATATGATTATATCCAAAATTCAGATTTTTTTTCGTCTCAAAAGAAATTTGAAGAGCCAACAAGAAATTTAGACGCTTAAAGAGATAATGTATTTATTGAAGTCCCAAACAGAATGATATAACTAGGAAAGATTCGGAAATGTTTCCAATCTCCCAATTTGCAATGCTATTATAAGGAATAGGAATATCTGAAACTTTTAACTTTATCAGCCTTTACAATGTAACTCTTTTCAAGCTGAAATATATTCCCAACGTGAATGAATATTAAACACATACCATTAATCCATGACACAAGGGGATATGGCATCCAACACCTTTCGGTTGCATAACAATTTTTAATAATTTTTTTTCCTCTCTCTCATACGCATTGGAATATGATTATATCCAAAATTCAGATTTTTTTTCGTCTCAAAAGAAATTTGAAGAGCCAACAAGAAATTTAGACGCTTAAAGAGATAATGTATTTATTGAAGTCCCAAACAGAATGATATAACTAGGAAAAATTCGGAAATGTTTCCAATCTCCCAATTTGCAATGCTATTATAAGGAATAGGAATATCTGAAACTTTTAACTTTATCAGCCTTTACAATGTAACTCTTTTCAAGCTGAAATATATTCCCAACGTGAATGAATATTAAACACATACCATTAATCCATGACACAAGGGAATATGACATCCAACACCTTTCGGTTGCGTAACAATTTTTAATACTTTTTTTTCTCTCTCTCATACGCATTGGAATATGATTATATCCAAAATTCAGATTTTTTTTGTCTCAAAAGAAATTTGAAGAGTCATCAAGAAATTTAGACGCTTAAAGAGATAATGTATTTATTGAAGTCCCAAACAGAATGATATAACTACGAAAAATTCGGAAATGTTTCCAATCTCCCAATTTACAATGTCATAATAATGAATAGGAATATCTGAAACTTTTAACTTTATCAGGCTTTACAATGTAACTCTTTTCAAGCTGAAATATATTCCCAACGTGAATGAATATTAAACACATACCATTAATCCATGACACAAGGGAATATGACAACCAACACCTTTCGGTTGCGTAACAATTTTTAATACTTTTTTTTCTCTCTCTCATACGCATTGGAATATGATTATATCCAAAATTCAGATTTTTTTTCGTCTCAAAAGAAATTTGAAGAGCCAACAAGAAATTTAGACGCTTAAAAAGATAATGTATTTATTGAAGACCCAAACAGAATGATATAACTACGAAAAATTCGGAAATGTTTCCAATCTCCCAATTTACAATGTCATAATAAGGAATAGGAATATCTGAAACTTTTAACTTTATCAGGCTTTACAATGTAACTCTTTTCAAGCTGAAATATATTCCCAACGTGAATGAATATTAAACACATACCATTAATTCATGACACAAGGGAATATGACAACCAACACCTTTCGGTTGCGTAACATTTTTTAATACTTTTTTTTCTCTCTCTCATACGCATTGGAATATGATTATATCCAAAATTCAGATTTTTTTTTGTCTCAAAAGAAATTTGAAGAGTCATCAAGAAATTTAGACGCTTAAAGAGATAATGTATTTATTGAAGTCCCAAACAGAATGATATAACTAGGAAAAATTCGGAAATGTTTCCAATCTCCCAATTTACAATGTCATTATAAGGAATAGGAATATCTGTAACTTTTAACTTTATCATCCTTTACAATGTAACTTTTTTCAAGCTGAAATATATTCCCAACGTGAATGAATATTAAACACATACCATTAATCCATGACACAAGGGAATATGACATCCAACACCTTTCGGTTGCGTAACAATTTTTAATACTTTTTTTTCTCTCTCTCATACGCATTGGAATATGATTATATCCAAAATTCAGATTTTTTTTGTCTCAAAAGAAATTTGAAGAGCCAACAAGAAATTTAGACGCTTAAAAAGATAATGTATTTATTGAAGACCCAAACAGAATGATATAACTACGAAAAATTCGGAAATGTTTCCAATCTCCCAATTTACAATGTCATAATAAGGAATAGGAATATCTGAAACTTTTAACTTTATCAGGCTTTACAATGTAACTCTTTTCAAGCTGAAATATATTCCCAACGTGAATGAATATTAAACACATACCATTAATCCATGACACAAGGGAATATGACAACCAACACCTTTCGGTTGCGTAACATTTTTTAATACTTTTTTTTCTCTCTCTCATACGCATTGGAATATGATTATATCCAAAATTCAGATTTTTTTTTGTCTCAAAAGAAATTTGAAGAGTCATCAAGAAATTTAGACGCTTAAAGAGATTATGTATTTATTGAAGTCCCAAACAGAATGATATAACTAGGAAAAATTCGGAAATGTTTCCAATCTCCCAATTTGCAATGCCATTATAAGGAATAGGAATATCTGAAACTTTTAACTTTATCAGCTTTTACAATGTAACTCTTTTCAAGCTGAAATATATTCCCAACGTGAATGAATATTAAACACATACCATTAATCCATGACACAAGGGGATATGGCATCCAACACCTTTCGGTTGCATAACAATTTTTAATAATTTTTTTTCCTCTCTCTCATACGCATTGGAATATGATTATATCCAAAATTCAGATTTTTTTTCGTCTCAAAAGAAATTTGAAGAGCCAACAAGAAATTTAGACGCTTAAAGAGATAATGTATTTATTGAAGTCCCAAACAGAATGATATAACTAGGAAAAATTCGGAAATGTTTCCAATCTCCCAATTTTCAATGTCATTATAAGGATTAGGAATATCTGAAACTTTTAACTTTATCAGCCTTTACAATGTAACTATTTTCAAGCTGAAATATATTCCCAACGTGAATGAATATTAAACACATACCATTAATCCATGACACAAGGGGATATGGCATCCAACACCTTTCGGTTGCATAACAATTTTTAATACTTTTTTTTCCTCTCTCTCATACGCATTGGAATATGATTATATCGAAAATTCAGATTTTTTTTCGTCTCAAAAGAAATTTGAAGAGCCAACAAGAAATTTAGACGCTTAAAGAGATAATGTATTTATTGAAGTCCCAAACAGAATGATATAACTAGGAAAAATTCGGAAATGTTTCCAATCTCCCAATTTGCAATGCTATTATAAGGAATAGGAATATCTGAAACTTTTAACTTTATCAGCCTTTACAATGTAACTCTTTTCAAGCTGAAATATATTCCCAACGTGAATGAATATTAAACACATACCATTAATCCATGACACAAGGGGATATGGCATCCAACACCTTTCGGTTGCATAACAATTTTTAATAATTTTTTTTCCTCTCTCTCATACGCATTGGAATATGATTATATCCAAAATTCAGATTTTTTTTCGTCTCAAAAGAAATTTGAAGAGCCAACAAGAAATTTAGACGCTTAAAGAGATAATGTATTTATTGAAGTCCCAAACAGAATGATATAACTAGGAAAAATTCGGAAATGTTTCCAATCTCCCAATTTGCAATGCTATTATAAGGAATAGGAATATCTGAAACTTTTAACTTTATCAGCCTTTACAATGTAACTCTTTTCAAGCTGAAATATATTCCCAACGTGAATGAATATTAAACACATACCATTAATCCATGACACAAGGGGATATGGCATCCAACACCTTTCGGTTGCATAACAATTTTTAATAATTTTTTTTCCTCTCTCTCATACGCATTGGAATATGATTATATCCAAAATTCAGATTTTTTTTCGTCTCAAAAGAAATTTGAAGAGCCAACAAGAAATTTAGACGCTTAAAGAGATAATGTATTTATTGAAGTCCCAAACAGAATGATATAACTAGGAAAGATTCGGAAATGTTTCCAATCTCCCAATTTGCAATGCTATTATAAGGAATAGGAATATCTGAAACTTTTAACTTTATCAGCCTTTACAATGTAACTCTTTTCAAGCTGAAATATATTCCCAACGTGAATGAATATTAAACACATACCATTAATCCATGACACAAGGGGATATGGCATCCAACACCTTTCGGTTGCATAACAATTTTTAATAATTTTTTTTCCTCTCTCTCATACGCATTGGAATATGATTATATCCAAAATTCAGATTTTTTTTCGTCTCAAAAGAAATTTGAAGAGCCAACAAGAAATTTAGACGCTTAAAGAGATAATGTATTTATTGAAGTCCCAAACAGAATGATATAACTAGGAAAAATTCGGAAATGTTTCCAATCTCCCAATTTGCAATGCTATTATAAGGAATAGGAATATCTGAAACTTTTAACTTTATCAGCCTTTACAATGTAACTCTTTTCAAGCTGAAATATATTCCCAACGTGAATGAATATTAAACACATACCATTAATCCATGACACAAGGGAATATGACATCCAACACCTTTCGGTTGCGTAACAATTTTTAATACTTTTTTTTCTCTCTCTCATACGCATTGGAATATGATTATATCCAAAATTCAGATTTTTTTTGTCTCAAAAGAAATTTGAAGAGCCAACAAGAAATTTAGACGCTTAAAAAGATAATGTATTTATTGAAGACCCAAACAGAATGATATAACTACGAAAAATTCGGAAATGTTTCCAATCTCCCAATTTACAATGTCATAATAAGGAATAGGAATATCTGAAACTTTTAACTTTATCAGGCTTTACAATGTAACTCTTTTCAAGCTGAAATATATTCCCAACGTGAATGAATATTAAACACATACCATTAATCCATGACACAAGGGAATATGACAACCAACACCTTTCGGTTGCGTAACATTTTTTAATACTTTTTTTTCTCTCTCTCATACGCATTGGAATATGATTATATCCAAAATTCAGATTTTTTTTTGTCTCAAAAGAAATTTGAAGAGTCATCAAGAAATTTAGACGCTTAAAGAGATTATGTATTTATTGAAGTCCCAAACAGAATGATATAACTAGGAAAAATTCGGAAATGTTTCCAATCTCCCAATTTGCAATGCCATTATAAGGAATAGGAATATCTGAAACTTTTAACTTTATCAGCCTTTACAATGTAACTCTTTTCAAGCTGAAATATATTCCCAACGTGAATGAATATTAAACACATACCATTAATCCATGACACAAGGGGATATGGCATCCAACACCTTTCGGTTGCATAACAATTTTTAATAATTTTTTTTCCTCTCTCTCATACGCATTGGAATATGATTATATCCAAAATTCAGATTTTTTTTCGTCTCAAAAGAAATTTGAAGAGCCAACAAGAAATTTAGACGCTTAAAGAGATAATGTATTTATTGAAGTCCCAAACAGAATGATATAACTAGGAAAAATTCGGAAATGTTTCCAATCTCCCAATTTTCAATGTCATTATAAGGATTAGGAATATCTGAAACTTTTAACTTTATCAGCCTTTACAATGTAACTATTTTCAAGCTGAAATATATTCCCAACGTGAATGAATATTAAACACATACCATTAATCCATGACACAAGGGGATATGGCATCCAACACCTTTCGGTTGCATAACAATTTTTAATACTTTTTTTTCCTCTCTCTCATACGCATTGGAATATGATTATATCGAAAATTCAGATTTTTTTTCGTCTCAAAAGAAATTTGAAGAGCCAACAAGAAATTTAGACGCTTAAAGAGATAATGTATTTATTGAAGTCCCAAACAGAATGATATAACTAGGAAAAATTCGGAAATGTTTCCAATCTCCCAATTTGCAATGCTATTATAAGGAATAGGAATATCTGAAACTTTTAACTTTATCAGCCTTTACAATGTAACTCTTTTCAAGCTGAAATATATTCCCAACGTGAATGAATATTAAACACATACCATTAATCCATGACACAAGGGGATATGGCATCCAACACCTTTCGGTTGCATAACAATTTTTAATAATTTTTTTTCCTCTCTCTCATACGCATTGGAATATGATTATATCCAAAATTCAGATTTTTTTTCGTCTCAAAAGAAATTTGAAGAGCCAACAAGAAATTTAGACGCTTAAAGAGATAATGTATTTATTGAAGTCCCAAACAGAATGATATAACTAGGAAAAATTCGGAAATGTTTCCAATCTCCCAATTTGCAATGCTATTATAAGGAATAGGAATATCTGAAACTTTTAACTTTATCAGCCTTTACAATGTAACTCTTTTCAAGCTGAAATATATTCCCAACGTGAATGAATATTAAACACATACCATTAATCCATGACACAAGGGGATATGGCATCCAACACCTTTCGGTTGCATAACAATTTTTAATAATTTTTTTTCCTCTCTCTCATACGCATTGGAATATGATTATATCCAAAATTCAGATTTTTTTTCGTCTCAAAAGAAATTTGAAGAGCCAACAAGAAATTTAGACGCTTAAAGAGATAATGTATTTATTGAAGTCCCAAACAGAATGATATAACTAGGAAAGATTCGGAAATGTTTCCAATCTCCCAATTTGCAATGCTATTATAAGGAATAGGAATATCTGAAACTTTTAACTTTATCAGCCTTTACAATGTAACTCTTTTCAAGCTGAAATATATTCCCAACGTGAATGAATATTAAACACATACCATTAATCCATGACACAAGGGGATATGGCATCCAACACCTTTCGGTTGCATAACAATTTTTAATAATTTTTTTTCCTCTCTCTCATACGCATTGGAATATGATTATATCCAAAATTCAGATTTTTTTTCGTCTCAAAAGAAATTTGAAGAGCCAACAAGAAATTTAGACGCTTAAAGAGATAATGTATTTATTGAAGTCCCAAACAGAATGATTTAACTAGGAAAAATTCGGAAATGTTTCCAATCTCCCAATTTGCAATGCTATTATAAGGAATAGGAATATCTGAAACTTTTAACTTTATCAGCCTTTACAATGTAACTCTTTTCAAGCTGAAATATATTCCCAACGTGAATGAATATTAAACACATACCATTAATCCATGACACAAGGGGATATGGCATCCAACACCTTTCGGTTGCATAACAATTTTTAATAATTTTTTTTCCTCTCTCTCATACGCATTGGAATATGATTATATCCAAAATTCAGATTTTTTTTCGTCTCAAAAGAAATTTGAAGAGCCAACAAGAAATTTAGACGCTTAAAGAGATAATGTATTTATTGAAGTCCCAAACAGAATGATATAACTAGGAAAGATTCGGAAATGTTTCCAATCTCCCAATTTGCAATGCTATTATAAGGAATAGGAATATCTGAAACTTTTAACTTTATCAGCCTTTACAATGTAACTCTTTTCAAGCTGAAATATATTCCCAACGTGAATGAATATTAAACACATACCATTAATCCATGACACAAGGGGATATGGCATCCAACACCTTTCGGTTGCATAACAATTTTTAATAATTTTTTTCCTCTCTCTCATACGCATTGGAATATGATTATATCCAAAATTCAGATTTTTTTTCGTCTCAAAAGAAATTTGAAGAGCCAACAAGAAATTTAGACGCTTAAAGAGATAATGTATTTATTGAAGTCCCAAACAGAATGATATAACTAGGAAAAATTCGGAAATGTTTCCAATCTCCCAATTTGCAATGCTATTATAAGGAATAGGAATATCTGAAACTTTTAACTTTATCAGCCTTTACAATGTAACTCTTTTCAAGCTGAAATATATTCCCAACGTGAATGAATATTAAACACATACCATTAATCCATGACACAAGGGGATATGGCATCCAACACCTTTCGGTTGCATAACAATTTTTAATAATTTTTTTTCCTCTCTCTCATACGCATTGGAATATGATTATATCCAAAATTCAGATTTTTTTTCGTCTCAAAAGAAATTTGAAGAGCCAACAAGAAATTTAGACGCTTAAAGAGATAATGTATTTATTGAAGTCCCAAACAGAATGATATAACTAGGAAAGATTCGGAAATGTTTCCAATCTCCCAATTTGCAATGCTATTATAAGGAATAGGAATATCTGAAACTTTTAACTTTATCAGCCTTTACAATGTAACTCTTTTCAAGCTGAAATATATTCCCAACGTGAATGAATATTAAACACATACCATTAATCCATGACACAAGGGGATATGGCATCCAACACCTTTCGGTTGCATAACAATTTTTAATAATTTTTTTTCCTCTCTCTCATACGCATTGGAATATGATTATATCCAAAATTCAGATTTTTTTTCGTCTCAAAAGAAATTTGAAGAGCCAACAAGAAATTTAGACGCTTAAAGAGATAATGTATTTATTGAAGTCCCAAACAGAATGATATAACTAGGAAAAATTCGGAAATGTTTCCAATCTCCCAATTTGCAATGCTATTATAAGGAATAGGAATATCTGAAACTTTTAACTTTATCAGCCTTTACAATGTAACTCTTTTCAAGCTGAAATATATTCCCAACGTGAATGAATATTAAACACATACCATTAATCCATGACACAAGGGGATATGGCATCCAACACCTTTCGGTTGCATAACAATTTTTAATAATTTTTTTTCCTCTCTCTCATACGCATTGGAATATGATTATATCCAAAATTCAGATTTTTTTTCGTCTCAAAAGAAATTTGAAGAGCCAACAAGAAATTTAGACGCTTAAAGAGATAATGTATTTATTGAAGTCCCAAACAGAATGATATAACTAGGAAAAATTCGGAAATGTTTCCAATCTCCCAATTTGCAATGCTATTATAAGGAATAGGAATATCTGAAACTTTTAACTTTATCAGCCTTTACAATGTAACTCTTTTCAAGCTGAAATATATTCCCAACGTGAATGAATATTAAACACATACCATTAATCCATGACACAAGGGGATATGGCATCCAACACCTTTCGGTTGCATAACAATTTTTAATAATTTTTTTTCCTCTCTCTCATACGCATTGGAATATGATTATATCCAAAATTCAGATTTTTTTTCGTCTCAAAAGAAATTTGAAGAGCCAACAAGAAATTTAGACGCTTAAAGAGATAATGTATTTATTGAAGTCCCAAACAGAATGATATAACTAGGAAAGATTCGGAAATGTTTCCAATCTCCCAATTTGCAATGCTATTATAAGGAATAGGAATATCTGAAACTTTTAACTTTATCAGCCTTTACAATGTAACTCTTTTCAAGCTGAAATATATTCCCAACGTGAATGAATATTAAACACATACCATTAATCCATGACACAAGGGGATATGGCATCCAACACCTTTCGGTTGCATAACAATTTTTAATAATTTTTTTTCCTCTCTCTCATACGCATTGGAATATGATTATATCCAAAATTCAGATTTTTTTTCGTCTCAAAAGAAATTTGAAGAGCCAACAAGAAATTTAGACGCTTAAAGAGATAATGTATTTATTGAAGTCCCAAACAGAATGATATAACTAGGAAAAATTCGGAAATGTTTCCAATCTCCCAATTTGCAATGCTATTATAAGGAATAGGAATATCTGAAACTTTTAACTTTATCAGCCTTTACAATGTAACTCTTTTCAAGCTGAAATATATTCCCAACGTGAATGAATATTAAACACATACCATTAATCCATGACACAAGGGGATATGGCATCCAACACCTTTCGGTTGCATAACAATTTTTAATAATTTTTTTTCCTCTCTCTCATACGCATTGGAATATGATTATATCCAAAATTCAGATTTTTTTTCGTCTCAAAAGAAATTTGAAGAGCCAACAAGAAATTTAGACGCTTAAAGAGATAATGTATTTATTGAAGTCCCAAACAGAATGATATAACTAGGAAAGATTCGGAAATGTTTCCAATCTCCCAATTTGCAATGCTATTATAAGGAATAGGAATATCTGAAACTTTTAACTTTATCAGCCTTTACAATGTAACTCTTTTCAAGCTGAAATATATTCCCAACGTGAATGAATATTAAACACATACCATTAATCCATGACACAAGGGGATATGGCATCCAACACCTTTCGGTTGCATAACAATTTTTAATAATTTTTTTTCCTCTCTCTCATACGCATTGGAATATGATTATATCCAAAATTCAGATTTTTTTTCGTCTCAAAAGAAATTTGAAGAGCCAACAAGAAATTTAGACGCTTAAAGAGATAATGTATTTATTGAAGTCCCAAACAGAATGATATAACTAGGAAAAATTCGGAAATGTTTCCAATCTCCCAATTTGCAATGCTATTATAAGGAATAGGAATATCTGAAACTTTTAACTTTATCAGCCTTTACAATGTAACTCTTTTCAAGCTGAAATATATTCCCAACGTGAATGAATATTAAACACATACCATTAATCCATGACACAAGGGGATATGGCATCCAACACCTTTCGGTTGCATAACAATTTTTAATAATTTTTTTTCCTCTCTCTCATACGCATTGGAATATGATTATATCCAAAATTCAGATTTTTTTTCGTCTCAAAAGAAATTTGAAGAGCCAACAAGAAATTTAGACGCTTAAAGAGATAATGTATTTATTGAAGTCCCAAACAGAATGATATAACTAGGAAAAATTCGGAAATGTTTCCAATCTCCCAATTTGCAATGCTATTATAAGGAATAGGAATATCTGAAACTTTTAACTTTATCAGCCTTTACAATGTAACTCTTTTCAAGCTGAAATATATTCCCAACGTGAATGAATATTAAACACATACCATTAATCCATGACACAAGGGGATATGGCATCCAACACCTTTCGGTTGCATAACAATTTTTAATAATTTTTTTTCCTCTCTCTCATACGCATTGGAATATGATTATATCCAAAATTCAGATTTTTTTTCGTCTCAAAAGAAATTTGAAGAGCCAACAAGAAATTTAGACGCTTAAAGAGATAATGTATTTATTGAAGTCCCAAACAGAATGATATAACTAGGAAAGATTCGGAAATGTTTCCAATCTCCCAATTTGCAATGCTATTATAAGGAATAGGAATATCTGAAACTTTTAACTTTATCAGCCTTTACAATGTAACTCTTTTCAAGCTGAAATATATTCCCAACGTGAATGAATATTAAACACATACCATTAATCCATGACACAAGGGGATATGGCATCCAACACCTTTCGGTTGCATAACAATTTTTAATAATTTTTTTTCCTCTCTCTCATACGCATTGGAATATGATTATATCCAAAATTCAGATTTTTTTTCGTCTCAAAAGAAATTTGAAGAGCCAACAAGAAATTTAGACGCTTAAAGAGATAATGTATTTATTGAAGTCCCAAACAGAATGATATAACTAGGAAAGATTCGGAAATGTTTCCAATCTCCCAATTTGCAATGCTATTATAAGGAATAGGAATATCTGAAACTTTTAACTTTATCAGCCTTTACAATGTAACTCTTTTCAAGCTGAAATATATTCCCAACGTGAATGAATATTAAACACATACCATTAATCCATGACACAAGGGGATATGGCATCCAACACCTTTCGGTTGCATAACAATTTTTAATAATTTTTTTTCCTCTCTCTCATACGCATTGGAATATGATTATATCCAAAATTCAGATTTTTTTTCGTCTCAAAAGAAATTTGAAGAGCCAACAAGAAATTTAGACGCTTAAAGAGATAATGTATTTATTGAAGTCCCAAACAGAATGATATAACTAGGAAAAATTCGGAAATGTTTCCAATCTCCCAATTTGCAATGCTATTATAAGGAATAGGAATATCTGAAACTTTTAACTTTATCAGCCTTTACAATGTAACTCTTTTCAAGCTGAAATATATTCCCAACGTGAATGAATATTAAACACATACCATTAATCCATGACACAAGGGGATATGGCATCCAACACCTTTCGGTTGCATAACAATTTTTAATAATTTTTTTTCCTCTCTCTCATACGCATTGGAATATGATTATATCCAAAATTCAGATTTTTTTTCGTCTCAAAAGAAATTTGAAGAGCCAACAAGAAATTTAGACGCTTAAAGAGATAATGTATTTATTGAAGTCCCAAACAGAATGATATAACTAGGAAAAATTCGGAAATGTTTCCAATCTCCCAATTTGCAATGCTATTATAAGGAATAGGAATATCTGAAACTTTTAACTTTATCAGCCTTTACAATGTAACTCTTTTCAAGCTGAAATATATTCCCAACGTGAATGAATATTAAACACATACCATTAATCCATGACACAAGGGGATATGGCATCCAACACCTTTCGGTTGCATAACAATTTTTAATAATTTTTTTTCCTCTCTCTCATACGCATTGGAATATGATTATATCCAAAATTCAGATTTTTTTTCGTCTCAAAAGAAATTTGAAGAGCCAACAAGAAATTTAGACGCTTAAAGAGATAATGTATTTATTGAAGTCCCAAACAGAATGATATAACTAGGAAAGATTCGGAAATGTTTCCAATCTCCCAATTTGCAATGCTATTATAAGGAATAGGAATATCTGAAACTTTTAACTTTATCAGCCTTTACAATGTAACTCTTTTCAAGCTGAAATATATTCCCAACGTGAATGAATATTAAACACATACCATTAATCCATGACACAAGGGGATATGGCATCCAACACCTTTCGGTTGCATAACAATTTTTAATAATTTTTTTTCCTCTCTCTCATACGCATTGGAATATGATTATATCCAAAATTCAGATTTTTTTTCGTCTCAAAAGAAATTTGAAGAGCCAACAAGAAATTTAGACGCTTAAAGAGATAATGTATTTATTGAAGTCCCAAACAGAATGATATAACTAGGAAAAATTCGGAAATGTTTCCAATCTCCCAATTTGCAATGCTATTATAAGGAATAGGAATATCTGAAACTTTTAACTTTATCAGCCTTTACAATGTAACTCTTTTCAAGCTGAAATATATTCCCAACGTGAATGAATATTAAACACATACCATTAATCCATGACACAAGGGGATATGGCATCCAACACCTTTCGGTTGCATAACAATTTTTAATAATTTTTTTTCCTCTCTCTCATACGCATTGGAATATGATTATATCCAAAATTCAGATTTTTTTTCGTCTCAAAAGAAATTTGAAGAGCCAACAAGAAATTTAGACGCTTAAAGAGATAATGTATTTATTGAAGTCCCAAACAGAATGATATAACTAGGAAAGATTCGGAAATGTTTCCAATCTCCCAATTTGCAATGCTATTATAAGGAATAGGAATATCTGAAACTTTTAACTTTATCAGCCTTTACAATGTAACTCTTTTCAAGCTGAAATATATTCCCAACGTGAATGAATATTAAACACATACCATTAATCCATGACACAAGGGGATATGGCATCCAACACCTTTCGGTTGCATAACAATTTTTAATAATTTTTTTTCCTCTCTCTCATACGCATTGGAATATGATTATATCCAAAATTCAGATTTTTTTTCGTCTCAAAAGAAATTTGAAGAGTCATCAAGAAATTTAGACGCTTAAAGAGATAATGTATTTATTGAAGTCCCAAACAGAATGATATAACTAGGAAAAATTCGGAAATGTTTCCAATCTCCCAATTTACAATGTCATTATAAGGAATAGGAATATCTGAAACTTTTAACTTTATCAGCCTTTACTATGTAACTCTTTTCAAGCTGAAATATATTCCCAACGTGAATGAATATTAAACACATACCATTAATCCATGACACAAGGGAATATGACATTCAACACCTTTCGGTTGCGTAACAATTTTTAATACTTTTTTTTCTCTCTCTCATACGCATTGGAATATGATTATATCGAAAATTCAGATTTTTTTTGTCCCAAAAGAAATTTGAAGAGTCATCAAGAAATTTAGACGCTTAAAGAGATAACGTGTTTATTGAAGTCCCAAACAGAATGATATAACTAGGAAAAATTCGGAAATGTTTCCAATCTCCCAATTTGCAATGCCATTATAAGGAATAGGAATATCTGAAACTTTTAACTTTATCAGGCTTTACAATGTAACTCTTTTCAAGCTGAAATATATTCCCAACGTGAATGAATATTAAACACATACCATTAATCCATGACACAAGGGGATATGACATCTAACACCTTTCCGTTGCGTAACAATTTTTAATACTTTTTTTATATCTCTCTCATACGCATTGGAATATGATTATATCCAAAATTCAGATTTTTTTTTGTCTGTCTCAAAAGAAATTTGAAGAGTCATCAAGAAATTTAGACGCTTAAAGAGATAATGTATTTATTGAAGTCCAAAACAGAATGATATAACTAGGAAAAATTCGGAAATGTTTCCAATCTCCCAATTTGCAATGCCATTATAAGGAATAGGAATATCTGAAACTTTTAACTTTATCAGCCTTTACAATGTAACTCTTTTCAAGCTGAAATATATTCCCAACGTGAATGAATATTAAACACATACCATTAATCCATGACACAAGGGGATATGACATCTAACACCTTTCCGTTGCGTAACAATTTTTAATACTTTTTTTATATCTCTCTCATACGCATTGGAATATGATTATATCCAAAATTCAGATTTTTTTTCGTCTCAAAAGAAATTTGAAGAGTCATCAAGAAATTTAGACGATTAAAGAGATAATGTATTTATTGAAGTCCCAAACAGAATGATATAACTAGGAAAAATTCAGAAATGTTTCCAATCTCCCAATTTAGAATGTCATTATAAGGAATAGGAATATCTGAAACTTTTAACTTTATCAGCCTTTACAATGTAACTCTTTTCAAGCTGAAATATATTCCCAACGTGAATGAATATTAAACACATACCATTAATCCATGACACAAGGGGATATGACATCTAACACCTTTCCGTTGCGTAACAATTTTTAATACTTTTTTTATATCTCTCTCATACGCATTGGAATATGATTATATCCAAAATTCAGATTTTTTTTCGTCTCAAAAGAAATTTGAAGAGTCATCAAGAAATTTAGACGATTAAAGAGATAATGTATTTATTGAAGTCCCAAACAGAATGATATAACTAGGAAAAATTCAGAAATGTTTCCAATCTCTCAATTTAGAATGTCATTATAAGGAATAGGAATATCTGAAACTTTTAACTTTATCAGCCTTTACAATGTAACTCTTTTCAAGCTGAAATATATTCCCAACGTGAATGAATATTAAACACATACCATTAATCCATGACACAAGGGGATATGACATCTAACACCTTTCCGTTGCGTAACAATTTTTAATACTTTTTTTATATCTCTCTCATACGCATTGGAATATGACTATATCCAAAATTCAGATTTTTTTTGTGTCTCAAAAGAAATTTGAAGAGTCATCAAGAAATTTAGACGCTTAAAGAGATAATGTATTTATTGAAGTCCCAAACAGAATGATATAACTAGGAAAGATTCGGAAATGTTTCCAATCTCCCAATTTACAATGTCATTATAAGGAATAGGAATATCTGAAACTTTTAACTTTATCAGCCTTTACAATGTAACTCTTTTCAAGCTGAAATATATTCCGAACGTGAATGAATATTAAACACATACCATTAATCCATGACACAAGGGGATATGACATCTAACACCTTTCCGTTGCGTAACAATTTTTAATACTTTTTTTATATCTCTCTCATACGCATTGGAATATGATTATATCCAAAATTCAGATTTTTTTTTGTCTGTCTCAAAAGAAATTTGAAGAGTCATCAACAAATTTAGACGCTTAAAGAGATTATGTGTTTTTTCTTTAGTCCCCAGAGAACTCTACTACGGAGATAAATAGATGAGCAAAATGCAAGAGAAAAAAAAATTATCCAATGCTGAAAGAAAAAGAAAAAAACTGGATTTTTCTAAACGTTAAGTATATATCATTTTTATTTTCGTCAACAGCCTAACTCTTCTTCGCAAACTTTCCGTTAGAGTTTGCAGTTTTACGGACGGTGTGACAGTTTTTAAATAGTTGTTAGAAGATTTCTTAACGTAATATTGAAACTTTCCTTTTATACCCCAAAGAATGATACCAGAAACGTTTCGTTAAAAAGCGGGGAAATTTTTTTTGTTGGATAATTTATCTTGCATAATTATTAAAATATTTGTGATTAATCTGGAGCAAGAGCCCATATCTTAAATAAATAACTTAATGAGTAATAAAGGGTTGGAAGTTAATTTTTTTCCCCCAAAATATTTCAACGCAGAGGCTGATAACAAATTTTAAAGAACAGAGAGGAGAGAATTGTTTGAGTAATATTTAAGCCTCCAGGTAAAATTTTAAAGAAGAAAAAAATATTTGCACAGTTTAAAATTGGTATTTACTTGTCTCATTAAATATTGAAAAAATATCAGAATTTTTTCAATGAACTCATCTCGTGCCCTTCGGCATGCATAATATATAAACATTGCTCAATTATTAATATCCAAACACTTTTACATGACAGGCTGTTTATGCGCAACACGTCAATTTCAGCACCTTTAGGCATTTTTTTGCTCAATTGTCGCCAGCTGAAATTGAGACTTTAATCTGATTCTTATAAAAGCGTTCTTTTCTCATTTAAACTGCTCTTAGATTCAGCGTTTCTTAAAAACTGATATATTCATTGTAGTATTTAACGCTTATTGTAGATGAAAATTTAAATTTACATGCCACCTTCTATTATTACCGATTCAAATGATATAAATCCTCACCAAAGTTTCTTTCTGTAGAAATTCCATTGAAATATTTTCTTTTTAGAATTATGTACTCGCAGAGAGAGAGAGAAAGGTAATTCAATGCGTAAAATAACCGAAAGGGGAATTCGGGGATCGATTCTTATGTAAACTGGCTCAAATATCAGCAACGAAGTTGTTTAAGTAAAATTGGGAGGCAAAATGGCTGCTCATAAATAATTCTGTATATTTAGAAGGTCTAATTCCCGCTCTAAATGCACAAACTTCGCTTTAAGGGAACAAGGAACCTTAAATCTCGTTCTTCTTTGATTTTTAATATTTTACACTATATACCACATAACTATAACTAATATTATTTTCTACTACACTGAAGAGACTTAGAATTCACAAATAGGTATTTTAAGGAGCAATCAGACCAGTTTATCAAAAAATTCTTCAAAAATGCTAGAACTTTTGAAAAGGCTCCATGCGTATTCATTTTCTTCTGATATCTTCCAAAGTTCTCAGAATTGTTAATTGAAGTGTTTGTCACGAAACTGTGCACAATTCTTTGAAATCACACATATTTTTCAAAATTTATAGACCATAAAATAAAATAAAAACATAAAAAAATAACAAGCAGTATAGAAAAATAATATTTAAGACTTTAGATTCCTACAAAAGAAATATTAAATGCACATTTATATTTATATACACCTAATAAACTGATAATAAAAAATTTAAAGACTTTAATTAATACAGAATGCGCATAGAGCATTTTGAAAAACGTTAGCATTTTTGAAAAAATTTGAAAAACTTTCATTATTCTGCAAAAAAATCCTTATTTTGAATTCTAAGGGTTTTCAATGTAGTAAAAAAAAGAAAATTAATTTTTCTCATTTTGTTTAAAGAGTTAAAAAAACTGAAAATTAAAAAATTCAAGTTTGAATGCCCCTTGTCCCCTTAAATATGCTGTTGCAAGAGCAGCCTTCCCGATGCCGCAGTAAACTGAGTAAAATTAGAATAATCCTGGAGAGACAGTGTGATGCGATATTAGAAAGCGCCCTGTATACAAGACATCAGAGTTACCGTGGGGATTCGTAAGTAAACAGATAATGATACCATTTGTGTATTGAGGGGGAATAGTGTTGAAATCACTTATAAGAAATGCTTAGCAAAACAGAAATAGATCGAAGCAAAGGTTATTCCTTCCGCACGAAATACAACAAACTGTACGATGCTATTCGTGTTATTTCACCTCAGGATCCAGCAGGAAAAATGGCGTAACTACGTTACATGGGCCACGCCCTCCAACCTAGACTTGCATAATGATTTGACTATAGATTAGAAAGAGAAAAGCAGAAAGCTGATAGGTTGAATTTGAATCCGGGAGTTCAAACAACACTGCTTAGTTGATTCTCGGAGGGATTACTTCGCATTTTGCTGGCAGTAGATCGGTTAGGGAGTAAAAAGTTTAAGTAAAGAGTCAGTTTCAGTGTATGAAGTTATATTAGTTAACCTCGAGCCAGGCTCGAAATCTACGTTTGGGGTACACCGGAGAGTGGAGTAAGAGCTGTCAAGACACTCAAAGAACAAAGCTGAACCAATGGTTGAGTTAAAAAAGTGGCAAAGAGCAAGTTTGGATCTAATTATGAAGAAAATGATGAAGGAAATTATAATGTGAAAGAAGAAAAAGCTGTCTTAGACGCCAAAAGCTTTAAGTACATGATATAAGTAACATATAAGAGTGTCGTGTCTGCCGCGTCAACTCCCGTTGTTTTGACCCTGTACTTTCCTCTAAAGAAAGCAGGGGGGTAGGGCAATGACCCCGGCTTGATAAGGTATTCGTGTGGTGTGGAGACGAGGTCCCGAGCAGAAGTCAGGGGGACGTCGGAGAGACTGCTTGTGCCCACGCGAGAGAAAGTGTGGGGGTTTTTTTAGTCTGCGGTTGTTGGCTCTTGAGAGAGCCGGGCAGACGAATACTGTGCGTGGGTGTATTGAGACCCCAAAGACGCACTAGGCCTTTGTTAGGTAACAGTCGCTGGGAGTTGACTGAAGTAGTTAGATATTTGTATAATACTGTAAAATAATTTTATAGATAGTTGTGTTTGTGCTTGCGAAAGAAAATAAACTTTGAATATTCACTGGTGAGGTACTGAACTTTATGCTGTGAAAATTTACTTGTGTACCATTGCAAACGTTTTGACATGTAGATCATTGCATTTTCCATTGCCCAGACTTTCAAGTCGAAAGCAGAGACCTTCCTTCAGGAGCAAACACCTGGCCACCGTCAAAATTTTACAACGATTACTACTGCTCCAAAATATTAATCAGGATTCTCACAAAATTAATGGCTCAACACTACCCGTCTGAAACAACCTAACTGTTTTCTCCTCATGTCCCCATACAGCTTACTCTTAATTACCTCTCTTACTAGGTGTCCATCTGTCTAAAGAACTTCGTATTATCTTCATATGTACTGTTCATAATTACTTCTGCTCACTATACAGCTCCTTCACTCTCCACGGCTACATCAAACTCATCAAACTGTACCTTACAACTAGAAAATTGCATCTGTATCAAATTTTTGTATTTATGTTATGTATCATTTCATACACTGTATCCAGATTGTATTCCTCATTACGGAACTTTTTTTAATTCTTCACTATTCATCTACTGTAACCATTGTACTACTGTAACCTTTGTAAATTTCAAAAAAAGAAAGAAAAAAAAAAGAAGAAAAAAAGAAAAAAAAAAGGGACACGGAGTCGTAGGAACGCATACGCTGGACGTTTTACTGTACAAAAGGTAATTTAAACACTAATTCGGCATTTTTCAAAAGAAACAAAGTTATTCACCCCTCAAAACAAAAAGAACGTTAACATGTTGGCACACAAACCTCCAAGATATTTGGCATATTCTTTCCTCCCTTGAATAGAACAGCTCTCATTATGGTGGTTGCTATCAAGCAAATAACCTCTAATGCTATAGCAAAAAATTATTCGCACTGCTGAGGCTATGCCTCACGAGTGAACTGCACTTATTTTCCTCGGCGTTGGCTGGCATTGACAAGACACCGCGCGGCCTTTAAGCCGGGCGGGTTAGCGTCGAGCGATCAGTAATCAGCTCCCTAGTATGCCTCACGGCAGGTCTGTTTTCCATTGTGATTGACATGAAACGAACCAAAGTGAACCCGTAGAAGTGAAGAGGGTTTGACAAAGAACTTGTTGTATTTTGCTTAAATATCGGCTGTCAATGTATTAACGTCAAGGCATCAGTGTACGTGGACATATCGCACAGTAACACAACTCAAAAATTCAGCACTTGAGAAAAATCAACAAAAAGAATATTGTTTAGCTTGAACTAGCATTACAATAAAAGTGATACAACTGCCCTCTGGTGGACAAATTGCGAGATAGAGATGTGTCGCTTTTCGTACACGATGGGGCACTTCATACGTATTTTTCAATGACATAACCTGAAAACTGCCATTTTTTTGACTTGTGTCACTTTTCATGCCGGGATGCTATACAGAGACTGTTCACACAATTTTTAGACGATGTATATTGTATTCACAAAACTAAATTACATAAAATTCTTGTGTTTTAAAACTTGTGTTTGACATCCCTTATTCTGAACTATCTTTCGACACCGCAATTTCCAGGATAATAATGCCTTTTGAAGTGTCAGAAGAGGTATTCTATCCCATTCCTCCTGAACAGCTTTCCAGAGTCCTGTAAGGGTTTTGGGACGACGTTTGGATAATGCAGATTTTAAAAGTCCGAAAGCACAAAAATCCATAGGTGATACATAGGGAGATTTAGTAGGGATATCAGTGAAGGGTATGGCCTTGATACCAGTTTTTTGTTCCATTTCTTTTAGGAAATTTACAGTGGATTTTGAAGTGTGACTGCTAGCTTTGTCCTGATGGAGTCTCACAGATTGATGGCACTGTGGGTAAAGCGATGGTATTTCATTCAGAAAAATTGGCGATAAAATATGTTCCTGATAGTATTTGGAGTTAATCTTGACATTTTTTTCCACTCTCTTTATTTTTAACTTGCCATTATAAGAAAAACCAGCAACAATCATGAATCCCTTAGGAAAACTTTCTTTCGATTCTTTGAACCATGTACTTAAATTTTTTTTCTCCCCATTTATGATAATAAATGGCTCTTTTTTTGTTGCAATCATTTAAATGCATCCATGATTCATCTATTGTGACAATTGTTTTCCATTTTTCTTTGGATAAGTGTTTCTCATATAGAATTCTGCAGCGTGTCCTGCGTTCAGTGATATGATTTGGAAGAAGACGATGCACGTTGCGTTTTTTCGCTTTCTTAAGATTTAAATCAACGTTTATCATTTTGTTTACAGTGGACACCGATCATTTTAATGATTTTGAAACTGTCCTTTGACTAGGGGGATTTTCTTTTAACATTAAACAACGTACCTTTGCAATAGTCGAAGATGTCCGTTTTTTCCTTGGATACTTGTTTGGAATTTTTGTCCCACTTGAGGCTCCAATTTGACGTTTTTTTCTTTCTTGTTGACGATATTACCTATCGACGCTTTAGATATCACAAAACCATGACTCTCACATCGTTTTTAGATAACGGAGTATACATATTTCTCTTCGGAAAGAGCATAAATGTAGCCTTCGAACCACTGCTTTGTTAAAAACGCCATTTTGAATATAAACAAAACTTTCAAGCCGCAGTCGATAATTTTGACTTTTAAAAACATAGTACAATTGCAATTATTTCTTTTGCAGCAAGCGATTTTTTATTACAGCTTACCAAAATCGTCTAAAAAATGTGCGAACAGCCTCTCTATATATATCCGAATCTACTCTTATATTCATTCTCGCAACTCAGCAAGTATAATTTCGTCACAATATAGTTTTCTTACATGACAGGGTATTGAAAATATTATTTTATGTCGCACAAGAATTGTGTCTTAAATTAATGTCGTACATGAATTGTGAAACAGAAATATATTGATTGGTTTGGTGTACTACCTTAGGACAATTTTCTACTCGAGAAATGAACAGACCACAAAATATGAATTTAAGTCTGGATTATCATTCCGCAGAAACACTGAATGTGTTAATAAGATATAAAATGAGTCCTCAAGGGGATCTGTGAGACATAAATTCTCTAAAACAACCCAATTTTGAATTTAATTTTGGAATAAAATTTTACAGTAAAAATTTTTATTCTGAGGTCCAAAATCCGGACCGTTTTGGAGAGGTTTTGGCGAAGTTTCGCTCCCGAAAACCGAAATTGGCGTGGAAATTATCACCCCACTCAAAAGAGCGTTCATTCGGGGTTTTTTTTATTTAGAGGCGGGATTTTTTTGGTGTGTGTATCTAAATTATATATTCAGAGGCGGGTCGGTTTTTTATCTATATATATATATATAAATATATATATATATATATATATATATATATATATATATATATATATATATATATATATATATATATATATATAAATATATACACGTATATATATATCTATATATATATATACAATGCCCTTTAAATTAATTATCAATAAACATCCATCACACTGATTTAAAACTTATTTTTTTCTTAAAGTGAAAATAATGCATCGATAATGCAGGAATAATGCAGGAATAATGCATGAAAATTTCATGAATAATGCAAGAAACCCTTATTAAGAAGCCAGAAAGACAACTCCCACTTTCGTCATAAGGAGTGACTTTCTTTGTATTAATTTGGGGGGAGGGGTTATTACAGTCGCAAATAATCGTCTCTTTTGGCATCCGGTCCGGTATTCGTACCGTAGCCAATTTGAAAATAAAAATACAACAGAAACTATTTAAAACGCCGGTTCGATAATTTAAATAAGTATCAAGGAATTATACAAGGTTACCACAAATGAATGACTGGATTTTAAATGTATATATTTTATAAACTATTGCACATATTACACTAAGTGATGCACAAAATTAAAGAAAAAAATACCATGTTTTATTTTCAGTTACAAATGTTCGACGTGTCACCCTTTTGTTACACGACAAACATCCAATTTGTAATCTAGTTCGTTTCCACACATTTTGTAGCATCACATTGTTAATGGTTTCTAATGCTGCGCAAATGTATTCTTTAGGTCCTTGCAGTGTTTTAGGCATCGGTAGTGCATAAAAAGTATCTTTGACGTAACCCCATAAAATAATATCACATGGCGTAAGGGTATCTTGGTGGCCATGTGATTAAGAGTAAATAATTTCTATGGATGTTCTGTCATCTATTGATCGATGGTGGAAAAAAACTGGGTTATTTTTTTTTACCTATGGCTTTATTTGGAAAATTAATCCACATTTTCAGGCAACACAAACAGCAAGAACTAAACATTGAACAGATGCATAAAGCACAACAGTGAACAAAGTCTGATAAAGGATGTTAAAAGTTCATAGAAAGCTCATCAAATTTCTAGCGTCCCAGTATAATTTGGTAAAGTTCCCACTTTTTTGGGCTTCTGGATCAAGTCCTGGGCATGTAAGCAGGTGGTCTGCATTCATATTGCCAGCCCTGCAGACCTGGCATTCACTTTTGGTTAGGATGCCAATTCGGTTTAAATGTTCTGCTAGACAGTCGTGGCCTGTTTTCAGTCTGATTTGTGCCACTGATTCTGTACGGGATTTTTGACTATAGTCTTTCCAGCTGTCCTGCATCTCTTCCCAATGTTTCGCTTTAGGTAGCAAGTTCTGTTCTGCCTTAAGTTATAAAGAGATTTTGTTGTAGATGTTTTTCTTTATTGAGCCTGTAGAGATTGGATGCGTTATCTGTTGTTCTAGGGTTCCCTTCTTTGCTAAAGAGTCGGCTCTTTCGTTACCCTCAATGCCTACGTGCGATGGGATCCATTGAAAACATTATCACTTTATTATTGTTTTCAAAAACTTGGTATATTTTTGCCATGTTTTTATTAACTTTCTTTCTTGTTTGTTTGTGTGTTTGTCCCTTACACATCTTGAGATCGATTTTTAACTAACTTTCCGACTAGATAGACATTTGAAACTTTTAGAATAGCCCAGAACACAACGACAATGCATTTTTACCATGTTTTTATTAACTTGCTTTCTTGTTTGTGTGTTTGTCAAGTACAAATCTTGCCATCGATTTTTAACTAACTTCCCGACTAGCTAGACATTTGAAACTTTTAGAATAGCTCAGAACACGATGACAATGCATTTTTTAAATACTTTTAGCCATCTTTAAGCAGAATTAAATTAATTTTCAGTGATTTTTCAGTTAATTTTGTTTTGTAGACTGGTGCAGCCATCTATCGCTGGAACAGGAATGAAAAGTTAAATGCAAGTTATCTTCCAATTAACTTCATTTTCTTTCAAGTTGATGGGATAATTCATCAAAAAATGTTTAAAAAAAGTATTTATTAATACATAGAATTGTCAAGTGTTTATTATTCAACAGAAAATTTAAAAACGTGGAATATAAAAAGTTCTTTTTATCTTGTAATTATTCTTTAATTTCGTGTATCCCTCATTGCCATTTGTGTAATAGTTTCGAAAATATAAATATTTTAATTCCGATCATTCATTTGTGCTAACCCTGTAGATTAAATTAATCACTTTTTCTTTCACTATCAAATGTCCCCAAGACATTGGCTATATTACTTGTTGGAAATTTTCGCAAGCTCCGAAAAGGCCGACATGCATATTTTCCAAAGTCATAATAGTAGTGCTATTAACACAAACCGCATGTTTCGTAGATGATTACATTCCTAGGCATACAGTTTTAAGCTTTGCCGTTTATGCATAACCTGTTGTATGTTTGTACTTATCTCGGGTGGAAAGTTTTCCTTCATTTACCGTGTTTAACAGGATATATCTAAAATTCTGCATGAACTTATGAATAACGTTCCTTTGTCCTGTTTTAATCAAACTCACGGCCGCTCAGAGACTGGGGCAAACTTCTATTGGGGGCTCCAAGACTATTTTTCAGAAGATTATTTTGTAGTAAGACAAATCTGATTAATCGAATAATTTATTTTTTATTTTTGGAGGGGCCCCTTTTTTCAGGAGATTATTTTGAATTTTGAAGTACGGTACAAGTTTCAGAATTTTCTTTCTGAGGAAATCTAATAAATAAATTTTTTAAATTTTTTTGGGGGCCCCTCCGGCAGTTGGGGGCCTGGGGCAAAGTGCCCCAGTTGCCCCCCCCCTCTGGGCGGCCCTGCAAACTTGTGAAAACATTCTAGAATCATTTTGCTTGGTGCAAAAATAACCCTCAAAGAATTATTTTTCTGCTCTTTAGGGGGAATTTAAAAATTAATAAATAAATTTTTTTTAAATCTTGAAGTCAAAATTTCTTGAAATATATCCTTTATTTCAGATTACAAATAGAGCTTTTGGTTGAGAAGATACATGGAAAATCAACCACGTGTTATATTTTGAATTTAAAGTTATTTTGAGGCAAAATTCCAAAGTTTATTTTTTTTATATTTGTAATTATATTCATTTGAAGTCACAGTTGAGGAATAAAAATTCCTCAACTGTGACCTTTTATAAAAACCATTATACGCAAGAAACTTAAAAAATTATACGAAGAAATACGCAAGAAATGAAATTAAAAAAGAATTTAAAGAGGAACGCCCTTTAAAAAAGAAACCCGTGTTTTGACTTATGCTCTTTCTGTTTTGATTTAAAGTTTCTGTATTATTTACTAGGAATAAATACTTTAAAACTTAAATTTCTACTCAAAATTTGTATTTCTACTTTCCGGTACCGAAATATCTCTTGCGTGGATTTCGGCACTTCATGTTTTACGATGGTTCACGGAGTGTCAAGAAAGGAAATAAAAGTTAGTTCCATTTGTCAGTTTCATTGTAAACCTTAAAAACTTTCGGCGAATACTGGAAGTGTGGGTATTGTTGATTTCACATTATAACTAAAAAAAACTGTCTAAACGCAACGATTCGCGAGCAAAACGTTTTATCTGTTTGGACTGTGTATAATCGTATTATGTTTGCTTTGTAAATGATTAATTCAATAGTAAGTGTAATTGTATTTGAAATGTCCACTTATATGTAAAATTGTAAGAGTGAATGTTATTGTATTGAAACTGCATCTCAAATGTTAAATTGTAAGTGAATAATGTAAATCGTAATTTTAAATTGCAATATGCTTATAGCGAAATGGTTAATTTACTTGTCAGTGTAATAGTAATTGGAATTGCTCCTAAAATGTAAAATTGTTAGTATATAATATAAAATGTAAAATTGTTAGTATATAATATAAAATGTAATTGTAAATTGTAATATGTGTGTAGTGTAATTGTTAAATGCAATAGTAAGTGCATTGGAGGCATATGAGCAAAATAATGTTTGAAATTAATCAAAAAAAAGAATGATTTAATTACTTTAGAAGAAATAATTATTATAAAAATGTTTACCAGTAAACCTGTTTGTTAATCGTTTGTAATAGAATTGTATTATGTGTGTAATGTAATTGTTTAATGCAATAGTAAGTGTAATTATGTTTAAAATTGCATCTTAAATGTAAAATTGTAAGAGTAAGGTAATTATATTGGGTTTTTACCTTGAATGTAATTTGTGAGTATACAATGTAAATCGTAATTTAAAATTGCAATGTATCCATAATGTAGTGGTAAATGAAATTGTAATTGAAATGGTAATTGAAATTTGCATCTTAAATGTAAAGTTGTAAGAGTAAGGTAATTGTGTTGAAATTTTACCTTGAAAGTAATTTGTGAGTATACAATGTAAATCGTAATTTAAAATTGCAATGTATCCATAATGTAGTGGTAAATGTAATTGTAACTGAAATGGTAATTGAAATTGCATCAAAAATGTAAAATTGTAAGAGTAAGGTAATTGTATTGTAATTTTACCTTGAATGTAATTTGTGAGTATACAATGTAAATCGTAATTTAAAATTGCAATGTATCCATAATGTAGTGGTAAATGTAATTGTAATTGAAATGGTAATTGAAATTGCATCAAAAATGTAAAATTGTAAGAGTAAGGTAATTGTATTGTAATTTTACCTTGAATGTAATTTGTGAGTATACAATGTAAATCGTAATTTAAAATTGCAATGTATCCATAATGTAGTGGTAAATGGAATTGTAACTGAAATGGTAATTGAAATTGCATCAAAAATGTAAAATTGTTAGTATATAATGTAAATTGAAATTATAAATCGTAATATGTTATTAATGCAATGGTGAATGTAATAGTAAGAGTAATTGAAAGAGCACCGTGAATGTAAAATTTTATGTATATAATGTAAACTGTAATTGTAAATTGTAATATGTTCACAAGCGACTTTAAATATGCCGTATAAGCTTATCGCTGTGGTCGGCGGAACCTTTAGAATTATCTGTTTGGACTGTGAAAAAAATAGGATGAAACAATTTTTGTATTTTTGTTGGATGTTGCAGTGTTACCACGATAGGTGGTAGTTTAGAGTTTGTAAGGTATACACAAGATTCGATTCACAAGAATCGAACTTTTGAGTGAATGGATTAAAGAAGCTGCTTGAGATATGCTAATTTTGGCATACGCGCTTAGTATAAATACCATGCAGCGTCATTAATAAAAAAAGGTTGTTAGGGTTGAAAAAGGTTGTTAAGGTTGATAGATAAGCGAGAGGGAGCTACGGGGTAAGTAGCTCCAGTGTTATCCTGCGCTAGTGCTTAGGGGGCCCAAAGTTTACGTGCCAGTACTGCTGGTTTGACTCTCTGCTGGTTTGTGAGTATTGAAATGTGTATTTTTATTGAATGTTAATACAGTGATTTCCGCTTATAAGAATCACGTTTGTTATTACTGTTTTTGATTCTTATAAGCGGTTGATTCTTATAACCGAAACTTCCCTTTGGACAGGCACACATGCACAAATATATACTTGTACATATATATAAACACACAGGCACATATATACATAATTTACCATTAAATACCCTTTAATTTACATTATTTATCATTTATTAAAATTATTTTTTATAATTTTAAAAATACTCAATTTCTAAACAAATACTATAACTCAATTTCTAGACCTATAAATAACAACACATGATTATAAAATCAACAAGAGGCAGATTCTCTTTGACTACATTTTGGAAGAGCATCATATCTAATTAACATGTTCTGTTTTTCAGAAAAACTAAGAGTTTTCCTTGTTTTTATCATATTTGAATTCGACTATCAAAAAGTTCTAACACTAACTGGCAATTTTGTTAGAAAACTAAAGTGAATACTAGCGACGTATGCTTATTACAGTCTCAGACGAAGATTCACCTTATAGCTTACGTTTCACGGTTTGATTCTGAATCAAACGGTGAAACGTTTGATTCAGCATCTGGTTCATCTGATTCAGCAAAATGGATCCGTTTGCGTTTCACGGTTTGAAGTGCTGAATCCATTGTCCCGTTTGCGTAAGTGATGGTGGACACTTCGCGGAAGATTTATGTGTTTCAGGGTCCAGAAATCCGCAACCAGGAAGTAAGTGGTGGGAAAAAAGGAGTGCCTGCCTGGAGAAAAGCGAAATCGGACCCGGGCGGGTTAGATGCCCCTGGGTAAAGCTAATAAGACATTGTTTAGCAAAAACGTATAAGGAGAAACTCTTATATTATGTATAAAGGAATGTATTTTACGACTGTTTTCCACCCCAAAGTTTTATCAATCTTCCTTTTCAAAAACTTAAGAAAGAATTTCGTACCTTTTGAGAGTTCAAGTGGCATTTTTTGGAAAAATGAAAGGAAGGCGAAGATTGCAAACTGATTCTTATAACCGGTGGATTGATTCTTTAAAGCGGAAATTTTAACATGGAAATAATACATTTGTTTTTGTTTTTGCGATATTGATTCTTATAAACGGTTGATTCTTATAACCACTGATCACTATAAGCGGTGGTTACTGTATATATATATTCCGTACAAGTAGTACGTATGCTTATTGCTGTAAAAGCAAATTCTATATGTGCAAAGAATTCAATAAACATTGTTTCATGTATAAACTGTGTTTGTATCAAATTCATTTAGAGTGCCACTTCAAATTTACCAATAATACACCCAAGTTCAATTATACACCCAATTACCACCAAGTTCAATTATACTTGGGTGTATTCAATAATACACCCAAGTCTGGGTAGAAGTGAGTATTTACTCTATAAGTTAAATCCCGCGATTGCAAGAAAAGTAAAAAAGTCCCAGTGTGCAATAAGATGACTGTAACTCTTGTTGAGTATCTGTTGCTCTGCATTTTTAAACGATCTCCTTGAGCAAAGGAATGGATTCTATCGAATGATAGAAATTTTCATTGTATTTAGGGGACACAAAATTTGTCCAATTTTCGAAAAAAAATATATTGCATTAAAAATTTCTGTGTTCTTTTACGCTTAAAATGACGTTTAAATCATGTTTCTATCTTAATTAGAACAGGAGAAATGATTATTTTTTTTGCAACATTGTAATAGTAACCAAGCGTTGTGTTAAACCTGTAAGTGAGTTTTTTTTTGCATGATGGTTTTTTTTCCCCATTTCTCGTCTTTAAATTGTTATAAGTCAAGAACCATAAAGATAAAGGGTTGAAACTTGAAACATGTCTTTTTCAACTATTTTACTTTAATTTTGATTCAGAAATTTTTAAAAAAAAAAATATTTACTTTTGAAAATATGATTTTTAAAAATATATTACATAATTTTTTTGTAATTTTTTAATCTAAATATTTTTAATTTTTTTAAAAATTAATATTTAAAAAATGCTGAATCAAAATTAAAACTTATACACAGTGCGTCAAATAAGTTTTAAGACTCGTCTTAGAGCGCAGATTGTAATGGTGCTGTGAGTGTAAATGTGCATGTGTCATAACGTCCATCGTCTTCTGGTACACTGTCAACAAGTTGAGCGCATTTCGTTAAGTAGTTGAGAGAAGGCGAGCATTTATTGCAGAAGTGAATTTTTTTCATGTTGATTTTTTAAGATGGAGCAAAGAGCTGTAATTAAATTTAACGCAAAACTTGGTAAAAGTGCTTCGGAAACATATCAACTCATGAAACAAGTTTAAAGTGACTGTTATTTAAGTAGATCAAATGTTTTTGTGTGGCACAAACGTTTTTTGGACGGAAGAGATACGGTAGAAGATGATCAGCGTAGTGGAAGACCAATTTCATCTAGGACACCTGAAGTTATTGAGAAAGTACGAAATTTCGTAACAAACGATCGCTGTGCATGACTGAGAATGATGGAAGACTCTTTAAACATCAACAAAGAAACAATTCGAACCATCCTGCATGAAGATTTGGGCAAAACAACAGTGTGTGCTAAATTTGTTCCACACACTTTAATCCCTGAAAAAAAAGCAACGAGAAGTGCACATTGCAGAGACATCGTTTCAGCCGCTGAAAACGATCCAAACTTCTTGAAGACCATTGTTACAGGTGATGAAACCTGGTGTTTCCAATACGATCCTGAAACAAAGCGACAAAATGCGGAATGGAAGTCACCAAATTCAACGGAAGCCAAAAAAGCAAGAAAAGTTCCATCCAAAATCAAAACAATGTCATTACATTCTTCGATATTAAAGGTATTATCCACAAAGAATTTGTTCCAACTGGACAAACAATTACAGGTCAATACTACTTAGCTGTTTTAAAGCGTTTGATGGCCAGAATTCGTCGCATTCGTCCAGACTACACAAGGACTGAAAGCAGTTGGTGTTTGTTACACGACAATGCACCCAGTCACACCTCCCTTATTGTTCGTCGACTTTTGGCAAAAAATAATGTCTGCGTGTTGAACCATCCACCGTATTCACCTGATTTAGCACCCTGTGACTACTCCTTATTCCCAAAACTTAAAATGAAGTTAGAAGGGTGTTATTTTGAGGATATTTCGACCATACAAGAAGCATCGACATGTGCTTTGGAGACCATTCCACAAAGTGATTTACAACCGGCGTTTGATTCATTAATAAATCGCTGTAAAAAGTGTATTGAAGCCACAGGGTCCTGTTTTGAATAAAAAACCAAAACAGGTATTAATTTCTTGTTTCCATTTCTTTTTACAGACCCAGTCTTAAAACATATTTGACGCACTGTGTATATTTCTGTTTAATTAAATGAAAAAGAATTGAAATTTGACAAATAATATTTCGAGTTATAACAATTTTAAATTTCCCCACTTTTTTTAAAATTTTTAAATTTTTTAAAAACATTTTGAGACGTTTTATGAAGTGATTTTGTTTACAAATTTTATTATTAACCATCACAAAAAAAAAAATCAAAATTTTTACTCAAAAAATAAATTTTTTTTTAAATGTGCACCGGACCCCCTTAACCCTTTAGCGCGCGCGCCCGTGTATAAAGTGCAACAGTTTCGTAATTTTGAAGGGTATGTTTTTACAAGTAAGGCTTGAATGTTCTAAGCAGTTTCTATTTATAGCTACACCCTTTCTAATGCAGGTCTGATTTTCTGACCCTTGTATTCCTTTCCATTCATTGTTAGTCGTGATTTAACCGTGGTAAACCAGCCATTATACTGGATTTCAATACGACAAAATTATGAGTTGATGTAGTAGGTCAAATGTGCAGCTATTACACGGAATTCCGCATATCACGAAGATGGACAATCTCATTGTTTTTTAGGCTTTAGGACATAATAGGAATCAAATTGGCAAGTTGTCCTTAGATGCATTAAACCAGGCAGTTTTGAAATAAGGCGATTGTATCTGCATTCTTTGGCCTTTAAATATAAATATACCTCAGTATTATCAACATTTTAATTTTTTCATAAAACGTAGAATTATTATTTTCAACTTGAAAAAAAAAGTTTACTGCAAAAGGAATAATCAAGGTTAAAAGAGACGTTGCAATTCGTGCAACGCGCGCCTGCTGGTGTTCCAAAAATTGGCACGCCCGCTGAAGGGTTAACCTTTAGCTTACGGGGCCCAATTTTCCGAATCCCTCTTTAGAACGGGAAATTTCATACCCGCTTCGTAAGAACAGCCATTAATGGGGTTACATATGTTTAATAAGTTAAACATAATAATAAGAAAAATTAGAAAAAATAACTACTAAAAATTAAAAATAAAATAAAAATCATAAGTAAAAATAAAAATAAGAATAAAAATAACTCTTAGTAATAACAATAAAAAACTAAATTAATAATGTTTTAATAGTTCTAAAATACAGTAACCTTAGTAAGTCAGTAACTGAGTATCCATAATCTCCATGGTTGCAAGTTTGTGACGTCAGTCATCTTGCGGTTACATGTTCTTAACTTCCACTCTGTCTAGCGCCAGGCTTGGTGTTCTTTGGTTAAGTAACTCTTAATTCAATATTTAATCAATTCTTCTGTTTTTCATGGATTGTACGGTGTCTGAGTGTGTTTATTGTATAGATCATACTCATCGGAAACAATCCATTGGTTTTTAGACAGTATTGACACCGCTGACGAAGAGATACTGTCTAAAACCTCTTTCATACTTTTCTTTTCATGTTATTTGTTCCTGGCTGCAAGTAGCTTTAGTGCTATTACTGGTATTCTCTTTCATCCATTTCTTATATATATATATATATGTGTGTGTGTGTGTGTATGTATATATATATATGTATGTATGTATATATTCATTCTTGGGATACATGCTATCCAACAACGTATGGAAAAGGTTAAGGGTAGAAAATCTTATACTAGTTGAAGGTTTATGATTTACCACATGTTACCTTTTCTCGGCTCATACGATATTTTTTTCACACACCCGGTTGCTTTGCTTATGTTGCTGTTCATAACAACAACAAGTTGTTATGAACTGCAGCATAAGTTGATGCAGTTCATGACAACTTGTTATGAACTGCACCACCTGTTGCACCTGCACCACTACTGCCCCTGTTCCAACAGGTGCTTTGGTGGCGCTACGAGCGCTGTACCTCGAATCACCCCCCGTTTCAAATGTTTGTACCAGAATGCTTCACGCATGAAGCTAAAGCTCTGTAGCTGCATGGCTTCACGCATAAGACCCGAGCAGTTCCGTAACAATGGAACTCTCGTTGGAGAGTAAATTCTAAGTAACCTTTAATGTAAATACTGTATACTATAACTAATCTTGTAAATAAAGTGTATTAATTTGTCATAGAAGTAACTGAAGAAAGGCATGCAGTATCATCATTAAATACAAATGCCCTTGAACATCTCCCAGCGCAGAATTAGGAGCTTATTGTACAACCAATGTTAACATTCCGCACGTAGACAGAACCATTTTTATACGATTTCCCATTACATATGTTTTAAACTTTCAGGACGTGCTAATTTTATCCCTCATTTATTATTAAGTACTCTGAATACGTGGTAATTTATAAATGTCAAGAAATTGTCGGAATGATTAGAACTTTTTTTTTTTTTTACTGAAAAATAAAATAATGCTGCCCTTAAAAAGTTCTGTTGCTGGCAGATGGCGCCTGTCAAACTTAACAAGTTACAAACTTGACAAGTTATATAATCACTGATTATCCTTTTAAAGAATATTTAATTAAGCTAAATGCTAGCACGAAGTGATTGGCAGATCGGAAAATTGAAAAGGCTTTGACTTTTGGATTTAAGCAAATCTTCGTTAGTTTCTTGATGGCTTAGAAACGAGCTCGTGAGAGCTCATATTTTTTATAATTTCTTCCGATAATTTCTTCCGATAATTTCTTCCAGGTATAGTTTTGCTGTATGGAGCTGAATCTTGCCAAAAACCTTTCATGTCTTATACTATCATTTTTAACCATTATAAAGATGATTTAATAGAGTAAACTGCTACAGCGAAATGTCAGAGCTTGATAGAGGAAAACAATTAAAAATAATTTGATTTTTAAATTGAGGTAAATGACAGCAGAAAATATAATTAAATATAATTAAACAGCTAAAATGTTATGCATTTGTAAATGTAATATATTATCCATAAACATTACTGTAAATGATGAATGTGTAAGAGTATAAAATTATGTTAATTTTTTTTTTATTATCCCACTACGTTCGGAGCCCGTTTTTCGAAAAACTGTACTTGTGAATCTTATTTTTCGAAGGAATATAACACCAAACCTCGAAAATGAGGAAAAAATAGACATTAACTATGCAAATTTTTACAAAATTGAGGAAATTGGGTCGAAATTTAGTAAATTTTTACAAAAACAGCTCTAGCTCTAATTAAAAATATTAAGAATATAACATTAACTTTTTTTTGTCATATGTATTCTAAGTGTAAAGACCTAAAAGCTAATCGATATCTTAAAATCTAAAAAAATACAGGTCATCATATGCAACTACATGTAAAATTTTAACAATTTTCCATGAGATTTTTTATAAATGCAGCTATAAATCATCAAATAATATACCTAGAACTATATCTATATTCCATTACATTCTTAGTATTATGAAAAACATACATGAAAAATTTCATAGACATATCATGGTTAGATTTCGAGTTATCATAAGAGTCGATTACATTTTTGATGAAAAATAAGTTTTTCAGAAAACACGATTAAAGTTTTCAACTTGTATTGAAACTTTAAGCTATGAATTACAACTATATATGTAGCTGTAATTCATAGCTGCTGCTGATCTTTAAATCTCTCTCATTTCATTTCTAATGATCCTATCGAAAAAATAAAAGCAGATTTAGAAACATAAATTTACAATCTTTAAAGAAAAGGAATAAAAACGATTTCGGAATTTCCGTCAAAATCGATGCTTTAAACGTAGTCAGATACCTTAAAGTGCATTAGGATGAAAAAGCGCTTGCCATGACTTTTATGTCACAACCTAGTTTTTCCCATTTTGCAGTATGTTGTAAAATTTCAAGTGAGTCACGAAATTTGCGTTTAGATGTCCGTTTTTTTACAACCATTTCAATTTCTTAATCTATGATAAACCTCTCCAGGAAATTGCATAAATCTTACATCATACAGCTGTAAAATTAAATTGACGTACCAAAAGAGGATTAACTGTGATTTACTCATCTGACGTGCGAAGAAGGCGAGAGATTCTGAAAATATGATTTATCAATCCATTTGAACAGACGAGGTAATAATTTACCGGCGATATTCATTAAAAGAGACGAAAATAAACGTACCGTATCACTACAGGGCATATAAATCTTTTCTAGAGCCCTCTCAGATTGTGCTGTTCAATGCAAGAACGTATTTTAAACGTTCATGTGGATGCTTAAGAAATGCGAGAATATATTTTTATGACCCAGGAATAAAAACGTATAATAGAATACTTTTTCTTCAGATCTGCTGATTCGTACTACTTGGCTCTTCAGCATGCCATTAAAAAAATCGGAAGGTTTCGGTGGACCGAGGAAAACTATCTTAACTACTGTTAAAATTGTGAATATTTCATGGTCCGGTAATAGTAACATAAAAAAATTAATTCAAGTAGTCTCTTCTAATGAAACTACCGTGGGTTATTACCGTAGGATTACTTATCGTTGCTTACCTCTTTAGTATGTATATATGTATCTATATATATATATATATACGTACGTTTGTATATATATACATATATGTATGTCAAATTTTGACGTATTCTAGTACTTTTCTGTTTAATTTGTTCAAGCGATAGACTGGGTTTGGTGCGCTGCCAAAATAATAACTCGCGAGGACGGATGGACAGACGGATTTAGCATCTGAAATTTTCCTTTCCGGAGAACCGTTATACAGGAACGTAATCCTACATTAAAAAGTATCCTATGTTAGGATACTCTTCTGAATCCGTTCCTGCATTCTACCGTTATGCAGGAACGTAATCCTACATTAAAAAGTATCCTATGTGAGGATACTTTTCTGAATCCGTTCCTGTATTCTACCGTTATGCAGGAACGTAATCCTACATTAAAAAGTATCCTATGTCAGGATACTTTTCTGAATCCGTTCCTGCATTCTACCGTTATGCAAGAACGTATTCCTACATTAAAGAGTATCCTATGTTAAATAGGTGCCACTGAGTAATTGTTGATATGTGCAATCGAGCACGTACCGAATGTTTGCCAATATGTTTCCGACTGGTGTACAAAATATCAATTTGATTATTTATTATGCGGTGATTGTGAATCATTAAATATCCTTCAAGAATCTATAAGAATAATCATAGTAAATATCATAAATCTATATGAGAATTAGCCATAAAACAAGTTTCTTGAAGATTCAGTTTATATTTTTAAATTGCTAGCGTTTTCTCTTGGTCATACATTTGACTTAAATTTTTATTTAATAATGCAGACAAAATAACTAGATGAATTATAAGAATTTTAATTATTAAAGCAATGAAAATCTACGATTTTCTGGGGAAATGCCTTTTGATTCTTTTTATTTTCATTCTTTGCTTCTCACGAAGAAGTAGATGTATGACTCTTGTGAATTGAAATGTAATAAGTACCGGGTGGTCATAAAGAAACTTTCCCGATGTATGGACCTCTAGCGGCAAGTTCCGTTCAACCGATCGAGATGAGATTTCAGATATAGTTATTCAGAGGTATGAGCTCGAGATTCTGAGAACGGCAACACGTGACGCTCACGGTTACGGTTATAGGTATAGAAACTCGAAAATTTCAAATCGCAATGCACACTTTTCCCCTTCGCGAAATGCTCGGCGCATGCGAAAACCCTAAAAAGCGTTGGAACGGTACGTCTATCACAAAAAACGGACGCATTATGCACGCACAAAAACAGCTCTTCGAACGGCCAAAAAAGACACGATCAGGACGCACGGAGGAAATTTGCATATGACAGAGGCTAGAAACCAATCACAGAACGCCGTTCGCCAGATATTCAGTGTAGAAAACCGATAAAAAGCTGTCAGATCATGTTGTTGTTAACCATTCGCAGAGCTCTTTTTTTTGTGCGTGCATAACGCGTCCGTTTTTTGTGATACAAGTACCGTTCCAACGCTTTTTAGGGTTTTCGCATGCGCTGAGCATTTTGCGACGGGAAAAAGTGGGCGTTGCCATTTGAAAATTTCGAGTTTCTATACCTATAACCGTAACCTTGAGCGTCATTGTGTTGCCCTTCTCAGAATCCCGAACTTATACATCTGAACAACTATATCTGAAATCTCATCTCGATAGGTTGAACGGAACGGCCTCTAAAGGTCCATATATCGTTTTTGTAGGCCGTTTGCAGAGCTGTTTTTTGTCCGTGCATAACGCGTCCGTTTTTTGTGATACACGTACCGTTCCAATGCTCTTTAGAGTTTTCGCATGCGCTGATAATTTTGCGATGGGAAAAAATGGGTGTTGCCATTTGAAAATTTCGAGTTTCTGTACCTATAACCGTAACCGTGAGCGCCACTTGGTTGCCGTTCACAGAATCCCGAGCTCATACCTCTGAATAACTATATCTAAAATCTCATCTCGATCAGTTGAACGAAACAGCTGCTAGAGGTCCATATATCGGCAAAGTTTCTTTATGACCACCAGGTATACCAGTGAACCGCGGTAAAGGATCTAAGGGCCTGTTCACATAGGAGTCCGTGGCGTTGCGTTAAGGAAAAGATGACGTTGGGACGAAAATAAACCAATCATATGCCTCCAAACGATTAGCAATGAAATTTTTAACGCCTATGATTGGTTTATTTTCGTCTCAACGTCATCTTTTCCTTAACGCAACGCAACGGACACCTATGTGAACAGGCCCTTAATCCCCCAGAAAACTATTAAAATTGCAAATATTTTATGCTTTATAAGATGGGCTTTATTATTAAATTTTTTGACAAAGAGTTAATACAAAAGATAAAACACTGCATTCATCCAGTACATGAAATACTTAGAAGTTTTGAAATTGCAATTTCTCCCGGCAACACTGCAACTCGAGCATTTATTTGTCCGTGAGATCAAAAGCGCATCTTTTTAAAACAAATTGTAACTAAATACAGATTTCACATGAACAAATGGCCTAGTAATTTCCGGCTTGTTTACGCTAGAACTATCAAACCAGCCATTTTGATTGGTTTTGATAGTGGTTGAAAGGCGAAGTAGGTATTTACAATAACGATCCGTCAAATTAAGCAATGCATTTATTTTTTTGGCAGCCTTTTCCCTCGGTAATTTGCGCGTGATCCAGTGTTTGTTTATCTAGACTGAGCCGGAATACAATTTTCAGTTGAAACTTTGGACTTTGATTTATTTATAACATTAAATATTAAAGTTCATATCATTTTCAAAACATTTGGGATTTCATTTGCGACTTCATATCGCGTTCTTTCGAGATAATGAACGTAAAATATTTTATTTTTCACGTTTTTTTTTCCAGACTTTAAAAATATCTTACACAGAAATACCGTTTCAGCTGAATTTGAAAAAGCAGGATAAATATTAATTACATTTTCTATATTTTTAGAATATGTCTGATATGGAGTTATGATTATTAGAGTTAAAATATATACATTGTTTGAAAGATATATTTGACTTGCAGTTTATGTGCAAATATTTTTATCAAAACACAATGTGAGATTTGTTGATTTAGTGGACTGTAAATGATTTTAAAGGATTTATTTTGACTTAAAACAAAATAATTACAATACTTGCACATTTAATAGAATACACTTGCGATTAATAGAATACAATTGAATATAAGGGATGGGTCAACGCTGGGAAAATGAAAAACCCAAAAGCATAAAGAATTGAATTATGAATTGACTTACATATGAATGATGAATTGCTTCACTTCCCAGACATCTTCCAAACCTTTCATTTAAGGGAAATACATAAAAAAGAATAGAATAAGCAAACAGAAGTCCTGCTCGCATCAAGTACATAAGAATGTTTTTTTTCAACAACAACAGTTCATGTTTACACACACCGTTACAAAAAAAGAAATTACTGGATCAGTGATGCCATCTATGAACGCGGGCTTCTACTACAGGACGGAACACACAATTTAAAAAAAAATTTGCACTTTTTTCCCCATAATGTTCCGTATTGAAATATAATGTTTTAAGGATATAATTTATAGATTGAGATTGTAGAAATTTCTTCTTATTTATTTAATTTTAAATTAAGCATAGAAATCAACACAGAACTGCAGATAGGAGTGTGATTTAAAAAAAAATTAAGCAGCAAAGGCAAATATATATATTGGGAACAGTGGAAGAAATATAGACAATCTGAACTGTAATAATCCTTAAAACATCTTTTAATTTGAATAGTAATCTTTTAATACAACAAAAGGAGACTAACTGGAGTTATTTTTGACATGTTCTCTGCTGGAATGCGTTAAAATCTCACTAAAACGGGATGACTACTGTACCACAGGAGCTACAAATAGTTATTCCTTAATTCCTGGCACTTCCAATGTTAATTACCAGATAGCAAAATATCCTTGGCCGAGTATTGGTCCAGCCTTCTTCAACGAGAATTCTTTGATCGCCGCGTTAAGAATAGCGTATTTTGGCAGTTGTTTAGGGATGTCACCTCAAGAACATTTCATATCGACAACGTCTACGACGCTTTACCGATGTGCTTGAGACCTTCAGTCGATATTTAATAGGAGCCACTGAGTAATTGCCGACATGTGCACTCGAGCACGTACCGAATGTTTGCCAATATGTTTCCGACTGGTGTACAAAATATCAGTTTGATTATTTATTATACGGTGATTGTGAATCATTAATTATCTTTCAAGAATCTATAAAAATAATCATGGTAAATGTCATAAATATATATATGAGTATCAGCCGTTGAAGCAGTTTCTTAAAGATTCAGTTTATATTTTTAAATTGCTAGCGTTTTCTGTTGGTCATACATTTGACTTTAATTTTTATTTAATAATGCAGGAAAAATAAGTAGATGAATTAAAATAATTTTAATTATTAGAGCAATGAAAACCTACGATATTACCTTGCATTTTTTTTTCTGGGAAATGCATTTTGATTCTTTTATGCTCGCAAAGCAGTAGATGTGTGACTCTTGTGAAGTAAATGTAATATGCATAATTATATGTACCAATTATTACCGTTTCATGAATACCTTAAAATAACGTATATTAGCTCTTTGGCTAATTTAAAAGTAAAAATTAATTTAAATTTTTTTTTTGTTAGATGCTGATAAAATAAATATTTCACAATATAACAAAAGGATAATAGATATTTCATTCACGGATATATTTAAAACATCTTATTTTTAAAATTTTATTGGTTCTCCAAATAATATAACACATTTATGTTGTATATTTACGTTAAAAAATACCCACATACGTATATGCTTGAAAGCGCTACCTGTTATGCAGTCGAGTAATATACTGACTCTAATAATTATCAAAAGTTTCATACCTAAAATAATTTATCCAGTCGTTTGTGTAGAACTTTTACTGACTTGTCTATTGTATACCTAAATACTATCCATTACGCAGCGGGAGTCAGTCGTATTGTCAAACGCGAGCGCGCTGATTATGATTCACTAGTCCACAAGCTTGATTGTCAACAAGCTGTTTCCTGATTTTATATTGGAAGATGTTTCAAGTTCTCAGTGACACTGACTGCAAAAATCACGAAAAGAGACAATTTCATTCGAACAGGGAGTGCGGCCTAATAGCTGCAAACCGCCATCAGCCAATGACCGTCTTGCATCAATCGGGCCAACACCTCGCCGGTGTTTTCAAACAGGGTAAAAATACGGTTATCGGAATGCTGCTATCGGGCCAGCGTCTGACTGACAGAGTTAAAATTTTCTCAGCGATTAACCCATTAAATCGAGACTTGGCCTGTCCTTAATCGAGCTCTTACTACTCGGAAATTTTTTTCATCACATAATGCTTTAAAACAGCCTTCATTAATAACGTCAATGATGTTTTTGCATATAACAAGTAATATATAAAATAAAATTTTAAAGTCAATTCCTACTTAGGTCAACAAAGAAAAATTTTAGTGTGAACTAATAGTAGGAATTGAGAAAAAGGATTGCCTGCCAGAACCTTGCCTACTGTGCGAGATTAGGAGGGGGGAAAGAGAGAGAAAAAGCTTGTCAGGTTGGGGATTCGATCTCGCAACCTACAGGACGGGAGAAGCCCGCGATACCGCAGTGCTACCGTTTACACAGTAACAAGAGGGAAATTACTATTCAAGAGCAAGAGAAGCTCTAGGTCTAAAACTAAAATTGATTAATTAAATTTAATTAATGAATTAATATTTGAAAAAACTGTATTAACACCAAGTGTCATCCACTACAAGTTTAAAAAAATGTATTTGAACTTGAGTGGATGAATAAAAAGTACTTTTATTAACGATTGAAAATTTGAACCAGATATATATAGAGAGAGTGTGAACTAATAGTAGAAATTGAAAAAAGATAATGATTAATGAAGGTATAATATAAGAAATTAGCTATTGCTCGCCTCTCGCTAATATAGTTAGTAATGCTTTGTGAAGTTAAGTTACGGAAAATATTAGTCAGGAAAAAATGACAAAACTAATTAGGATTTCGTAGTTAAAAATAACCTTTTTACCACTTCATTGCCATTTTTACACAATTTCAGGCGAAAAGAAGGAAACCAGGGATGCATTTGCGTGTTTCCCATGAATCCAAATAAAGAAAATAGCATTTTCCTTCTTTTTCACGATTACGATATATTACACAATGTTGATTAATATATGCTTCTTAAGCGGGAAGAATGCTTGAGAAGAAATCTTTCAGACAAGTAAGTTTCTCAAATTCGATTTTTTTTTTTTTGTAAGAAGAATAAGAACTTACATTATTCCCATTATGTCTCAGTAGTATCTTTATAAAAGAGACTTGTCTCAGTTTCGAAAAATGGACATCTTTTAAAGAAAAACGACTCCATTTTTCCTTCCGAATGTAGCGACCGCTTAATACACACATCTGACAATTTATTACTTTGCAGAACAGAAAAAGGGTCTTGTGATCTATTAAACTTTATTTTATGTGCAAAGCGTCACGCAGTTGATATCTCTGTATTCCGAGAGAAGGGTAGAAGATGGCAAATCTATCAGAAAGAGTGGAAACTTAAATGGATCTTAGCTGAAGTGTAAAGCCTCCGGAGACACTGTTTGCGAGAGATAAATGGTCACACACAGAGCTAGAAATAATGATAAAAAAAATCATGGTTATTAAATCCCCGGAGAAGAGATTTTTTTTCCATAATTCTGAAAAATACGATTCATGATACAAGTTAAATGCTGGCAGTTCATCGCCTGGTGTTTGAAATATGACATTCGCTCTCTTAATGCGCTGTTTTGCGTGGAAATTTAGGGAGCGAAGTACTTTTTAACTGGGTACAGAAGTGAAAATGCGACTTTTTCTTAAGAAGGTCTAAGACACAAAATTCTATTATTGTTTTATGTTTAATCACATTTTGTATTAATATTTGCTCTCAAATGTGTCTTTAATAAATTTAAGTATATAAAAACATATCTCAGAGATAAAAAACTGTGAGCTGTATTTTAAGGGAATCTAGGACACAAAGCTTATTATCTATATATTTAAGTTGCTAAGCCGACTTTTTGGGCAGTCCGTGAGAGAAAACTACTGCATCAATTTTCTTCATTTTGGTCTTAAACGAAAGATTGTAATCTGTAGATTCGTCAAATTTTGTTTTTGTAACCGTAATTTATATTAATTAGCGATAATTTATAATTAAAAATTGGTTTCTGCGCATGCACAGTGGCATATTTAAATCTGGCTTTAGAAACTCACTGTTTCTACGCATGCTCAGTGACATGTTTTAATTATAAACAAGTTTATTCCGAGCAGTCTCTATAGATCTCTCTCTGCCATTTTTATTTATATGATAATCATGTTTGTGAAATAAATGACTAAACCTGAGGGAAACTGTTTATTTCGCGCTGTTTAATTAGCGATAATTTACAATTTAAAAAAATTACTTTCTGCGCATGCTCAATGACGTTTTTAAATCTGGCTTTAGATACTCACTAAGCACGAGGCCGCTTAAACACATTAATTTGTTTCTGCGGATTATTATGATTTTCAACATTTGACAATGATGTGTTGAGTACAATTTGTGTATTAGTGCATTTATTTACTATCTAGCCGTCATTTTTTGACAGGTCCCATCTAGTGGTTTTTTATTTTCAAAGATTTTGTAACAGTACTATGTTTGAAATGAGTCTTTAAATAAGTTTCATTATATGAGCACAAATATGAGAGGAAAAAAGTCTCTGTAGTATAATTGCGCTACAGTAAAACGACAATGCTGTAATAATAGAAAAAAAAGAATGATGGCATCTATTTTTTATGGGGACTTAAAAATAACTTTTTTATCTACCCACGTTTTGTATCGATATTTTCCTTTTAAAAGTGCCTTTAAATAGCTTCTTTTATAAAAGAAACATTTGAGAGAAAAAAAATCGCAGAAGTATAATTGCGCTTTTATAATAGACGAAATAACCTAATGACGTCTATTTTTCAAGGAGTCCGAGACATGAAATTAACTTTTTTATTTACTCCCATTTTGTACCGATAATTTCCTTTCATCTATTTCTTTAAATAAAGTCTTAGGCATAGGTTAAATTAAATTGAGAGGCTCCTAGGAGCTAGAGCTCCATATCCTCTGTATTCAATGTGGAATGTATCATGATTACCGTCCTCTAAAATTGATTGTAATAGTACTGAGTGGGAAAAAGAGTGAATTAAATTAAATTACAAAAAGTTTTAAAAGTTTAGGTTGGTAGGTAATGAAGGAATAACTGGGGGTGTAGAGAAGATATTAATAAAAGAGAGAGAGGACTTTGGAAAAAAAAATTTAACCTGGGACAATCGAGGAAGATTCAAAGCGTAAGGATGGCCGGACAGAGATCCAATGGGAGTGAAGCAGCGAATTCTACGAAGAGAGCTAATGGGGTATGTGTCAGTGGGCGGAGCATTATGGATGGAGCTGTGGTTGATTGTTCGGAGTGATACTTCGGAAACCAGAAGTAGTCAAGCGAGTGGGGGTTTGAAGCAAGGAGAGAGAAAGGAAGTTCGCTGTCGTGAATGCGCACAAGCCCGGAGTTTATTATCAGTGTGGAATTAGGCCGTCTGGGAAATTCTCTAGGGTCATAATCTGGGATGTTAATTAGGTCTTCCTTATTTACTGCATATAGGTTATCGTAAAAGTTTATTGCGAGTTCTTTGATGTGGTGACTAATGGGTTCTGTTGTCAAATCTCTTTGTTCGTTCGTCTCGTGTTCGTTACTGAGGTACCAATTCCACGGAGGGTTTTACTTTGAATAGTCTGCAGTCTTTGGATGTGATTGTCCGCTGCTGAGACCCTAACCGGAGCAGCGTAATAAATAAAGTCTACTGTTTAAAGACACTTTTGAGAGGAAACATATCGCTGTACTATAACTGCTCTGTAGTCTGACTATATAATAATATTTTTTTCCTTCGTATACGAAGACACTTGTCATTTGCCATTTGCCATTTTTGTATTCACCACGAAGATTTGCTTGCTACTTTCTTGTAGGAACACCATTTCGGTGAGCCAGTATTACTCCCTGTATGGGGACAACACGTTTACGACCAAGACTTATACGGAATTTAAAGCCAAGCCTAATGCGTGGAAGCTCACAACGTTAACTATTATACCACGTGGGTGACATCATAATAGTATAATTGCATCTATTTTTCAAGGGCGTACTAGGCAAGGTTTTACTTTTCTTTTTCGCATTTACTCCCTTTTTATATCGATTTTCTCCTCTCAAAATGTATCTTAAATTAGAGTCCATCATGCCTGTAAAAAATCATGAGAAGTTTGAAATTTCGTCTTAGGGTAATTAACAATTAAATTTTAAATCCTGTTCAAGCAATTTACAGCAATTTTTGACATACCTGCCAAACCAATAACTATTTACATAATTTTATCACTTCTTGCACAAAGAAAAGGTTTCAAAATAAGTTTTGTTCGGGACGAATAAAAAAAAAATTACGATAACTTTAAAGGGATAACGACTCTTTAATATTTCAGAACTATCCGATAAATGGCGCTGGGGAATGTTCTCCTGATTTTGATTATGGTTTTAAAATAAGTCTGAACAGGAGGAGGTACAGAGTGGCCGTTTTACGATACTGTTTTGAGGGCTCTTGATTGCTATGTAATAACTGCATTTTAAAAGATAAATAAAATGATAAAAGATATTAAAACGTCATAAGACGACTCGTTACAAAAGGGAAAATATATTTTCTTTTCAAAGTAAGTTTAGCTTCGGGGTAGAATTTGTTCAGAATTCTTACTCTAAATAAAAAATTTCGATGGCAGTTTAATGAAAGTAGAATGAGGGATTATGCAAAATGCATAAGGAAAATTGCACAGAGTTGCCCTGCGAGAAATTTTAGATATAACTCTTTGCAGATTGTAACTCATGGAAAATTGAATTCTAAGATTAAGTGACCCAAGCATAGATGTACGGAGATTACATATTGACAGTTCAGCAGACAAAAAAAAGTTCTATATCTGATAATCCACTCATCGCAAAAAACATTTTTTTTTTTTTTATTATTTGATTTTGGAAACTCTTGTAGAATTTTTTAAGCAACGAAAAAATATTCTGTTTTGAGAATTTTGCACGCTGTAGTTCCATTTGAAACATTGTTATAAAGAAAACTCATTAACTAGACGTCAACTTAAGCTGGAAATTTAATAATATAACTAGTTGTTACCCGTCAAAACATAATGGCTAGATCGTAAATAAATGCACTAATACACAAATTATACTCAACACATCATTGCCAAATGTTGAAAATCATAATAATGGGCAGAAACAAATTAATGTGTTTAAGTGGCCTCGTGCTTAATTGAGTATCTAAAGCGAGATTTAAAAATGTCAGCCTGCACAGAAAGCCTTTTTTAAATTGTAAATTATCGGTAACTAAAATGCGCAAAATAAATAATTTTCACCAGGTTTAATCTTATATTTCACAAACGTAATTATTATACAAATTAAAATGGCAGAGGGAGATCTAGAGAGACTCAACGGAATAAACGTATTTATCATTAAAAATGTCACTGAGCATGCGCAGAAATTGATATTTAATTGTAAATTATCGCTAATTAATAGAAATTGCAGTTACTAAAACCAAATTTGACACATCTATAGATTACAATCTTCCATTTAAGACCAAAATGAAGTCGATTGATGCAGTAGTTTTCTCTCACGGACTGCCCAAAAAGTCGGTTTAGCAACTTAAATATATAGATGGAATGGGAAAAATGTTGAAATCTGTTTAAGATGTTGCTTACATCAACTTAAGTCGCGAAACCTTAAACTAATTTAATTGAAAATTGCTGAAATTAACTTTGATGAAGCTAAACTACTATTGATTGTTTAATCGAATTTTTTTTTTTAAAAATTGTTCTATATCTGACAATTCACTCATCGAAAAAAAATATTTTGTTTTGGTTATTTGATTTTGTAAACTCTGCAGAATGTTTTAAGCAACAAAAAAAATATTCTGTTTTGAGAATTTTGCATCCATTAGTTCTATTTTTAAAAACATTGTTATAATGAAAACTCATTAACTGAACGTCAACTTAAGCTGCAAATTTAATAATATAATGGAATGAAAAAAAATGTTGAAATCTGTTTAAGATGTTGCTTACATCAACTTAAGTCGTGAAACCTTAATCTCATTTAACAGAAAATTGATGGAATTAACTTTGATGAAGCTGAACTACAATTTATTGTTTAATTGAATATATCAGCTATTCAAGAAAACTCAGTTTGATAAATTTTAGGTTAAAAAGTCGGGGAAAATATCGGCAACGTGCAAACGGTTGTTGGCCCTGAAAAGGTTTAAAAACGTCACTGCATTACAGTTTCAAGGTGCATATATATTGAGAATTTTTTTTGAAAAATTCGCCAAAAAGTTATTTCATTTGAATAAAACCGTGGCGACCCCCTGGAAAACTGTTCCTGATCCCCTTGGACGTCACGACTTTTAGGTTTGGAACACCTGGTCTACCCCTGGTGGTTTTAAAAATTTGAGTGTGAACTAATAGTAGGAATTGAAAAAAAAGGATTGCCTTCCAGAAAATTGCCTACTGTACGAGATTAGGAGGGGGGAAAAGAGAGAGAAAAAGTTTGTCAGGTTGGGGATTCGATCTCGCTACCTACAGGACGAGAGAAGCCCGCGATACCGCAGTGCTACCGTTTGCACAGTAACAAGAGGGAAATTACTATTCAAGTGCAAGAGACGCTCTAGGTCTAAAACTAAAATTTATTAATTAAATTTAATTAGTGAATTAATATTTGAAAAAACTGTATTAACATCAAGTGTCATCCACTACAAGTTTAAAAAAATGTATTTGAACTTGAGTGGATGAATAAAAAGTACTTTTATTAACGATTGAAAATTTGAACAAGATATATAAGGTCAAAAACTAAAATTGATTAATTAAATTTAATTAATGAATTAATATTTGAAAAAACTGTATTAACATCAAGTGTCATCCACTACAAGTTTAAAAAAATGTATTTGAACTTGAGTGGATGAATAAAAAGTACTTTTATTAAAGATTGAAAATTTGAACAAGATATATATATAGAGAGAGTGTGAACTAATAGTAGGAATTGAAAAAGAGAGATAAAAAAGAAAGATAAAAAAGAAAAGTCTAAATGATAAAAAAGAAAATTTTGACTTAATTTTAAAGGTTGAAATATATTTAAAAACTATAATCAAAAACAATTCTGATGAACAATTCTGACAAGAGATGTTATTTACCGAAAGGAAGGTGAACAATTAATTTCAGTTCTTGAATTATTAATGGGACGATGGATTGAAAGATTAAATTGAATTATCTCAAACATGCATTCCTTTATAATAATAAATATGTCTTAAATAATTCATAGCATTTGAATACACCATGTGACCCAACAGGTGGAGGGTGGTCTAGTGGTTTTCGATAATAGATTGTGATAAGACTGAAGAAAGATTAATAGGTCCTCTAAACGTTCATTTATGTAATACACTATTAATATGATCAATGCAAAAGTCAAATGGCGCAGTAAAGAAAATTTCTGTAATCGAGATATATGAGCCGGTTTCTAAATATATTCGTACTGTAACAAACCCTTTTATCTCAGAGTGCATGAAATAGAACAAAAATCAAAACGTTGGACAAGGAATTTTATCCGAAGCACTCATTATAATAAAGGGTAAAAAATAAGTTCTCTTGAATTTAAGATTATACACATGCTTTTTGTCATAGAAAGGGGAAAAAGTGAAGGAAATTTGAATAAATTTATTTTAATGGTCCTTAAAGGAAGATTATAATAAATGTGAAAAAGATATTTATAAAGTCTAGACGCATGTCCCGACATATTAAACATGTTTTCCTTTCAGCAATGAAAGAATACTTTATCATTGAAATGAGTATCGGTATATATATACGTATTGATTTAAGTCGATTCATGGTATCAGACTCTCTTTTTATGAGAATGATTTCAAAGATGTCCATAGATTTCTGATTTCGTTGGAAATCCCAAAAATATATTAAAAGAGAGATTAAATAGACTTAACAATAAAAAAAAAATTCTTTTCCAGGATGACCATTCTTTTCCAGAAAAGCGTGACATTATTTCTTCGACTCAGCTACTTACTGAATTTTTTATTTTATTTTTTTGCCATTTTTCATTTCTTTCTGTCTCAGGGTTTTTTATCTGTCTCTTGACCCATTTTAAATGTTTTTTTCTCCATGTACACTATTTATTACTGCCTTCGCTGTTTTTTTTTATTAACCAGGTAATATTTTTTATGTGAGTATCTAGTCAAAAGTGTCTCTGTGGTATAGAATTTCCTGAAAAATCACCCTTACAGTTAACAAGAAGTGTTTAACAGCGAAAAGAAAAAAAAATCATTTTTTAATTAATATGGTGTCAATTATTTTGACATTTAACAAAGTATTTATTATTCATTCTTTTTTACTTCCAACTTTATTAATTTGAAAATAATTGTTCTTGAATAAGATTGAGATTCATTTTTTCTTTCAAATTTTCTAGCAGGCTTAATTTTTTCTAATTGATATTATCTTGGATCTCTAAAAAGATTTCTTTCATTAATAAAAAAGTTATTAATGGTTAATGGATGCTTCCGAAGATGAATAAATTTATGAATAAAAGATGAAAGTTTCAGGATGAAAAAAATAAGGATATAAACGAGGAAGATATTCCTTTTTGTAATACTATGAGGAAAACAAAACGAAGTAATATATATGTGTCCATTAAACAATGCTTTTTGTTAGTAAAATATGTTACAGGAACTAATATTTCACTGTAATTAGCAATTTTAAATAAAATCGAAACATGAAAATAAATAAAACTTTGAAAATGGGAACAGCTGCTAAAATGTATTTATGCTGTACTTCAAAGCATACTAAAAGATTTTATTTGTCAATATTTTACGGGAAAATATATAATGATAGTTTTTTATTGTTTGCCAAATTGTGTAAACTTTTAACACAAAACAAAGATAATTTATCAAAGAAGGGTACGTTATATAATTTTCACTGTGGTATAATAAACGGTAAATAGTGTTTCGAACTCACTGAATGCTCCCAAACATGAATTCTGAAGCATGGTGTTAGATTTGCTCGTATGCGTGGCAACGTGAGTGGAAATATACTTCACCGACTTATATAAAATACTAGCTGAAAACCCGCGCTTCGCTACGGAGTACATTCAAATTAAATACAACGGTCATTGTATGCACTTAATGCAGAAAAAAAATATATATTTATAATAAATGCGAGATAAATGTATACAATTGATGTAATATATATATATATATATATATATATATATATATATATATATATATATATATATATATATATATATATATATATATATATATATATATATATATATATATATATATATATATATATATATATATATATATATATAGTGGACGCTCGTTAATTCGAACTCGAAGGTTCTCAGAAAAAAGTTCGAATTATCCGATGTTAAGAGAAAATATATAACTTTAAATGTGTATCACTGAAGAAGAAACTCTCCTAGTATGTATAACCCCAGAAAATATATTATACTATGTTATCTAAATTTAAACATATTAAAAAGCAATACAGACTTACCTTAATCATAAAATGAAGCAGAAGATATGTAGTATAAAGTAAACTTTTATTAAAAATATGAATTACACTTTGGGGAAAAACTGTAAAATGGATGTTTGGTTCTGTTTATGATGCCTACATTGTTCAGCCAGCTTCTCGATTTGAAGTAAACATTTCAATTCATTTTCAGAGGAAGGTTCCATCTGAATAAATGCTTTCAGAGTTTTAAAAGAGTCCATTATGGCTTTGTCCATTATGGCCGCATTAAAAATATCTTTCGGTAGGTAAGTAGAGAAAAGCCCTGGCAGTTTCCTACCTTAATTAGTGCATACGTCTTCGTTTACACATACAGTTAGGCCACATACAGTTTGATAAAAAATATTTTGCCTTGACTTAAATCGAGAAAGTCATCCGTCACTGCATTTAAAATTTTCAATACCCATTCGACTTGCCAATTCATCAGCCTTCGTCAGCACTAGGAGTCCATTTATCGGAAAATTCCGAGATCTAACATCCTGGAACCATAGCAGTAGAGCTTTTTCTAGAACTTCTTGGGACGCATTTCCCATGCGTTTCCTTCCTCTAGCAAATTTTGATTTTTCCCATGAATCTAAAATTGACTCCTTGTTTTTCAAATTAGTTGACAAGGCATTTTTTTAATTCCATAGTCAGCTGCTAACTTTGTTTTACATTCGCCTTTCTCTACTTTCTTTAAAATTTCTACCTTTGTCTCCAAAGTTAGGGTTTTGTTCTTTCCACGTGTAGACATCCTGAATTTTTACACGTTCACACCACACAATGAGGAAGAAAAACTAGACCACATTAACTTGTCTGGACTGCAGTTATAACTGACGCAGCTCCCTAGAATCTGTAGTAAAGACTAGTTTATCTGAAATTCTAAGAAAATCGATCCAAATAAAGGAAAATTGCTTTTTCGGTTTAGCACTAATAAGAAGGACAATAGCTACTAACGTTTAGTGGACATGCAATAGTCTAGGAATGCAGGTATGTGCCTCTTTACACAGAAAAGAAATTTTGACACACAAAATAATAAATACAGTGTGTATTTTCTCCATTAAACGAGAAAAAGATTAATTTTTGTAAAATTTTTAGTTCGAATTAACCGAAGTGATAAAAATTTAGTTCGAATTAATGAGATATTTTTAACATTAACTCCAATACAAGTTTTTTGGGCCCTTTGGATTAGTTCGAATTAACCGAAAGTTCGAATTAACCGAGTTCGAATTAACGAGCGTCCACTGTATATATATATATATATTTATTTATAAAAAAAATCGTAAGGGATATTTTTATAGACAAAATAATGTCCAATCGTCTGCCGCATTAGCAAGAAAAAAATATTTTTTGTCTATTTAGTTTTTATGCACGTGACGATAAATTTATTTAAAGTACCAGAAAAATAAATCACGTGATCAGCATTTAATAAATCAAATTCTAAAGATTACCTTTAGAATTTAATTTATTAAATTACCTATCTTTAAAAATTCCCCAAAATTCAGAAAATCGAGGTAAAGGTTCGAAAAAGATATAATTTTAAAGGAATTTTATGATCTTTCTCGTGATATAAATTTTATAACCCTCAAATTATTATTTTAAATGCAAACTTAAAAGAAAGTTACAAAAACAGCTTAAAAATTTAATTTAAAAAAATCTAAGAAGAATTTTTCAAAAATCTTTCTTGGTGCACCCCTACACCATAAGAAGAATCGCCATGCAAAATTTCAGCGCTTTAGGTCCAGCGGTTTGGTCTGTACGTTGTATGTCAGTGAGTCAGTTACGGAACTGTTTTATATATATAGACTAGCTGAAAACCCGCACTTCGCTACGGAGTACATTCAAAGTAAAAACATCGGTGAATGTATGCAATTAATGCCAATATATATATAATAAATACGACGATCAATGTATATAATTGATGTAAAATATATATATATTTATAAAAAAATCGTAAGGGATATTTTTATAGACAAAATAATGTAGAAGAAGACATTCAAATTAAATCTAATATAAAGAATACTAAGGAATATAGTACAGTTAATATAGTACAGTTTCTAGAACATTTCTTTTACTGTATTTTTATATATTTTTGGATAATGTCCAATCGTCTGCCGCATTAGCAAGAAAAAAAAAATTATTTTTTGTCTATTTATTTTTTATGCACGTGACGCAAAATTAATTTAAAGTATGACAAAAAGAGCAGAAATCTCGTGATGAGCATTTAATAAATTAAATTCTAAAAATTAATCTTTAAAAATTCCCTAAAAATCAGAAAATGGAGGTAAAGATCTGAAAAAGGTTTCATTTTAAAGGAATTTTTATGATCTTTCTCGTGATATAAATTTTATAACCCTCAAATTATTATTTTAAATGCAAACTTAAAAAAAGTAAAAAAAACAGCTTAAAAATTTAATTTAAAAAAATCTAAGAAGAATTTTTCAAAAATCTCTCTTAGTGCACCCCTACACTATAAGAAGAATCGCCATGCAAAATTTCAGCCCTTTATGTCGAGCGGTTTGGTCTGTGCGTTGTATGTCAGTCAGTCAGTGAATGAATGAATGAATGAATGAATGAGTCAGTTACGGAACTGTTTTATATATATAGATTGGTCAGCATCGATATGGAGACTTTAAGGCGACAATGGACCTTCAAATTGACAAAAATATGTCCACAAACCGTTTTTTGTCTTTCAGAAAATGATTCTGCAACTCATCAGCTTTAAATTTAAAAAAAGTAAGTTGATCTGATCATTATTAACCGAGTTATAAGTGTTTTTTTCAAACGTAAACAATGGAAATGTTACGTTAAATTAAAACTTTAAATGCTATTTTCTCAGAACAAGTTTTCGTGTCGTTTCGGTAAGTTCCAAATGTTCCATGCGTCATAATTTTTCTTGAATTTTCATGAAAATTTCATAAAATGATTATGTATATATATTAGAATAAAACTCACTAATAAATTCATTATACTATTTTAAAACAACTTAAAATTTTTACAATCAAAAAAGAAATTTTTTGATAAAATTTTGCATAAAATGACCTATTTTTTATCTATTTCTTTTCTAGTTTTTATAATATTGTTCATTGATCTTTCGAATAGAGTTGCCTCAGTGAAGCATAGCAGAGTCTTGATAATAAAAATAATATGACTCGAAGGAAAGTTAAGTTAAAATAAAAAAAAAGTTTATTCACATTTAGAATAATTAACACAGCGTTGGGTAGCTTACCCAAACAGCTTGAAAGCATATGCAAGTCAAGTCAAGGCAATGACAAATGCCCAATGCTCATAGTAACAAGTATGTACTCCCCTTTTATACTTGAGGACTTACGTAAAATTTACATATCGATTGAAGGAGCTAGTATCGATACAAAAAAAAAACAAAAAAAAACACAAAAACGGAGTTGTGACCTCACTCCTTCAAACTGGCGTCATACATACAGTATGACGCAACATTAGTATAAAAAAATGGGAAGTGTAAAGAACCGGATTACTAACATGGCTGTAAATCAAATATTGCTACTGACTTTTATTATCTATATATATAAAACAGTTCCGTAACTGACTCATTCATTCACTGACTGACTGACTGACTGACATACAACGCACAGACCAAACCGCTGGCCCTAAAGGGCTGAAATTTTGCATGGCGATTCTTCTAATAGTGTAGGGGTGCACTAAGAAAGATTTTTCAAAAATTCTTCTTAGATTTTTTTAAATTAAATTTTTAAGCTGTTTTTTAAACTTTTTTTTTCGTTTGCATTTAAAATAATACATTTAGGGTTATAAAATTTATATCACGAGAAAAATCATAAAAAGTCCTTCAAAATGAAATTTTTTTCGAATTTTTACCTCCATTTCCTGATTTTTGGTGAATTTTTAAAGATTAAATTTTAGAATTTAATTTCTTAAATGCTGATCACGTGATTTCTTTTTCTGGTAATTTAAATAAATTTGTCGTCACGTGCATAACAACTAAATAAACAAAAAATATTTTTTTTCCTTGCTAATGCGGCAGACGATTGGACATTATCCAAAAAAATATTAAAATACAGTAAAAGAAATGTTCTACAAACTGTTCTATATTAACTGTACTATATTCTTTAGTATTCTTTATATTAGATTTAATTTGAATATTTTCTTCTACATTATTTTATCTATAAAATTATCCTTTACGATTTTCTTATAAATATATATATATTTTACATCAATTGTATGCATTGATCGTCGTATTTATCATATAATATATATATATATATATATATATATATATATATATATATATATATATATATATATATATATATATTTGGCATGAATTGCATACATTGACCGTTGTATTTAATTTGAATGTACTCCGTAGCGAAGTACGGGTTTTCAGCTAGTAACTATATAAAGCTAGTTTAAGAAAAAAAATTAGATATCTGAGACAAAAATTGATGCGCATGAAGCATTTTTAAATAGAGTAATTAACAAACTGATTTTAATTAATATCTTAATTAATTACATTCTGATTCTTTTTTTAAATTTAGAATTTTCATCTCTAAACAACACTGTATAAGTATACAACATTTCATAGCAATTGGTTGATAAATAAAATAAGTTTTTCATGGTCCATTGTCGCCTTAAAAGTAATTTTCGCTGGTAATGTCAATGGGTAATCCCTGCCAATAAATACGGCGAGAATTCGTATGAAGTAATTTGGTTGAGATTCACTGAAAAGGTTGATCTTACCCCTGTTTTATGGTATTTCTTTTGAAACTAGCAATTTCTTCCTAAAACTGTCAGTACAGTGAAGGCCTCTTTAAGAAACAGTCTGCTTGCAATATACGACAACAAATTCATGGATAAAATATGAGGCCAAGTCGAAAAGAAAATACATATTAATTTGGTTAAAGAGGTAGCAAGGATTTATGCGGACACTAGCTGAATAGCCGTGCTTCGTTACGGAGTCGATTCAAAATAAATACAACGTCCAATGTAAGCAATTAATGCCAAAAGAAAACAAAAAAAAATACATTTATAAAAAAACCGTAATGGATATTTTTACAGACAAAATAATATAGAAGAAAATATTTAAATGAAATACAACGGTCAATGTATGCAATTAATTTGTATGTTTAATATCCATGAAACATACTAATTTGAATTAAATTATTAAAAAGCTTCCATCTCAATTAGTCTAGTGGACAAATTTTACCTTTTGCCGTAATTTAATATTTGTTTTGTCCATTTATTTCGTTGTTATGCACGTGACGCAAAATTAATTTAAAGTATGACAAAAAGAGCAGAAATCTCGTGATGAGCATTTAATAAATTAAATTCTAAAAATTAATCTTTAAAAATTCCCTAAAAATCAGAAAATGGAGGTAAAGATCTGAAAAAGGTTTCATTTTAAAGGAATTTTTATGATCTTTCTCGTGATATAAATTTTATAACCCTCAGATTATTATTTTAAATGCAAACGTAAAACAAGTTACAGAAATAGCTTAAAAATTTAATTTAAAAAAATCTAAGAAGTATTTTCCAAACATGTTTCTTAGTGCACCCTTTCACTATAAGATGAATGTCCATGCAAAATTTCAGCCCTTTAGGTCCAGCGGTTTGGTCTGTGCGTTATCTGTCAGTCAGTCAGGCAGTCATTGAACTGTTTTATATATATATAGATAATGATGAATAGCCTCGTCCTCACCAATTTTCTCACTATTTTTTTACAGGAATAATTCACGGCTGATGTCAGGGATCTATTGCAAAGACATAGTTAACAGACAAAAAGGGTCATTTCTAAGGGGATGGAGATTTTCAGATCATTTGCATGGAGCCAAGTGTAAAAAGTTATCACCTGTATTTACCGCATAGTGCTTAAGGAATTCATTATTTTTTCTCCCAAATACGAAAAATGGCGTAGTAATACAAGAACTTACTAAAGTTTGTGAAAATTTCTAGTCACTCGGTGAATACAGAATATTTTTTACAGCATTGTGAAAGAACATCTGTACAAAAATACACCAAGGTAAAATATCGAATAATTTTAATGATAATAGGATAGTTGCAAAAATATTAATGCAGAGGAATTCAATGAAAAGAACTCAAGAAAAATTAAAGTTAGAGCCAATTACCTAATGTTAATTATGTTTTAAATGGAATATCTATATTAAAAATATTATATATATATATATATATATATATATTATAATTTATTGCAATAAAGTTGATGGTCACACAAAAACAGTTTAATGAATATACTAGAAATAGTCAAGGAGTATGAACTTAACGTTTCTTTATAGTTTTGATACTAATATATGTACATCATCGAAATCAATGAATCAAATACTTTTTACATATCATCAACGATTTTGTTAAAGAACGGGAATACATATATTAGCAAACTCATGTTTGTACCGCATTAATTTCATGTTAACATTTTATGCAAAATAAAGTGTTCAGAAAGCAAAGGACTGATGAAATAGGAGAATTAAATTTTTTTTGGATTTTTATGTAAGTTAACCTCTGAACTACAAATAAATATCGCATAATCCTTTATGTTACACAAGAAAGTTATGAAATTGGATAGTGTCATCCAACATCCAAAGAACTCATACATTTTGCCTAGCTTTCAAGTATATTTTTACAAAATATACTTTCCTTTACTAAAGGTCCTATTTCACAATACACAAAAATAGATATGGCATATAGTTTTTCGGCTCGAAAATAAAAGATTGATTCCTTTGAGACCTACTACTGTTTTATTTGTCTCATGTTTGTTACAAAGAAACTTTTTTTCTGAATTTAAGCTACAATTTTAGTTTTAAACATATATTTTCAGTTTTTATGTAGATCTTGAACTTATATCAGTAGTAATCAGTTTTTCTTTTGATTAAATTGGCTTCAAGCTGGTTGAACTGAATATGTTATGGCGTCTGAGGTTTAAGAATAATTTTTCAAAACAAGCATTTAAGATATAAATCCATTAGGATAAAATAATTTCAAGTTGAAAAGACCACACAGAAAAAAAAACACCTCAGAGCACTTTAAACTGTCAACAGAGGACTTCAAATATTCAAATGTATTGCAACGTAAAGTACAGTTTTTCACACAGTTAGCATTCTTCTTCTAATTAATGCACTAGCAGAATGATGCCTCTAATCACGATAATTGGATATCTAAAACAGCCTCGTCATCTCGAGATCTGCTTAAGGCACGCAAATGATGCTTGACATGGGTATATTGGAGGCGAGCTTCTTCTTCCGCGGGTACCGAGTGACGCAAGATACGTCACACCATCGACACTACATGGAAACGTTGGAGAAGGTTTCCAAATTGAGAAGCGGTAACACCATTAAGCTATACATTAAGGAGCGTAATCTTGAATGGGAATTCCTCAAAAAATGGACCGATTATGGTCGCTCACCGGCAGATGGCGTGACATGTAACAAAAGGGCGGATTTTTCATTGCGTTGTATAGACTCGCAATTTTTAAAATTGTTTATCAAATTTTTAAATGTATATAAATATATATATATATATATATATATATAATGTTAAGTTGAATAAATGAATTCATATTAAATACACCCACACCCCACCCACACACACACACAAAATGTTTTCTCTTGAAAAATACGAAAAATCCATACTATGGCTTTCGTGTCAAAGCCCTGCGTTCGTCGCGCTCGCCATCTAGTGGCGCCGACGAAATGTGAAGCACATTTTCAATACTGAGCTACTCCTCCTTCTTTAGCTTCATGGGTAACACTCAAATAATTCCAGAACTTTTTGGTTGTGAAGTGAACACATGAGACATTTTTCATCAAACTAATTTTCATATCTCTTACCTCGAAAGTTAGACATTATAAAATGAACTTTGTTACTCTTTTGAGCACTCATTTTTAAGACTACATGAACTTGCACCAGGGTGATATTAAGGATACAGTATAAAATGGATATAACTAATACGAATTCTGGAATAAAATGAATTTGCCATGACTTGAGTTATTACACTTGGATGAAATTCAGAACTCAGTCTCAAAAAAGTGAATGCTAGTTTACAAGACACATGTCTTTATTTCCAACAAGTATTCAGAGTGTTGCCTTTTTATAGTTGCCACTCTCCTCGTAAAAATCCGCTAAAAGCAGTAATAATCACAGAGCAACAAAAATTCCATGCATACTTACATTTCTTTCAGTAGAGCAGCCTTTTCATTATTTAGCACCATACTATTCATAGCCAACACTTTCAGGTAAAGTAATCTTCCCACAGGGTATCCATCTTGACCTTATCAAATTTGTATGAAATCTTCTGGTCCATAACTTTCTTGCAATTTTCAATCCGCCTCTTGGTGTAAGTCGTATAACGGAAGAGAGACAGAATAAATCCTTTTCACCTCACCTAAAAAACAGTATAATAGACGGCTGTATAATTTTATTATACTTGGAAGATAATTAGGTTTTTATTCCCCTGTTGAGAGTAAAGATAAATCTAAATCCCATTGTATAATTTTTTAATAATATTTCTCATCTTCATAGATAACCCTCAGCTTTTAATATTTTAAGTTGCGTAATTTATTACATAGGATTATATTGCCCCTAGTAAAGAGAAAAATTTATTGGATAGATAATATTACATACTCATAACTCTATTAAATACATGTCAAAACTTTCAATATTTGAAAGTAGAGTTATTTCTCTCAGGGGAATTCATTTATTATTACTTGTAAAAATAAAACTTTACTAGACATAAATGTTGTCATCATATAGCTAATTTTTCTTTGAAATATTCATTATAGATAATACAATTCGTATAGGAACTTAGATACAAAAACGTGATAATTTCTAATTTTGCGATATTTTTGAATAAAATTATTTTAAAACAGTTTGATGTTTCTCAAGAATTTTATAATAGTCATTGCATTGTTTTAATTAATAAGATGTTCAATAAATTTTGATTGCACTACATTTCGCTTTGTGTGAGATATAATTAAAATGACTAAAGAACGATATTATGAATTAAATTTTATGTGAAGTCCAAATATCTTTAAAATAATCTTTTTATGTCTGCCGTTTTTATACATTCATAACATCAAGAGTTAAGACATCTCATTTCATGAATCCTCTACCTTATTCGTAGCATCAACCATTTTATACATCAACGATAATAAACGTAATTTTTTTAAGAGTGAAGCTGAACTTCACTCTAATTGAATAGATAATATGAAAATAAGTTACAGTTCTCATATACAGGGTGCGGCAGAATGGATTCCCACATTTTTTGTCGGTAACTGGTAAGGGAGTAGTGGGGGGTTGGGCGCCACGAATTTGGCAACAGTTCGGGCGGATTGTCTTGCTGTCAATAGACACCATGAGTTGGTGCGGTGAAGGTCCAGGATTCGTTATCGAAGCGTTCTCTAAGAACAACGATTCTGTAACAGCGGCACAGAGGGCATTCAGGACACTTCGGACTCTATGTAACTGATGGCATTCCTGATCGAAAAATGATCAGGCGATGGGTTGTAGATGTGAGAGCAACTGGGTCTCCATTACCAAGGAAACCAAGTGGTCATCCTCGGTACATTAGAACACCTGAAATTGTTTAACGAATCCTTGAGTTCGTGAGGAAGGTACCACCATTATCTCAGGGGTTGCCCGGGTTGCCTCAATTGTTCGGCAGATCTGTACTGTCCGTCCGGCGCCCAGGCCCACAACAATGAAAACCTCCGAACTTGGGAAATTAATCTTCGACTGCGTATACAGGAATTGCTTCGCAGCTCCGGTCTTCAGTTTGACAGTGGCTTGTACACGAAAGTGGGGGTGGCCGTAATATTTAATGCATTCTCCGAGAGGGGGGGGGGCCCAGGGTTGCCCAATTGTCGGCAGATCTGTACTGTCTGGCCGGCGTTCAGGCCTATATAAAACATCACCGAGCATGGGAAATTAATCTTCGACTGCGTATACAGGAATTGCTGCGCAGCTCTGGTCTTCAGTTTGACAGTGGCTTGTACACGAAAGTGAGGGTGGCCGTAATACTTAATGCATTCTCCGTGTGGGCTGCCCAGGTTTGTCCAATTGTCGGCAGATCTGTACTGTCCGGCCGGCGCTCAGGCCTGTATGAAACGTCACCGAACATGGGAAATTAACCTTCGGCTGTGTATACAGGAATTGCTACTCTTTCCTGTATACACAGTCGCTTTCCTGTATACATAGACATTGATTCACGCTTGTTTTCGGTGAATCAATGGTCGATACACGAAAGTGGAGGGGGGCCGAGGTGTCAAAAGGATTCTCCCAGAGGTGGGGAGATCAACAGAGTGATGGTTAACTTTAGAGAAAGGCCTCGGCAATGCATCACAAATAAAGGGCGCCACCTCAGTGATGTTATTTTCAAAACCTAGTGGAAAAAAACTAGATTATAAAATCTTTCCTAAAATATAAAGTTTTTTTTCTGTAAATTGTTTCATCTTTTATTACCCTCTGAAATGCAGGAGTCCATTTCGCCGCAAGCTGTATAAAGTTACATTTCTCAAGAAGTCTTGGTTGTTATCAGAGTTCAAATAGCGGTGGTAACCTCTGAGTGATTTAAAAAAAAAACTTGTTTCTCACTTAGAGTAAGACATAGTAGTACTAACTAAACTATTATACAGTGTGTGCATAAATGAATATCCCAGCTTTGCAGGACTATTGAAAGAAAACTAAACAAAGTACAAACTTTTTTTTCTGGGGCTGCATCAAACATCAGGTATTTGTTCCATCGCCACCAAATGACGTTGACGAACTTAAGACACGTATATTTGCAGCCTTTCAATGCTGAAAAGAGTGTGGGATGAGGTATCGTACCACCTCGATATACTTCGTGTTACAAAAGGTGATCACATTGAACTAATATTATAACTGTGTCGAATTTAAACTTTCAACTGTTATTTTTGATTTCCGATGAACAACAAGTTTGTACTTTGCTTTCTTTTCTTTCAATAGCCCTGCAAAGTTGGGATATTTATTTATGTACACACTGTATATTGATAACATAAATTTCATTATTCTAGTTAGAGTAAACATGGAGGATAAAATTATCATAGCTGATACAATAGATCTCTAAACTATTAACAATAATTTTTTTAAAAATGGTATGAAAACATTAATTGGAAAATATTTCAGCTTAAGATAAAAGCCAACCCATAACATCGACGTACTACCATTTTAATTTTATCTTATACAATGGAGATTAATGAGCAATGAAAAATTATTCAAAACTTCATTCATCGAAACGAAGAAATAAGTATGATAAAATTCTTGAGAAACATCCAAAACTGCTTTATATTGATTTTATTCCTTTATTTAGGAAACGACACTCTTAAGTTTAAACGATCGTTACAACCATTTTTTTAAAAATATTTCTAGGGGTAAATGGATTTAACGTAAAATGAATTCATTGTGATGTATATGGAAGATTTAAATACTACTGTTCTAAGAGAAAATACCCACCTATCAAGTTATCGATTTACGAACGAACAGTATAAGTACCAATTTAATTATTGGTTTGAACTCCTTTATTAGGGTTTAAGAGTTTTATTAATAACAGTGTGATACGATTTTGACTGTATAATTATTTTGTAAAGAATTTAAAAAAATTATGAAAGCCTCTGACTATACTTGCTGTCAATGCTCCTTAAAAGTTACGTTATACGTTATGTTATATGTTACGTATATTACACGCACATTACGTTAGTTTTTAAAGAAATAATCATTAGATATAACCTGTACAAAAATAAAAAAATATGGAATTATTTCATTACTTCTGTCAGCCCAAGCGGTGTTTCGCGCCAGCATGTCTTGATCCACAAGGTTTTAAATCTGCTACAGTTTTATCACAGTTTAATGAGATGTATTCATACACTGTTTGATATGACAAAGGCTAGTCAATCTCATATCTGAAACGAAACGAAAAGGAAAAGGTGAAAGATAAGTAAGCAGATATAAATAATAATTTTCATATAAAATTGATCAGTCATACGTTAAAACCATGACAGTATACTGAATAAAGTAATTAATGTTATACGTAAGCTGTCCAATAAATACGAGAACTGCCACTAGGGTGACTGTAAGTTGAAGTTTGGCCATGTGAACTGGCTGCTCTGTTGGCGGGAGACCCACTTGAGCGCGTCGAGGGGAACGTGCAGCTAGAGGTGGAATTTTTTTTTTTGTGACATCCTTCTTTTTGTCTTTTGTCGACAATGGAGATTGATGATGAACAGATGATGATGAACAACGACTCAACATCAAATTTTTGGTGAAACTTGGGAAAAACTCTCAGGAAATTCATGAAATGGTGAGGGCTGTTTGTGGAAATAACGCACTGAAGAAAACAGCTTTTTTCAAGTGGATCCAGCATTCAGTGAGGGATGTGAAGACTGCAAATATGATGCAAGGCCATGACGACCGTCGACCTCCTGTGATGATGGGTTTTTTTGACATTCATGGTGTTGTCCCCCATGAATTTCTTTCTGAAGGACAAGCAGTGAATGCTTGGTCCGTTGGAGATTGATGGAGATTGATGGAGATTGATGATGAAAAGATGGTGATGAACAACGACTCAACAACAAACTTTTCGTCAAACTTGGGAAAAACTCTCTGGAAATTCATGAAATGGTGAGGGCTGTTTGTGGAAATAACGCACTGAAGAAAACAGCTCTTTTCAAGTGGATCCAGCGTTTCAGTGAGGGACGTGAAGACTGCAAATATGATGCAAGGCCATGACGACCGTCGACCTCATGTGATGATGGGTTTTTTTGACATTCATGGTGTTGTCCCCCATGAATTTCTTTCTGAAGGACAAGCAGTGAATGCTTGGTCCGTTGGAGATTGATGGAGATTGATGATGAAAAGATGGTGATGAACAACGACTCAACAACAAACTTTTCGTCAAACTTGGGAAAAACTCTCTGGAAATTCATGAAATGGTGAGGGCTGTTTGTGGAAATAACGCACTGAAGAAAACAGCTCTTTTCAAGTGGATCCAGCGTTTCAGTGAGGGACGTGAAGACTGCAAATATGATGCAAGGCCAAGACGACCGTCGACCTCCTGTGATGATGGGTTTTTTTGACATTCATGGTGTTGTCCACCATGAATTTCTTTCTGAAGGACAAGCAGTGAATGCTTGGTTCGTTGGAGATTGATGGAGATTGATGATGAAAAGATGGTGATGAACAACGACTCAACAATAAAGTTTTCGTCAAACTTGGGAAAAACTCTCAGGAAATTCATGAAATGTTGAGGGCTGTTTATGGAAATAACGCACTGAAGAAAACATCTCTTTTCAAGTGGATCCAGCGTTTCAGTGAGGGACGTGAAGACTGCAAAGATGATGCAAGGCCATGACGACCGTCGACCTCCTGTGTTGATGGGTTCTTTTTTGACATTCATGGTGTTGTCCACCATTAATTTCTTTCTGAAGCACCAGCAGTGAATGCTGCCTTCTACATGGAGGTTCTCAAGCGCTTAAGGGATCATGTGCATCGAGTGCAACCAAATTTGTGTGGTAGGGATGGATGGATGCTGCATAGTGGCAATGCTTCTGCACATTCAGCCGTGATTGTCCGCGATTTTCTGGTCTGTAATTCGATCACCACGCTAGATCACCCTCCCTACTCACCAGACCTAGCCCCTTGCGATTTCTTTTTGTTCCCGAAATGTAAAATGTTCATGCGGGGATGGCTCTGGGACGAAGTGGAGACGATAAAAAGAGAATCGTCAAAGCAGCTGAAGAGCCTGACTTCTGAAGACTTCCAGGGATGTTTTCTTCAATGGAAACAGAGGTGGGATAAGCGCATTGCAACAAAAGGGGAGTATTTTGAACTGGATAGTATTGATGTAGCCTAAATTTTGTAAAATATAGTTTTTATGACATCAGTTCACGTATTTTTTGGACTCGTGAGTGTATAAGCATCCGTTTTCGAGAATATTTCTTTCAAGATGACCATAATGAGTTTGATTACGGTTCATATATTTACTTTTCTCGCGACAAGAATTAAAAAGTGAAGATTGAGATAGCTTTAAGTTCTACTTTATTTCTGTTCTCTCGTCTTATTAACTATGCAAGCCTTCTTTTCTACGATAGAGGTATGAATTTTAATGAAATGAAAGGTAAATGGAGTTATTTGTAATACGACGTCTTTATCTTTTTGATTTAACCTCGACTGAGAGAACAAAATATGCCGCAGCATGATTTCTGTGGTGATAATTAAAGATGACATGACCACCTGACCTGTCACGCACTATTCTCAGGTTCTAAAGAATTCAAACGTATTTCAAGGTGGAACCGATAATGGTTTATTTCGAAATAATTTATCTAAGTATTTAAATTTATTCGGGTTAAAAATATCGATTTCAATTATCTGTTATTATTTTGAGAGGAAACTTCTTTATGTTCATGAAATATTTTGAAGAAGCACATTCTATTGATTCGGCTTCTTACATGATTGTTCGAACATATGCCATGTTTATTCCTTTGCCAAAGAAAAAAAGAGTTTGTGCCGTTTATCTTAAAATAAAATGACTTTGTCGTAGAAAAAAACGCATTTAAGAAGGGAATTTTGAAATTAATTCATCTTCATTCTCCCAAACATAATATAACTGAAATATGATATATATATATAACAGAAAAAAAAGAGTAATGTGTGCCGTTTATCTTAAAATAAAATGACTTTGTCATAGAAAAAAAAAACGCATTTAAGAAGGGAGTTTTCAAATTAATTCACCTTCATTTTCCCAAACATAATATAACTGAAATATGATATATATAACTGAAATATATATTAAATATAACTGAAAATTATTTAAATTCAGTAACTCATGGCTTGAATTAAGCGAAATATGTTTAACTTATTTCTTTTCATGTCAGGAATACCATATTACGAATGCGGCTCTGTTATTCGCCCTTTGATGTATTGAATCAGTACTTCGAAGTATAGAGTGTTTAGAACTATCTATATATTTAAGTTGCTAAGCCGGCTTTTTGGGTAGTCCGTAAGAGAAAACGACGGCATTCATTTACTTCATTTTGGTCTTAAACGAAAGATTGTAATCTGTAGATTTGTCAAATTTGATTTTTGTAACCGCAATTTCTATTAGTTAGCGATAATTTACAATTCAAAATTGATTTCTGCGCATGCTCAGTGGCATGATAAATCTGTCTTTAGAAACTCACTGTTTCTGCGCATGCTCAGTGACATGTTTTAATGATAAACACGTTCATTCACAGGAGTCTCTCTAGATTTCTCTCTCTCTCTCTCTCTCTCTCTCTGCCATTTTTATTTTAGAATAATTATGTTTGTGATATATAAGATTAAACCTGATGGAAATTGTTCATTTCGCGCTGCTTGATTAGCGATAATTTAACAAAAAAAGTTGCTTTCTGCGCATGCTCAGTGATATTTTTAAATCTGGCTTTAGGTACTCACTAAGAACGAGGCCTCGTAAAAACATTAATTTGTTTCTGCGCATTATTATGATTTTCAACATTTGGCAATGATGTGTTGAGTACAATTTGTATATTAGTATATTTATTTACTATCTCGCCGTCATGTTTTGACGGGCACCAACTAGTTATATTAGGATAAGAGGAAATTATTATATTACGTATAATAATTTCCTCTTATCTGTAGTTATTTGTAGACGTGTCATGATCACTTTCTTTCATTTGAGAAATTTTTACTAATAAAATAAAAGCACAAATCCATTTCTAAGGAAGAAAATTATTATTATTTTAGTTTTTAAAAACGGTATGGCAAAGTAAGCTACATAAAGAGATTTTGTCTCTGTTCTACACACATAAATAACATAAGTAAGCAACTTTTTTGAGAAAAATACCATTTGGTTGAACGGCTGTATGAGGACCATTAAACCTCATCCTCGCAATTTCGAGGAGAAGTCAAGCTATTTATTTGAACCAAAAAACTACTCTAAAGGAAGACCTCTCTATTAAATATTAGGAGGTACCTTTGACTCAAAGAAAAAAAAAGTAGGCAACAGTTTTAGAGTAAATTAAGGTCAGCTAAGTCTCGTGTCCGAGTTTTTCTTTCTTTCTAGAGGCTATCGACATGGTCCGTATTCCATACTATTATTTTCAACTGGAGAGGAAAAGTACTAGACTAGATTTTTTGAGCTCTTAACTATAGGAGTACAGTCTTCTTGAAATCCGTTGGCGAATAGAATGTGGAAAGGAGAAAAAAAGAAGGTTAAGGAATAGAGGAAAATCCAACCAGATTTTTTTTTTCGCGCATGACTTCCTTTTATTCTTTAATCAAAGTTTAGTTGCCCGTGGGAGTTTGTTTTATCTTTTTCCCATGCAAGATCAGAGCAAGGATTATTTTATGGGAAGGATTCAAGTTTGAAGTAATATTAGAAATATATGCGTGAAGGACTGATATAGAATTATAGAGGGTAGTTATTACGAAACTGTTTTTATCGAGAATCGGAAGTGTCTGATGTAACATAACCACCAATATACAGATCTTCATATAAAATAACGACGGAACTTTGCAAAAAATTATAAAGTTTTTCTACCTAAATAATTTTCAATACAATAGATTATTTTAAATCTCAAACTTAATATCTCGATAGCGCCTTTTGCACGTACGCTCTTTCACGAGTGCATAGAGCGTACGGGATTGCGCGTGGAAAAACTAACAGAACGCTCAAAAGCATCTTTCCCTTCCTCTCCGACACCTTCACGCGTGCACTCAATCACGCGGGATTGTGGTTTCACGCGGGAAAGAGCGTACGTGTAAAGGGCGCTATTATGTTACTGACCTAGTTTCTCGAGCAATTTTTCTGAAAAATGTTCTTCATGACATTGTCATTTATAATGGACCCGTGGCCCGGTTGGCAAAGGCGTAGAGCCAGTGATCTGAGGGCTTACGGGTTCGAAGCCGGTCGCTGACAAATCAACCGCCATGTACACTAATGGTGCCTGGTGCACGTAAAATCTGTCGTAGCTGCAATGTCCCCCAAGTTCTCAAATTTACCTCTGGAGGTACGGGGTGAAGTGTTCCGGTCTCGTCACTTGACTCGGCTTAAAATTACGGGACCGGCCCATAGGAGTGTAATGCTAGTCCACCTCTACGGTGCTCTCAGAAAAGTGGCCAGTAAAACCGCTGTGTCATATGACGGTGAGGATAAAGTCCAAAAATACTGTCTGCCGCATTGGAGAAAACAACAACAACAAAAAATTGTCATCTATTTGTCTATTTGTCAAACTATTCGTCTTTTTATGTCAAACAGTGTAAAAAAAATGCTTTTCATAGCACTGTCATTTTAGTTTATAATTCTTGACTTAAAGAAATTACATTTCGATAATCTACAATTTTACATTTACCTATTTGACGTAAAGTATTTCTAACTAACATTTTTCAGATGTATTATTCGATATTTTGGGACAAAAAGATCTTGAGATATTCCATTTCAAAATAGTCGAAATGGTTAGAATCATTAGTTTAGCTTTCTAATATTTAGCCTTCGAATTTATGACTATATATTGAAATGATTGTGTTATAAATGTCGTTCTTCAGAGAAATAGTTCAACATTTTAGGATGAATAGGTTTTGACATTTGATGAATACATTATTGCAGACTTGATCAATATGTATCCACTAGGTTGCTCATTGTTCATAACTTACAAAGAATTGAAGCTAAATTCAATACTGATTCGAAATGAAGATTTTTCTTTCGGTATTATGATGAAATTTGATGGTGAACATTGAAATGATTGTGTTATAAATGACGTTCTTCAGAGAAATAGTTCAACATTTTAGGATGAATAGGTTTTGACATTTGATGAATACATTATGGCAGACTTGATCAATATGTATCCACTAGGTTGCTCATTGTTCATAACTTACAAAGAATTGAAGCTAAATTCAATACTGAGTCGAAATGAAGATTTTTCTTTCGGTATTATGATGAAATTTGATGGTGAACATTGAAATGATTGTGTTATAAATGACGTTCTTCAGAGAAATAGTTCAACATTTTAGGATGAATAGGTTTTGACATTTGATGAATACATTATGGCAGACTTGATCAATATGTATCCACTAGGTTTTCTCATTGTTCATAACTTACAAAGAATTGAAGCTAAATTCAATACTGAGTCGAAATGAAGATTTTTCTTTCGGTATTATGATGAAATTTGATGGTGAACATTGAAATGATTGTGTTATAAATGACGTTCTTCAGAGAAATAGTTCAACATTTTAGGATGAATAGGTTTTGACATTTGATGAATACATTATGGCAGACTTGATCAATATGTATCCACTAGGTTGCTCATTGTTCATAACTTACAAAGAATTGAAGCTAAATTCAATACTGAGTCGAAATGAAGATTTTTCTTTCGGTATTATGATGAAATTTGATGGTGAACATTGAAATGATTGTGTTATAAATGACGTTCTTCAGAGAAATAGTTCAACATTTTAGGATGAATAGGTTTTGACATTTGATGAATACATTATGGCAGACTTGATCAATATGTATCCACTAGGTTGCTCATTGTTCATAACTTACAAAGAATTGAAGCTAAATTCAATACTGAGTCGAAATGAAGATTTTTCTTTCGGTATTATGATGAAATTTGATGGTGAACATTGAAATGATTGTGTTATAAATGACGTTCTTCAGAGAAATAGTTCAACATTTTAGGATGAATAGGTTTTGACATTTGATGAATACATTATGGCAGACTTGATCAATATGTATCCACTAGGTTGCTCATTGTTCATAACTTACAAAGAATTGAAGCTAAATTCAATACTGAGTCGAAATGAAGATTTTTCTTTCGGTATTATGATGAAATTTGATGGTGAACATTGAAATGATTGTGTTATAAATGACGTTCTTCAGAGAAATAGTTCAACATTTTAGGATGAATAGGTTTTGACATTTGATGAATACATTATGGCAGACTTGATCAATATGTATCCACTAGGTTGCTCATTGTTCATAACTTACAAAGAATTGAAGCTAAATTCAATACTGAGTCGAAATGAAGATTTTTCTTTCGGTATTATGATGAAATTTGATGGTGAACATTGAAATGATTGTGTTATAAATGACGTTCTTCAGAGAAATAGTTCAACATTTTAGGATGAATAGGTTTTGACATTTGATGAATACATTATGGCAGACTTGATCAATATGTATCCACTAGGTTGCTCATTGTTCATAACTTACAAAGAATTGAAGCTAAATTCAATACTGAGTCGAAATGAAGATTTTTCTTTCGGTATTATGATGAAATTTGATGGTGAACATTGAATCTAACAGTAAATGAAGATATGTTGAATCCCTAATTTTTTTTATAATAACATATTCGAATAATCATTTCAGAAATACTAAGCTGGTGATGAGTTTCAAAGAAATGAAGTTGTAGACAATTTGCATAGTATGATTATTTATATAGTTAATAGTTAAAATATTTGATTTAAAATTGAATATAGATTTTTAACCATAAGTTCTACTGCTATAATTTATGATACATTTTACTGACATATTAATAATTTAATCCTTAGCCGAAAAATTTAATTTAATTGCTTAGAAAGCGTTATGCTTTTTGAAAGTATTTCAGGGGCAAAATTTTCAATAGATAATATTTTTATGTTTATTTGTCAGCTTTAGAGCCAGCTTTAAAGTTTCTAAACACTTGTATCTTAATTTAGCATTTGATATGAAACCTTAATGATCTTTTTATGTGACGTTTACTTGAATTAGAATTGCATGTACTAAAACCGAATTGACTTTTTAATTATCAAACTCAAATAAAAATTCCTCGCCATTGATATTAAAATTGTAATAGAAATAAATCCACTACCGTTGCTGTAGAAAGATTATTGATTCTCCAAATGTTCATTAGATGAAATTAAAAATTATTGATGATTCCATGTGATCAAAATAGAATGTAAAATAAAAATTTCTCCGAGAAAAATGTAATTGAAGAAGCTTCTTGGCTTAGTATTAAAACTATACTAGACGTGGGGGATTCATAATTCTTTCGGATAAAATCTAAAGCCTGCTTTTCCATTGAACTATCCCGAAACAAATGATTAATAAATAACAAATTAGAGTAAATTAGTTCCAAAGGTCTTCCCATTCAAGTTTTAATAATGTAATTTGTGGAGTGAAAATGAAAAAAAAAACATATGCTAAATTTTTTTTGAAAATGTGTAATATCGTTAATCAACTTTTAACTTGCTTGACCAGAAAAATATTTCTTTTAGTCAAATTACCTGTTTAAGATAAATTTATCGTAATAGAATTTTATAAAAAGAAAAGGAATATTATATGAACGATTGAAACTGACTTTTACAAAATAAATATAAAGGAGGAAAGAAATTCAAGCATACTTTGTATGATATCACCTCTTGTTTATTCATTATTTAAAAATTCCAGTATCCGATAAATATGAATTAATTAATTAGAAATTTGGAATCTTTTTTTTCCGCTTCAGATGAAATAGGTCGTAATTCATGCTGAACAAATGCTTGCCTAAAGTAAATATGCATTTTAAGTATGTTAATAATAAATAATGTGTAATGTTACGCAATTAAAAAGCCTCTTTCTACACACCTGTCTTTGGTAATTTTAATGATTGTTTAGAGCAGCAAATGCTCTTGAATTTAAACATTTTTATTGTCATATTTAACGGTTGGTTTCAATTTAAATGGCTTGAAATTAATAGCTTAATTTTAGAGATAATTACAAGAGATAAAAAGAAATATTTAATTGCATAAATGTTATTAATTAACAAGATTTCAGTGATAGAGTATCGCTACTTTTGTTCTCCTCCTGTCTAGTTTTATTTTTAGCTATTGTGGTGAAACTGAGAAGTCATACGGAGCATTGGCTTTTAAATTGATGATATTTCAATACCCTCTATTGTCTTTTATATATATACTACATTAAAACATTAAAACTGCAACACCATGAAGGATGGATGATAGAAACGTGAAATTCAGACGAAAGGAAGAAGATGCTGGGCTATGTAAATGATTAAAATAATTAAGCGCAATAGAACGACCCAGGAGGGAGAAACGACATCTCAAACACTGCATAAAAAGAAAGTTACGCAGCGGGTTTCTCATTCAGAAATCGCATTTTAATGTTGGTTGTTTGTGAGAAGATCGTGTTATGCCTCCTATAAGAAGGAGAAACGGTTACCAGCACGTGTTGGAATTCGATATCGGCAGGATCGTGGCCTATCGAGAGTGCGGTTTATCGTTCCGCGATATTGCTACTCGTATTGGTCGGAATCCAACGACTGTTATGCGAATATGGAATCGATGGGTTCAGGAGGGCCATATTGAACGTCATGTAGGATCTCAACGGCCTGCCGTCCCTAACGCCCGAGAGGGCAGACATGTTGTCTGGCCGGCCTTGCAGGATAATACAGCCATACCACGAACCTTGTGTCAGGAAATGGGCTTGTTTGCAGCACGACAAGTATCCACACGGCCAGTGCGACGACGTCTGGAGCAGCACGGACTGTCTGCACGGTGACCATTATTGCGGCTTCCCTTGACACTGCAGAATACAGACGCGCGGCGACAGCGGTGCGCCCAACGAAAAAACTGAATACAAGAGTGACACCACATCGCCTCTTCAGACGAGTCCCAGTTCTGCGTGAAACATCATGATGGACGTATCCATGTCTGGAGGCACTGAGGAGAACGTACGTGAACTGCTTTCATTCGATATCGTCATACGGGCCCTGCACCTTTTGTAATGGTATGGACAGCCATTGGGTACACGACACTAACCCCTCTTGTTCTGAACAGGCAGTGTTATATTTCTCAGATCTTAAGGCCTATGGCTGTGCCCTATCTTCGAGGCATCGGAGACGCCATATTTCAACAAGATAACGCAAGACCCCATGTTGCCCGTCGTGTCCTGACCTATTTTAACACAGAGGTTGTTCGACTGCTGCCCTGGCTAGCACATTCTCTAGATCTCTCGCCTATTGAAAACATCTGGTTTTGGGTTGCCGAGAGACTTGGTCGCCACCGCTCTCCAGCCACTACGATTGATGAAGTGTGGCATAGACTTGAAGCAGCATGGAATGACTTGCCCGTATCTGTCATCTAAGCCCAATTCGACTAGATTCCTAGCCGGGTTAGAGCCGTTTTAGCTGCCATAGGCGGCCGCTGTGTGTACCAATTTCGGACCCTATATACCCCCATATTGTCTACACATTTAATCATTTTTTTTTCTTCCTATTAAGCTGTATACGTACAATAAGTAAAGCTTTGTTATTTGCTTTCCTTCCCGGTGTTGCAATTTTAATGGCCAGCAGTGTATTGCAACACGAATTCATCCTGTGCTATTTTAATGTGTTCAGAGAAATTCCCTAGTGACTAAAGCTATCAATGCATCTGTAGGATTAGATGAAAATACTATACGTCCCAGAGGAGAGGGTTTAATGAAGAATTTCGATAGAAATAAGCTCAGTTATTTACACAATATTTTATTTTAACTCAACAGTAAGTTCCCAACTTTTAACTCTCGGGCAAGTAGGACTGTTATACAGAATGAGTGTGCTTTTAAATGTTATTTAATATTTCATCTTGTGATATTTTTCTATTGATAGTTGAAATCATACAGAGTAGCATTATAAAATATTGTTTTTTTTTTATAACCACGCCAAGTATTGGACGCGATATCCTGAACGAGGATCTATCCACAATTAAGGCTTTTCAATTAAGGCTTTTCATCCATTTAAGGCTTTTCAGTCTTGCAGGAGAATAGTCTGAAACCTGTTGCAATTCTTTGTTGTTCCGTCTTGGGTTTTAGACTCTATATTTCTAATTTTGTTCTTTTAACCCTCCACTGGTCTCGCCATATTTTGGAACACCAGCAGGCGCGCGGGGTACAAAGTGCAACGTCTCATTTCAACCTTGATTATTCCTGTTGTAATAACTTTTTCTTTCAAACTCAAAATAATAATTCTGCGTTTTATGTCAAGATATAAAATGTTTATAATATTGAGATATATTTATAATTAACCTTTAGATTACGGGGCCTATATTTCTGATTCCCTCTTTAGAACGGGAAATTTCATACCTCTTTTGTAAGAACGGCCATTAAGGGGGTTTATATATATATATATATATATATATATATTATTTCATTCTTGGGTCCGTGTTCTTGGGATACATGCTATCCCACCTCGTAAGGAAAAGGTTAAAGGCCAAAGAATGCAGATACAATCGCCTTGTTTCAAAACTATCCTTTATTGGTTCTAAGGACAACTTGCTAATGGATTCCTATTATATCCAAAAACATAAAAAACAACGAGATTGTCCATCTTCGTGATTTGCGGGATACCGTGTAATAGCTGCACATTGGATCGACTACATCAATTCCTGCTTTCGTCGTATTGTAATCCAGTATAATCGCTGGTTTACCACGGTTAAATCACGACTAACAATGAATAGAAAGGAATACAAGGGTAAAAAAAAAAATCAGACCTGCATTAGAAAGGGTGTAGCTATAAATAGAAACTGCTTAGAACATTCAAACTTTACATGTAAAAACAAACTATTCAAAATTACGAAAATGTTGCACTTTGTACACGGGCGCGCCGGCTGAAGTGTTAAACACGTTACCTGTAGGTAGAACAACATGGAGTATCGCAAAGAATATATTTAGAGCAGAATTACCGTACAAGTTTTAACGTTTTGATAACGCTGATTGGTTGCTCGATACTTTGTGATCCAGTCAAGCATTCGAATCCTTCTAACACTGTTGTTGTACTCAGTTCGTTTATTAGTTTTTCTTGTGACATTTAAATGTTCTTATATAAAGTTTCATATAATTTTCTCGATATCTAAAAGGAGATATAAGACTAAAATATAGCAACGGGAAAAATTAACAATGATGCTTTTCCTTTCAGATTAAATCGAAAATTCCATTCCGAGAGAACTAACTAAAATTACAGAGGCACAGAAAGATACTCATATGCAGTCTATATATATAAAACAGTTCCGTAACTGACTGACTGATTCACTGACTCACTGACATACAACGCACAGACCAAACTCCTGGACCTAAAGGGCTGAAATTTTGCATGGCGATTCTTCTTATGGGGTAGGGGTGCACTAAGAAAGATTTTTGAAAAATTCTTCTTAGATTTTTTTAAATTAAATTTTTAAGATGTTTTTTAACTTTTTTTAAGTTTGCATTTAAAATAATAATTTGAGGGTTATAAAATTTATATCACGAGAAAAATCCTAAAAATTCCTTTAAAATGAAATTTTTTTCGAACCTTTACCTCGATTTTCTAACTTTTTGGTGAATTTTTAAAGATTAATTTTTAGAATTTAAAAAATATTTTTTTCTTTCTAATGTAGCAGACGATTGGATATTATAAAAAATAAATAAATATCCCTTACGATATATATATATATATATATATATATATATATATATATATATATATATATATTACATCAATTGTATACATTGATATCGCATTTATTATAAATATATATATATATATATATATTTTGGAATTAATTGCATACATTGACCGTCGTATTTAATTTGAATGTACTCCGTAGCGAAGCGCGGTTTTTCAGCTAGTACAGCTTAAAAATGATGTATCTGGAAATGGTCTGATCAGATAAAAATGCGGTTAGAGCCATTTCTTTCTGAAATGTCCGTAGATGGTGAACCAAGACAAAAAACCCCGATTTTTTTCAGAATTTTGTGCCGACCCCTCAATAGATAAGTTCCATTGTAAATCTTTTCGAAGTCAGGAATGGTTGAAGATAGGAATAACAAGAATTTGAGATAAAGCTTTTGATTGCATGGCTAGGGGGGGGGGGGGGGTTTTGAGCGCTGGTCTTTGACATCAGAGTTTGCATATACGAGTACTGTTGTCATGTATGGTTGTTTATAGTCTTCTGAAATCGACTCTCTGCTGTAGATACCGGTTGATTTAGAGCTCGTGTAGAAAAAAGATAACTGTAATTCTTAAAATCACCCTACGACCAACCATCTTTTCAGTGAAAAGTCTTTATTTTGTAATAGTGTGCGTCTTTCTAGCCTTTATTTAGTGGTTCAGAGGCCAAAAACGAGAAAAAAAACAGAGAATGCCCGTAAAGAGATGGAACGCTGTCAGAAGTTCTACTAGCGGAGATATCAAAGGTTAAAGAGTGCATAAATGAAGATACCGTAGAATTAGTGTTAAGAATTTTAATGTTCAACAATCATCTTTCGAAAAAGATATGTGAGTCCTGGGAAGCCGAGGATATTTTATCTTAAGAATATTCAAAATATTATAGGCAGAGGAAAAGACAATTCTATAATAAATCCTCAAACACCTGCAACTAAATGTGAGAATTATCTTACATTTAATGTTGGGAATAACAATATGGGACCTAACCCGTTGGCAAATGGCAGCTAAAATATCGCTCACTCCTTTCAACAATGTTATATCTCAAGAAACGGGATTTTTTAGGACAGTGTTTTTAAAGTTTAAAAGTAGAATAAAATGTATTAAATGTAAAAGTAGAAATAAATGTGAGAAACAGATATGATCAGCTTGAAAACAGAAAAATGAAACGAAAGAGCGATTTCCACTGTGCAGCAGAAAACACCAAGTAGCATCAGGAACATGTTCAATGGTGGTTCATGGTGTTATCCTTAGTCTGCATTTGGTTGGTTGGTTGGTTGGTTTTGGATTTTATGGCGCAAGGTCCAGATACGACAAACTGCGCCATAGTCTACATTTGGAAATGCCTGTTCATTTAGTTCTTCATACAGGCAATATTTGGGTATTTGAAATAAGATTTAATGGCATGATCTCCATCTAGGTATTTATTGTATGTATCAGTTGTTTGTATGATTTCAGTTTTACATCAGGAACATGTTCAACGGTGGTTCATGGTGTTATCCTTAGTCTGCATTTGGTTGGTTGGTTTTGGATTTTATGGCGCAAGGTCCAGATACGACAAACTGCGCCATAGTCTGCATTTGGAAATGCCTGTTCATTTAGTTCTTCATGCAGGCAATCTTTGGGTATTTGAAATAAGATTTAATGGCATGATCTCCATCTAGGTATTTATTGTATGTATCAGTTGTTTGTATGATTTCAGTTTTACATCAGGAACATGTTCAACGGTGGTTCATGGTGTTATCCTTAGTCTGCATTTGGTTGGTTGGTTTTGGATTTTATGGCGCAAGGTCCAGATACGACAAACTGCGCCATAGTCTGCATTTGGAAATGCCTGTTCATTTAGTTTTTCACACAGGCAATCTTTGGGTATTTGAAATAAGATTTAATGGCATGATCTCCATCTAGGTATTTATTGTATGTATCAGTTGTTTGTATGATTTCAGTTTTACATCAGGAACATGTTCAACGGTGGTTCATGGTGTTATCCTTAGTCTGCATTTGGTTGGTTGGTTTTGGATTTTATGGCGCAAGGTCCAGATACGACAAACTGCGCCATAGTCTGCATTTGGAAATGCCTGTTTATTTAGTTTTTCACACAGGCAATCTTTGGGTATTTGAAATAAGATTTAATGGCATGATCTCCATCTAGGTATTTATTGTATGTATCAGTTGTTTGTATGATTTCAGTTTTACATCAGGAACATGTTCAACGGTGGTTCATGGTGTTATCCTTAGTCTGCATTTGGTTGGTTGGTTTTGGATTTTATGGCGCAAGGTCCAGATACGACAAACTGCGCCATAGTCTACATTTGGAAATGCCTGTTCATTTAGTTCTTCATACAGGCAATCTTTGGGTATTTGAAATAAGATTTAATGGCATGATCTCCATCTAGGTATTTATTGTATGTATCAGTTGTTTGTATGATTTCAGTTTTACATCAGGAACATGTTCAACGGTGGTTCATGGTGTTATCCTTAGTCTGCATTTGGTTGGTTGGTTTTGGATTTTATGGCGCAAGGTCCAGATACGACAAACTGCGCCATAGTCTACATTTGGAAATGCCTGTTCATTTAGTTCTTCATACAGGCAATCTTTGGGTATTTGAAATAAGATTTAATGGCATGATCTCCATCTAGGTATTTATTGTATGTATCAGTTGTTTGTATGATTTCAGTTTTTCGTTGTGTGTATGTCGATTTGTAAACTCAAATCGAAAATAAAATAAAATTCGCTATCTATTGCATTTAAACAAACACTTAAAATATCAACCATACCAATGAGGCTACGATAAAGTATTAGCCACGTAAACACCTGTACCACATCATAAGGATTATAAATATGCAAAAAGTAGAACTTTCAATGAAATACTGAGAAAAATTTTCGTCTCTATGTATATTATTTGTATAAAGAAATATAGAAAAATAAACTTTCAATCATTCATTTTGATTTTCCTTCTAAACAAATGTTCTTAAGGTATAAATCACCCGAAAAGAATGAATTACAGGCAAAGAAAAAGTCCCCCAAAAAACTCTGATTCTTATTTTCCTCTAAAATCTTTTTTATGTCGCTAAAAATGAGCATAAAAATGTGTTGATACAAAAAGTTGTTTTCGTTTCAATAGTGAAAACATGACGCAGATAGAGAACAAATTTCCTGTTGAAGGTGTTATTGGCATATGCAAGCGACTTACACCTCCTGAATAGGTAATATTGCTGTTGTTTTCACTGTAGCAAGAAAAAGAGAGAGTTTGCTTCCCAACGGATTTGTATGTTTCTGTTTTCCTATATCCAATGAAGAATTAAGTCATGAGCGGAATAATAAACTCTCCAAATAGCCGTATTTTTACAAAAAAGTCGTATAAATAATCTCTAAATTAAGCGAAAAGGAAATTTCGTTCTGAATAAGAGTACAGTATTAACTTTCCGAAGGACACACATATTTTATGAGGTGCATGAGTTTTTGTTGTAGTTGCACACAAGAGTAAATTATAGTTGCCACGTAAACAATAATATGCATTTATTTTTTTTAGACATAATACATTTGTAAGGAATATTATTAGTGAGCTTTTCTAAGTTAAGTTTCATAGCTAATATTTGTTATTTTACCCAAATCCATTTTCTTTTATGTAGCACGTGTGCTGGAACGATTCATGTTTGCCCTTCTGAGAGTAGTTAGTTTAGTTTCTTCGATTTATTTTTACGTTAATTTTTAGACATTACAATGCAATTAGCGAATATTATTGATAACGACGGGTATTTGTCGGATGTAGCTGGCCAAAAATATTTGTTGTCCAATAATTGGTGTAAAGCTTATATTTCTTTAGTTTATCACATTATTACACTTTTTAAAGTAGTTTTTATTTGGAAATAAATTTTCTAAATAAACAGGATTCGTGTAAAGCTTTTTACCACTTAAGATTAGCATTAATTGTAAAACATCGTAAGCAGTTAACTCTGTGGAAGCAATTGTATTTTATTTGGCAAAAAAAAGTAGTTTATGTGATATAAATTGACTAAAAAACTAAAATTTGTAATATCACAGTGTAAATCTTTAAATAAATTGGAGATTTAGAGTAGAAATATAGTTTATAAATATAGTTTATAATAAAAATAGTTTAATTAAATTTATATTTCAGGATTTATTGAAAATATTATCGTTTATAAATTTATATACGTAGATTTGCATCAGAAAGAAATATCTTCAAAATTAGCCGTTATTAGTGGCTATATTTTTCAAGGATATATACTACATCACTTGAACTTTCAAGTAAGGCAGAAAAAATCATTGGGACTCTTCGGGAAACATACCGAATTCCTTATTGAATAGTGAAATTACCAACAAAAATTTACACAAATATACGGCATCATTCATACCACTTTATTTTATACTAGCGGCCCGTCCCGACTTTGTCCGGGTTGAACAGAATATTATACCAATAAATTTCCAGTTGATAGCCAATAAATTGTAAATCTTGTTTTACCTTAATAATACCTTAAATTAATATTACGTTAGTTAATAATTAAAGTTAATTTTTTAAAAGAAAAAGGCGTGCCGGAGAACGGCTAGGTTCGAACCGCTAACGTCAGAACAGAAGCCTCCCGCGATAGCACCACGCTAAGGATCGTTAAAATCTTCGGCACAAAAAGCGGTAGAGGACAGTAGCGGTAACAATGGAGATTGTTAGGATTAAGCCCTTAACTTTATTTCTACTGATCAGATATACATAATATATAGCCTATGTCCATCTGGAATAATGTACCTTTCAAACAGTGAAGGAATTTTTCAAATAGGTGCAGTGGTTCTGGAGATTACCCTCCACATACAAAATCGCTCTCTCTTTATATATAAGTATAGATTTTAAATCAACAAATGTAAACAAATTCACGTTAAATACAAACGTACATACCTGTCCTTTCACATCACATAATTATTTAGTATCAGTAACTGTTTGTAACACAGAAAAATAACACTAAAATATGTTGTTACCAAGTCAAAGTTAATATTGGAGGTTGGTGATAATTTAGTATCAATTTTTAGCTGGTGTTAATGTAATTGAATCAAACTGGGGACATGTAAGGCCGTAAGTAGATTCCCCCACTATTCGCCTTCTCTATTAGCTACGTTTTTACAGCCTCGTTTGCGTTTTGAAAAACTAACTTTTAGCCAGCTTGATTGGGACAATATCCCTATGTGCGACGTTTTTAAGTGTAATGATTTTTCTTCTTTAATTGGATGTCAAAAGTAAATCATTTCTCTTACATTAACTGTCATATTAATACCTTATCCAAGTCATTTAAATGCTCTTCCCATGCATTTAAAAAAAAAAAACGTTACGAAATGAGGACTCCGTCATGTTTGCAATGAACCCTTTTAGTAAACACATTTCCCTTTCTTCAGCGATGATTTTCTACAAAAATTCGTATGACCATTAAAATAGGCATGCAGTCGTATGTCTCGAACCATTACGATTCTCAAAATTTGAAGATAAGAACAGTAAGTGCCCCCATGTTTGGAAGATGCTGTGCAGCTGGAATATGAACATTTTTTCTTCCTTGTTTCTCATAAAGTCGACTGTATGCAATCAAAGGCAAGATAAAATTTCCAGCAGTCTTTGTATGACAGAAAAATGGATTTTAAAATTGATTTTAGAATTGAAGGTACTGAAAAATATACTTCATGAACGATAAAAGGGATGATCACTGCTGTACATTGCTCGAAAATCGGGTATGACATTGTATCTCCTTTCAGTAAAGTATCAGAAAAAAGGAAATCGGTTCCATCGTACATGGCTACGGCAACTGTAAACTGCCAACAACTACTAAGGAGGATCAAAACACTGCCAAGGAGGAAGTGTGTTCCCTTGTCACTAAATTTGTACGTGGTAGGATTGTAGGGTTCGCGTGTTGCTCAGATGCAAATTTCTAGTAGCTGCCCAGTGCAGGCCAGTCGAAGTGAGTTCGGAGCAGGTGTCTGGGCTATTTAAGTGACACACGCTGAGATGGCAAGAGCCCAAGAAGGAAGTGGAGATTTGTACGGTAGTGCGTTACGCTATTAGTAGAGATACGAAAGAGTCGAGAAAACTTAGATTGAAGGTGATAGCGGTATTTAACTGATAGAGCTCGTATTAGTATTTAGCCTAGGTGGCTGAACGAGTTCGATAGTTATTTCAGAGCCCGATGGTTACGGGTGGTGTTAGTGAACGTATATTCTGCCTGAAAGGGTTCGTTACGACTTTAAAGTTCAGTTTCTTAGTACCGCAAGTTGCGGTACTGTTGTGTTATTATTTGAAGCCCTAAGTCGGTCTATGTTAGTCTACCTCTACGTAGAAAATAAAGGAATTATTTATATTTATGCCTATTACTTTATAGTGTGCCTGGACCGTTAGAGGATTCACAGGGTAAATAAGAAACAGAACCATATAGGATTGTGGAAGGTGCAGAAGCTGGCATACTGATTAATCTCCGTCTCCATTAGCAAAGGAGTTTGGTTGAATAGCTAGGGCACTGACATTCTGTACCGGACTCTATGGGTTCGAGTGCTGCTGTTGGCAAGGATGTTTGGGGCCATTCGTGATTGCCTTTCAACTCTATGCTACGGTTTGTTCAGTTCTCTTTTAGCAAAGATGATTGTAGCATTCTTAACCAACCCAAAACTATATTTTTCAAGACAATCTTTAGAAGAAAAACAACCTAAATAAATGAAGCAATAATTATTTTTGAATATTATATGTTATTTTATTAATTGTCATTGATGAAGTAAAGTTTATGAATTACATCTCAGAAACCTTGCAAAAATTTGACTTCTGACATTTTTTCATGTATGAGTTAGAAGATGTATTGTATTGATGGAAATAAATGAAGCAATAATTGTTTCTGAATATTAAATGTTATTTTATTAATTGTCATTGATATAAAGTAAAGTTTATGAGTTACATCTCAGAAACCTTGCAAAAATTTGACTTCTGACATTTTTTCATGTATGAGTTAGAAGATGTATTGTATTGATGGAAATAAACGAAGCAATAATTGTTTCTGAATATTAAATGTTATTTTATTAATTATCATTGATAAAGTAAAGTTTATGAGTTACATCTCAGAAACCTTGCAAAAATTTGACTTCTGACATTTTTTCATGTATGAGTTAGAAGATGTATTGCATTGATGGAAATAAATGAAGCAATAATTATTTTTGAATATTATATGTTATTTTATTAATTGTCATTGATGAAGTAAAGTTTATGAATTACATCTCAGAAACCTTGCAAAAATTTGACTTCTGACATTTTTTCATGTATGAGTTAGAAGATGTATTGTATTGATGGAAATAAATGAAGCAATAATTGTTTCTGAATATTAAATGTTATTTTATTAATTGTCATTGATAAAAAGTAAAGTTTATGAGTTACATCTCAGAAACCTTGCAAAAATTTGACTTCTGACATTTTTTCATGTATGAGTTAGAAGATGTATTGTATTGATGGAAATAAACGAAGCAATAATTGTTTCTGAATATTAAATGTTATTTTATTAATTATCATTGATAAAGTAAAGTTTATGAGTTACATCTCAGAAACCTTGCAAAAATTTGACTTCTGACATTTTTTCATGTATGAGTTAGATGATGTATTGCATTGATGGAAATAAATGAAGCAATAATTGTTTGTGAATATTAAATGTTTTTTTATTAATTGTCATTGATATAAAGTAAAGTTTATGAGTTACATATCAGAAACCTTGCAAAAAAATTGACTTTTGACATTTTTTATCTATGAGCTAGAAGATGAATTGCATTGATGCAAATAAATGAAACAATAATTGTTTGTGAATATTAAATGCTATTTTATTAATTGTCATTGATGCAAAGGAAATTTTAAGAGTTACATCTCAGAAACTTTGCAAAAAAAATTGACTTTTGACATTTTTTATCTATGAGCTAGAAGATGAATTGCATTGATGCAAATAAATGAAACAATAATTGTTTGTGAATATTAAGTGCTACTTTATTAATTGTCATTGATGCAAAGGAAATTTTAAGAGTTACATCTCAAAAACCTTGCAAAAAAAATTGACTTTTGACATTTTTGTGTCTATGAGTTAGAACATGTATTGCATTGATGCAAATGAATGAAGCAATAATTGTTTCTGAATATTAAATTTTATTTTATTAATTGCCATTGATGTAAAGTAAATTTTATGAGTTACATCTCAGAAACCTTGCAAAAAAAATTGACTTTGACATTTTATTATCTATGAGTTAGAAAGTGTAGAATTGAAAAGAGATTCAAATCATAATTTGTATTATGAATTAAAATAATTATGGTAATTTCTTTTAGGTTTAGGAGCTCATAATTTAAGAAGCATTTTCCTTTTTTAAAGATGTTATAACATGACACTTCATATCATATTTAACTTTTACTCTGAAGGATGCAATCTATAAGAGTGATTCATTAATGAGCTTAATTTACTGATAAATGCTCTTATTTGTTGCGTTAATTTTTAAAGTTAAAAAATTGAGTTTAAATATATGCGGCTATCTAAAATTTTAAAAATGTAAAAAGTGCCCAAAACTAAAGATTGACCAGCTGTAATTATTCTTTAAAATATTTTCGACTATTAAATTCTTCATTTTCTTCCGACTGTTTAAGACAGACTCATAATAACAATGTTCGCGGGAGCATAAAGTATTTTTCAAATATTTCAGCTTGAAAAATCTGTTATTTTTTTCCCCCAATTACATTATGCTTTATAAAGCAATGATTTATGAGCGTTAGATTACCCCACCACCGCATAATTTGTGTGTAATACAAAGGTTAATTAACTTCTTATTCACTAAGCAAAAGTGATTTATTTTCAAACTCGTATCTTGAGAAAGTCTACAAGAATGACGTATTAAAAATTAAAATACAACAAAGAAATAAATCATGCTGTGTTAAATTATCCTTACAAGTCAATTTATTTTCAAAAACCTATAAAAACTCAAGTACCCTCATATGTTAAATATTTATGATCTAGGTTGTGTGGGTTAAAATAAATAGGGATCGCATCTGATAACAACACTTTGATATTCGCTAAAGATTGAAATATTGACAACAAATCATGCACAAGTGTTAATTAGAGAAGAACAAATTTATCAAAAGGGCTTAATTTGACATGAAAAATAACTTTACACAGATTTGGTGTTGTTATATTTAACAATCATAAAATAACAAATTTTAATAAGGAAGAGAATGGGATTTCATTTGAGAAATTAATAACAATAAAAATTAATAGCATACTGTTCTGTTAGAAAGAACATAAATATTTCTTGAAATATGAATATAACTAGTAGCATGATACTTTTGTTTTATAAAAAGAGGATTATAAAGATGAAAATAATATACTAAAAAAGGCTTGATTTTACTTTTGAACATACTAAATAATGAGTGTATAGTATCAAATAGCACGAACCGTCCATTTCTATGAGGATAACACTGCCACATACTTTTTAATGATGTACTATATATTTGTACCGTGCATTACTCTGGAGCCTGTCTAGCTCCAATATGTATCATTATAAGCCCTCTTAAAAAGGAAACATTTAAAATGCCTTCCAATTTATAACTATGGACATTTAAATACAGTTCCTCTGATCTATTTTTACTTAACTGTCTGAAGGGTTTTTGATTGCGAAGGAAAAAAAATCGATGATATTTTCCATAAAGCAAAACATTTTTTTTTCGTTTGAAATGATTAAAAGTTTTACAAATAAAATTTTGAAATAAAAGAGTGCGTGGTAGACATTTAAGCAGGGTATTAAATAAGTCCATCAATACAAAATTAATATTGCTTTTTGAAAAAATAAATTTAGAAAACCCTCATAAAAATGTTTTCAAACAAGCAACAAAGTGCTGTTGATTAAATTTATCCTTTTTCTTTCTTTGTTAACCTTTAGCTTACGGGGCCCATTTTTCTGATTCCCTATTTAGAACGGGAAATTTAACACCCCCTTTGTAAAAATGGCCATTAAGGGGGTTAAATATATATATATATATATATATATATATATATATATATATATATATATATATATATATATATGTGTGTGTGTGTGTGTGTATATATATATATGTATATATATATTTATATATATATATATATATATATATATATATATATATATATATATATATATATATATATATATATATATATATATATATATATGTATATATATATGTATATATATGTATATATATATATATATATATATATCTAAGTATATCTATCTATCTATCTATCTATCTATCTATATATATATATATATATATATATATATATATATATATATATATATATATATATATATATATATATATATATATATATATATATATATATATATATATATATATATTCATTCTTGGGATACATGCTATCCCACCCCGTATGGGAAGGGTTAAACTTCGCCAAGTCAGTGCTATATTGCTTGTTAACCTGAAATTTTGGCTAACATGATAAAGGTATAAACGCAAATACACTTCTCCAAGGGAGGGACATTTTTATGTACTCAAAATCTCATTTGATAAACATATTTTAATGTAAATCTAATTTACCATTTCGAATCATAAAGATTTCATGGAAATTTTCTTCATGGGAGATTTCTCTCCATAACATGCATCCAAATAATCTCATATTATTTTACAGTTTCACTTCTTTTCATGAAGCATTTTTAAATTTTGGATTATATTAATTAACTTATAAACACTAATTGCTTTAGATGTTATGAAGCTTTGATCATTAAACTAATCACGTCATTGCTAGAGGAGAGAATTTATCAATTAATTCGTTTGACGTTGTATAAAGAAATCCCAAAACTTCATGAAAAGAAAATATCTAATTAAAGTGACACTAAACTTTATTATCATTTTATTAAAATTTTATCATTAACACCGATGTCATCAAAATTCTTTTGAAGGCTTTAGCGCTTCACGACTTAACACTAAATTAAATTGATTAATTACAAGATTTTAATATCAGCTTTTTTTATACTTCAATTGTAGATATTAAGAATAAACTTTTTTTTACGAGCCATTAAATTTAATAAAAATGTTTTATTTATGCATGATAAACAAAATAAATCATAATGATTCATTTATACGTATAAAGGTGTTTTGAAAAAGAGTTTTTGTGTTCATCGCTAATCAGTTTTTTAAAGTTTGGAAAATTGCATCTCCTTAAAAAGTGTGAAAAAAATCGGTGTTATCTTCAGCATTTTTTTTATACTTGGCGATGTTAAAGTAACTTTATATGTTTGAAAGGGAAATTTCCTGGAACTAAATGCATACTTCAAGATTTGGGAACCAAATTTCTTAACTGCTTTTAAATAATGTTACTGTTGGCAAGATTAAGAATCCTTATTTATCACAAATTTTAAATGTAAGAAACTTTCAAAGGAAAACATAGATAATGTTTTTTAAAAATCTTTAACCTTAAGTTATTGCTACTGCACCTGCTACCCAGCCGTCGTTCGTTACAGAGAACTCACGACCCTTAAGTCGAGGAAATAAGGCATATTTTCATACATTTTGACTCTTTGTAACTATTTCAATTTACTCCCAATTTTTCCAACTTTTTATGTACATGATAAATTGATATATTTATTTTACTAAAAAAATTTTCAACTCTCCAAAAACTTTTAAATAATTTTCTTTTAAATGCTTTAGATATACCTTGTTTTTTTAAGTTTTTTTATTGTATACTGATTTGCACGCAGAACTATGAAATTAATTTTACACTTAAATGTATAATTCCTATTTTAGATTTAAAATAAATAATTCAAAATACAATTGAACATAAAACATTCAACATTAAAATATGTTTTCAATTTCTTTAAAACTGCTCAAAATATACTTAAAATTTCCTTAAATTTTTGCAATAATTTACCCCTGAAAAAATAACAAAATGTGCAGCGATTGCAATGATTCTAGTTCAGACGCAATAAAATAATATGATTATGCAGTGATAAAAATTTCATGTAATTATGTTTCATAGTTTTTGAGATATCAGTTGCGGAATGATGCAAAATTACATTTTGAGAAAAATGAGTTTAAAATTTTTTTTTACCATAAACTTGATGAGTAATTAAATATTTAGAATATCAATATCTCCGGAACTAAGCGGGATATTTTCATGAGGTTTGCTTTCTTTTGTTCAGAAATTATCAGGCTTTAACATATATTATTTTCAAAAAATCGAATGCTTTAAAGATTTAAGGGTAGTGAGTCCCCTTAAAGTTAATTTCAACATTGCACGGAAATGTAGGTTTAATTTTGTATTGCAAGTTTAATTAAATATATATCGAACGAATTGTGATATTTATGATTTAAATAGCACAATTAGTTTTTTCTTGTTATTTTGATATGCAGCAACTGTGTGAGGGAAGGCTTTTAATGACAGAACTTTTATACACTTTGACGTCATATGATATGTTCTCATATTTATCTAGCCTTTTTACTCATCTTTGAGCCTAATGATGACTACAATATAAAATACCGGGTGAGCAATAAGTCCGTAAAAACTTTAAAAATTCATAATAACCGGAAAAATAACCAAAATAAAAAACATTTGCAGGGTTAGCATAGCTAGGTCACAAGATTTTTTTAAGACTGGAAAAAAAATAATAACTCAAAAAACTGCCGACAGGTGGCGCTGATGTACACAAGTAGACGGGGTACCTATCTGGTCCATCCAATCTTTTGGAACTGAAAGATGTGATCCACCGAGAGATGTCATGTATACAGGTATATTCGGACTTGCTGCACGCTGCCGTTGCTGGATTTGTGACTCGCCTGCAATGTATTATCCCCTGTGTTGGGGGTCATGTGGAACACCTACTGCTGTAATAAACGATTTAGAAGCATTCTTTTCGTTATTTGCGTATCTTTCTTTGACTTGTGTACGTCAGCGACACCTGTCGACTGTTTTTTTTAGTTTTTTTTTTCCTGTCTTAAAAAAATCCCGAGACCTAGCGATTCTAACCCTGCAAACGTTTTTATATTTTGGTTATTTTTCCGGTTTTTATGAATTTTTAAATTTTTTACGGACTTTTTGGCCCATCCGGTATATTAAAAAATGTTATTTAATCGGTACAGATTGACCTTTTTCTAAAGAAACATGTTTTATTCTTCTTTTTCTAACAACAAAGTACTATATTACAACAAATGTCCCCAAAATGCATACCCCTAGGATATGTGAAGAAATATAAGCCCTTTTGGAACCCTACAATGACTCTATAAATAAACGGGTTTGTCGGCTACTATCCAAACAATCTGCAGGCAAATTCTTAGGAAGATCTCGTCACCAACAGTTCAATCGACCTTCCTCCCTCGTCCATCGCTTACGTATATTCCCATGTCAAAAATGCCACATGTGCGGGCACGAGCCGATGGACGCGGGCCACCTAAAGGTGTGTGCTGTCCTGGATCATAATCTAAGGCATAAAAATGCTCTGTACATCGAGGCACATCTCCAGTGGCGTAGCGAGCATAACTGGCGCCCGGGCCACGATACCTTTGTGGCGCCCCCCCCCCTGAAAAACATATAGTAATATAATATATAGACCTTATATTGGGGCCCTCCCCTGAAAAACATATAGTAATATAATATATAGACCTTATATTGGCATCCACCTCGAAAACATATAGTAATATAATATATGGATCTTACATCGGCGCCCCTCTGCGAGTAGCGCCCGGGGCATGATAGACCCCCTTGCCCCCCCTTTGCTACGCCACTGCACATCTCTACTGGTCAGTGCGTCGCCTAATGGCTTATCAGCCAAGGGTGGGCGTTGCCTAGTAGAAGCAGCACAACAAATGCGATGTTATAATAAACAGTCTTTGCTGTATTTATTAGAGAAAAAACCGAAAGTTTTAGTTAACGTAACTTAAAAGACATATCGAATGTTTGGTTTCAAAATTAAGTCTGTTTAGCTTAATAAAGCCTGAAGTTTATTTTACTGTATTCTTTTGTTATTATGTATTGCAGTATTAGGAGATTTTGTAAATTTTCATTAAAAGTTTCAGTTCCAATGTATAGCTTATTAGGAGGTATTATTATATTTTTCTGGAAATTTTGTTCCAAGTAACATAAAAATGATCTTTGTTCAAGCCTGACATACCTGATGCCCTCAGAGTACTATCCGAATATGAATGATTTAATTTTATTTAATTTGAAACCAAACATATCGAATGTTTGATTTCAAAATTAAGTCTGTTTATCTTAATAAAGCCTGAAGTTTATTTTACGGTATTCTTTTGTTATTAAGTATTCCAGTATTAGGAGATTTTGTAAATTTTCATTAAAAGTTTCAGTTCCAATGTATAGCTTATTAGGAGAAATTTTCATTAAAAGTTTCAGTTCCAATGTATAGATTATTAGGAGGTCTTATTATATTTTTACCGGAAATTTTGTTCCAAGTAACATAAAAATGATCCCTTTTCAAGCCTGACATACCTGATGCCCTCAGAGTACTATCCGAATATGAATGATTTAATTTTATTTAATTTGAAACCAAACATATCGAATGTTTGATTTCAAAATTAAGTCTGTTTAGCTTAATAAAGCCTGAAGTTTATTTTACGGTATTCTTTTGTTATTAAGTATTCCAGTATTAGGAGATTTTGTAAATTTTCATTAAAAGTTTCAGTTCCAATGTATAGCTTATTAGGAGAAATTTTCATTAAAAGTTTCAGTTCCAATGTATAGATTATTAGGAGGTCTTATTATATTTTTACCGGAAATTTTGTTCCAAGTAACATAAAAATGATCCCTTTTCAAGCCTGACATACCTGATGCCCTCAGAGTACTATCCGAATATGAATGATTTAATTTTATTTAATTTGAAACCAAACATATCGAATGTTTGATTTCAAAATTAAGTCTGTTTATCTTAATAAAGCCTGAAGTTTATTTTACGGTATTCTTTTGTTATTAAGTATTCCAGTATTAGGAGATTTTGTAAATTTTCATTAAAAGTTTCAGTTCCAATGTATAGCTTATTAGGAGAAATTTTCATTAAAAGTTTCAGTTCCAATGTATAGATTATTAGGAGGTCTTATTATATTTTTACCGGAAATTTTGTTCCAAGTAACATAAAAATGATCCCTTTTCAAGCCTGACATACCTGATGCCCTCAGAGTACTATCCGAATATGAATGATTTAATTTTATTTAATTTGAAACCAAACATATCGAATGTTTGATTTCAAAATTAAGTCTGTTTAGCTTAATAAAGCCTGAAGTTTATTTTACGGTATTCTTTTGTTATTAAGTATTCCAGTATTAGGAGATTTTGTAAATTTTCATTAAAAGTTTCAGTTCCAATGTATAGCTTATTAGGAGAAATTTTCATTAAAAGTTTCAGTTCCAATGTATAGATTATTAGGAGGTCTTATTATATTTTTACCGGAAATTTTGTTCCAAGTAACATAAAAATGATCCCTTTTCAAGCCTGACATACCTGATGCCCTCAGAGTACTATCCGAATATGAATGATTTAATTTTATTTAATTTGAAACCAAACATATCGAATGTTTGATTTCAAAATTAAGTCTGTTTAGCTTAATAAAGCCTGAAGTTTATTTTACGGTATTCTTTTGTTATTAAGTATTCCAGTATTAGGAGATTTTGTAAATTTTCATTAAAAGTTTCAGTTCCAATGTATAGCTTATTAGGAGAAATTTTCATTAAAAGTTTCAGTTCCAATGTATAGATTATTAGGAGGTCTTATTATATTTTTACCGGAAATTTTGTTCCAAGTAACATAAAAATGATCCCTTTTCAAGCCTGACATACCTGATGCCCTCAGAGTACTATCCGAATATGAATGATTTAATTTTATTTAATTTGAAACCAAACATATCGAATGTTTGATTTCAAAATTAAGTCTGTTTAGCTTAATAAAGCCTGAAGTTTATTTTACGGTATTCTTTTGTTATTAAGTATTACAGTATTAGGAGATTTTGTAAATTTTCATTTAAAGTTTCAGTTCCAATGTATAGCTTATTAGGAGGTATTATTATATTTTTACTGGAAAATTTGTTCCAAGTAACATAAAAATGATCCCTTTTCAAGCCTGACATACCTGATGCCCTCAGAGCACTATCCCAATATGAATGATTTAATTTTACTTAAATAGTGATTTGAAAGACGAAAGGAAAATTTGCGGCAGTTAACATTTAGGGAAATTTAAACGAATACATATAAAGTTTACTCTTTTTCTAAAGAAGCCTCTTTATTTCAGTTTAAAATGTTGTCATGAAGCCAATTTATTGAATAGAATACAACTCTAGCAATTAAAAATTGATTTAATGAAACGAAATAATTGAGAAACTATATTTATGTACTGGCATTCATAGTATCATAAAATAACAGTAAATTCATTCCTCATAAGTGAGAAACGAATGAAACAAAATTAATATACAAAAAATATTCCGGAAAACACATTATCTTATAAAATGTATTGAATACATTCTAACAAAGGTAAAAAAGAAAGACAAGATATTGTTCACAAATAAATTACTTCGTAGGAAATAATAAAATTGGGGTTCCTTCGAAATTTCCAGAACAAGTTAGGAAGCATCCTTTGTTTGAAATTCTATATACATTCTTAAAAAATATTTTAATATAATTACTGTAAAAAATTCCATAATTCTGCTCTCTTCTGATAAAAGGAGGATAATAAGTTAATAAGAATTTTCGCACATTTTTGAAGATCGAAAGAATACATCTGTGACATTTTCTTGAAACTATAATCTCTAATTATATAAAATGTAATCATTTTGGAAAAGGACTCCAATATCTAGAAATATTTTCTCACCATGAGGATAAATTTGATTGAAAATGTTATTCAATATTAGGGTTCGGAAGAAATTTAGTTGAATAAAATACAGTTGGACCTCCATATATCGAAGTCGACGGTTCCCCCAAAAAAATTCGATATATAGAAATTTCGATATATAGAAACGGTTATGCTTAAATTATTGGTGGTACATTGCATTGCAAGAAAAATGTGCATTTTCTTCTGATATACGAAATCACTTTCATATCAACAAATTTAAACATGAATCACATTGCTACAAATTACGTACATTCATAAATGAAAATTATTATGGATTAAAAAAATATCAATAAATTATACTAGATTTAATTATCAAACAGAATTTATATACCTTTAAATACAAACGCGATTGATTTACATAGTTGTAAAAAACTTTCGAATGTCTTGTTGCACAATGAATTTAGCAGAAAATTCACCATAAAAGTGTTCGCACTTATTAAGTCCACTAAATACAGCCTCCGGGACATTTTCCGCGAATTGAAGACCACGATGGATTACATCAAATGCTGCGCGCATTTCTTTTTTCGAAGGATTAACGATTTCTGCTTCAGTTAGAGTCTCTTCCTCTTCTTGGATGTCAGTTTGTTCTTCCTGAAGTGAGTTTACGATGTCGTCATCTGTGGGGTAATCGGAAACAATAATGCCTTCATCAACGTCTAAAAAATCTCTAAGGGCAGTTTCATTTTTGATAAGGCATCACTTTTGTAACTGTTCCCAACGTTGTTCGAATTGTGGTACTACATTTTCTTCTTCGATTAGAGGTGAATCAATAAAACCAGCTTTTTCAAAGCAATTTTTTATAGTGACTTCTGACATCGTTTTCCCACACCTTACAAACTTTTCGGCTTGTTTCTATGCCCTGAACTTCTTTACGGGAGAAGAAAATCACGTGCCAAGTTAAGAATCTTTAGGAAAAAAATTCGATATATAGAAATTTCTTTCGATATATAGAGATAGTTTCTCTACCTAATGAAAACGGGGATTCAACAACTCTTCGATATATAGAGACTTTCGATATATAGAGGTCCGACTGTACTTCGTTAAATGGAAGCTTTACTTATACCTTTTCGATTAAAACAGACCAGAAGAAAGATATCAGAATAATATTCTGGAACAAAATAGATCCTAGGAAGGAAAGCTGAATGAAAGAGCTTGAAATTCCATTTCTATTTTAAACATGTCTTTAAAAGGGAGCAAGCACATCGGATGTGACATTGCAGCTCTCTATGGAACAATCCAATTGCGGCAAAATTTGGAGATTAGTACATAATAAGATTACTCCATAGTGCATAACCCGAATTTATCCCTTGAATAATTACAGCTGGCGTTTAATGCCGTGAATACCAGGACAATGCGCTTTCTGTTGAAATCGTAATGATCAATGAATTAGTTGCTTTATGGGGATCAATTCCGCTTGTTGCGTTTGAATACGCACATTTCTTGGCTGGCAATTATTGATGACTTTGAGTTTATCATTTGTTATGTCAATAAAGTATGGACTTTAAAAAATAGAGAAAAATAATGAAGTAGTTGCAATAATTTTTAAGAATAATTTTTAAGGGGACAGTGGACTTTCAAAATTGTATAATTTGTCCAAAAATTCGATTTTTTTTTATTTTATTGAATTGTGAAACTACGGACGAGTAGGAATGTGTTGCAAAAATAATTTTTAATTTCTGTGATTACTTTCCTAGTTATAGGCATCTGTATTTAATTCAGATATTATGTGGTTACTAATAGCAATAACTTTAAATGTGTTTTTCTCAAAATAAAAATGTTCATGTCATACGAATATTCAAACTGCTCCAGGCGCATTTCTAATGATCGTATTGCTTTGAAATTTAAGTTTTATATACTTAACTGTATATCAAATAAATCTTATTGAAAAAATTATGCTTCGTAGCTCAGAATTTCTAAATTTTGTACTTGAAAACATGATTTATAGGTATTTTGCGTCATAAAAAGGGTGTTTTCCCTATTATTATTTTTTTCTCTTTATATTTTTAATGAATGCTTAAAATAATCAATAAGTTTCATTGTTAGTTCTATAAGGTATCCTTAAAATAAAAATTACCATATTATATGCAAAAGAAATGCGCATGGAACATTTTTAATGAGGCCAATTTTTTATATAATTAATAATTCATAATTCATCAATTATTAATATTTCATCTTTAAATTTTAACCACTTTTACATATCTATGGTACTAATCACATATTCAAATTTCAAGCAAATCCATTCAAAACAAAAAAAAGTTAGGTTTGAAGGTCCACTGTCCTCTTAAGTGAAAGATTGTTATTTTTAATTTATTACTCCTTTCTGTTGTTGATTTTAGTTCGTTTTCAAGTGCCAAATACCCCATAGGCATATTTCCCACGCAACTTGATTTCTTTTCTGTCGGAATGCGGTTCAAAGCTGTTCACGAAATGCTGATTAAAACGTATGCTGTTGTTGCTGATCCCTGTCACCGAGCAGAGCTAGATTAGGTCCATGATATCGCATACTCTCAAGAAGTCAATGACCAACAATGGCCGCTCCAGAAGATCTTCCTTTTAACCATCAAAAAGTAACCGGAGTTACTTGGCTAATAAACGGTGCGAGCAATTTACAGGAAGCAGTAAGAACCGGGAGGCATATTACCATTCCTTACATGAATTCACGCCATTACATCGTTTGGCGGCTGCTGATTGGTCAATGAGTTTACATCGGTATTTGTGTATTTGGTGCGCTGATGCTTATGAACGCATGTCTGTTTTTCAGGAATCAAAACTTCCATCACTATTTTTGAACGAAATAGAATCTATTTCAAATAATAGTATCGTGGTACGCAGTAACGTTCAAAATTACATATTTGTGCATCATAAAATTTCTGCATTTGTACCATAAAGTCACTTTATTTTCACTCTATTTTTGGTAATTTTTAGAAGAGAACTTATAATTTTTATTTTTTAAGAGTAAGGTTAAAAAAACTAAAGTGTGCAAAACAGCAAAAAATATATAATTTGCATCTTGCAATTAAGATTTTAATTAAAAAATAAATTTTTTTAAAATTCAATATTTAAATTTAAAAATAAATAAATAAAGCTTTCATTTTTTTAATTCAACATTTAAATTAAAAAAAAAGAAAATATCTTTCCTTTGTTATAATTCAACATTTAAATTTAAGAAAAAATTCAATTTTGAGTAATATTTACTCTATTTTATTCTACTCCTAAAATTTTACAGTGAAATTACTACGGAAATTGGTAATTTCTTAAAATTTTTCATGCACGAAAAAGAAATATGAAGGCATTTATGGCGAAAATTTCTTTTACAAATAGTTTGTCACTTTAAATTACTTTTACATTAATAGGTGGCGCCACTTAAAAAATTCACGTTCCTTGTAAAATATCGCGTAAAAAAATATATAAAAATGAAAACAACTTAGAAATAGATTTTACCTCATTTAAAATACTCTTAGGATCAAATATTATGCAATTATCGAAATGAAAGCAACTAAGACATGTATTTTAGCATTTATCTCATTTAAAATGCGCTTAGGATCAAATATTATGGCAATTACCGATGCAAAGTCAATTGACCAATCAGCAGCCGCCAAACGATGTAATGGCGTGAATTCTTGTAAGGAATGGTAATATGCAACCGGGAGAGAGTTTCTCCCCAAATTACCGGAGTAGTAGTGACCGAAACCAGGTTTAAGATGCGGACTATGGTCTTATGGAGTACTGCGAGATCCCACGAGGGTCCAGTAAAATCTGCGAGTCAGAGTAGATGCCAGATTAGAAAACCTTATTAGTTGGACGTGCATAAATTAATAGTTAGCTACTCGGGGTTATGAGAGATTCTAATTTAGCATAACGTTTGGTTGGTAGTCAGCGCGATCAGTAGTTTAGTCAGTGAAAAAAGATACTTTTGGGGTTGACCACAAGTCGGTTTTTGGTTAACATTTGCTATAAGACATGAGTAACCCAAACTGAAAGCGGCCTTTGCCCCTAGCATCTGATTCAGATCCCCTCCCCACTACTTTGTTAACCTTTAGCTTACGGGGCCCATTTTTCTGATCCCCTATTTAGAACGGGAAATTTAACACCCCCTTTGTAAAAATGGCCATTAAGGGGTTTAAATATATATATATATATATATATATATATATATATATATATATATATATATATATATACACTGCTGGCCACTGTAAATGCAACACCCTGAAGGAAACATGCAAATATCATGAAATTTACAACATGCATTAGCGGAGGTGAGATATGCAAATGATTAGAATTTCAGCGCAGACGCACATCACGCGCGCCTGTGGCGCCATTTCAAAGCGCTATTTAAGGCTTGGAGATTTCGACGATTTCAAGTTCGGCAATTGTGTTTATCTTGTGGTTTTTTCAAAAAAACGATCAATTATGCCTCGTCGAAAACAGCGATCATCTTTTGATCAAGTATCCGAGTTCGACAGAGGAAGGATAGTGGCCTACCGAGATTGTGGATTATCTTTCAGGGAAATCGGTAGTCGTGTTGGACGAAACCAAACAACTGTAATGCGGATATATGATCGTTGGATGCAGGAGGGTACGACGGACCGGCGTGTTCGATCGCATCCACGTCAGCGCACCACTTGAAGTGATGACAGGCAAATTGTGCGCATGGCAGTGACGGATCGCTCAGTCACATCACGAACCATAGCACAACCCATGCAGTCTGTAACACATCATCCAGTGTCTGCGCGTACCATTCGACGCCGTTTACAGCAGAGTGGTCTGTCCGCAAGACGTCCATTGCTTTGTCTACCCTTGACGCAGAACCACAGACATCTCCGCCGCCAATGGTGCGATGACAGAAGGATGTGGACGGTAGAATGGAATGAAATTGTCTTTACTGACGAGTCACGCTTCTGTCTGCAACACCACGATGGTCGCATTCGAGTCTGGAGACACCGTGAAGTGAGGATGCTGAACAGTTGCGTTATGCACCGCCACACTGGTCCTGCACCGGGTATTATGGTATGGGGTGGTATTGGATATCACTCTCGCACACCTCTAGTACGCATTGCCGGTACTTTAAACAGCCAGCGCTACATCTCCGTGGTGTTGGAGCCAGTTGTCCTTCCTTACCTTCAGGGCTTGCCCACAGCCATATTTCAACAGGATAATGCGTGACCACACGTGGCACGCATTGTCCAACGGTTCTTCGTCAATCGCCAGATTGAATTGCTTCCCTGGCCGCCTCGCTCTCCGGATCTTTCGCCGATAAAAAACATGTGGTCCATGGTTGCTCTACGATTGACCCAGATTCCATCCCCAGCTGCCAAAGCAGATCAACTTTGGCAACGTGTGGAAGCTGCTTGGTCTGCTGTACCCCAAGAACTCATCCAAAGTCTCTTTGAATCAATGCCGAGGCGTGTGGCAGCGGCGATCTCCAACAATAGCGGCTACTCTGGCTACTGATTTTGGCAGGAACCACACTTCACAGAAGTCTATAAATTTAATCATTTGATACTTGGTCAACATGTTATCTACAAAATAAATTTTGTTGTGATATCTCTTGTCTTTCTTGGTGTTGCAATTTGGGTGGCCAGCAGTGTATATATATATATATATATATATATATATATATATATATATATCTATGGATATATATCTATGTATATATATCTATGTATATATATATGTATATATATATATATATGTATATATATATATGTATATATATATCTAAGTATACATATATATATCTATGTATATCTATCTATCTATCTATCTATCTATCTATATATATATATATATATATATATATATATATATATATATATATATATATATATATATATATATATTCATTCTTGGGATACATGCTATCCCACACCGTATGGAAAGGGTTAAGTCGCAACTATGTTTTATGTTAACACTGAGATAGAGGACCTGTAAGGTTTACATAAGATTCGAGTCACAAAAATCGAACTTTTAAGTGAATAAAGTTAAAGAAGCCGCTTAAGATATGCTAATTGCGGCATACGAGGTTGGTATAAATACCGAGCAGCTGAATTAAAGGTCGAAGGAAGTGAGAGGAAGTGAAAGGAGGAGTACAGCTGACG